>SJYO01016970.1:29970253-30043992 GCA_006410555.1 Capra ibex | reverse complement strand
CCGACTCACGACTTCTTAACTACGAAAACTTGACACCACAACCTCTTCTGAGAACTCTCAGGGAACCTGACGTTCCTCTAGGTTGGTCAGGTAAGATTTCCTCCAATCGGGACCCTAAAGAAACCTCCCTTACTACGATTTCGACTTTGAGGTCATGAAACCGGTGGAGTACGCTTCTCAACTGAGTAACCTTTTCTAAGACTACGACCCTCCCTAACCCCCGTCCTCCTCTTCCCCTGTTGTCTCCTACTCTACCGACCTACCGTAGTGACTGAGCTATCTGCACTCAGACTCACTTGAGACCCTCAACTACTACCTGTCCCTCCGGACCGTACGACGTCAAGTACCCCAACGTTTCAGTCTGTACTGACTCGCTGACTTGACTTGACTTGACTTTGACCTATTTATTACTATCGAAGATAGATTTAGATTACTTCCATTCTGTTTTTTTAAAAAAATATTATGTTTTTTTTAGGGAGTTAAGAAAGTGAACTTTTTTTTTGAAACAAGATTAGAATTAAAAATAGGATAGTTTAATTACAAATAAGCGAATTTTTTTTCAATGACATTGTCAACATAAAGTAACAGATCACATATAATTCAAATTAAGGACCAGAACTTATATGTTTAACTCTCAATTATTCCGGTATTCTAATTAAAGGAGTAGATAATTTGTACGTTTAAACGTTATATACTAGAGATTCCAAGGTGAATCGAAATTTTAATCCAAGTTGAATCAAGGTTTTCGAAATTAAGGTTTTCGACGTATTTATCTAACGTAAGGAATATCATAGTCTCTCGTATGTCCATATTAGTTTATAAAAATATAATTTGTTATTCAAATTTTCGTAAAGTAGGTGTCATTGAACGGAACATACACTTCAACATTTGCAGATTCATCACATCTTTACATTCAGGTTACTCCATTCTATCTGCCCTAGAGAGACCTTCTCCGTACTACGTCTTAAGGAAGTAACGTAGAAGGTTAAACCCTAGCCAGTATAATGGTAGTGTTCTTACGTCGGTCTTGTGTGATCTTTATTAGACGTTTAACCTTCTTCTTTTGATGAAATCGATACTTAGGAAAGTTCGGTGGACAGGTGAACCTCAAAAGAATAGGAAAATCTGAAGTAAATTTTTATTCTGTTTAATCGGAATTTATAGTTTATTAAAAAACAGATTTTGTGATTAACGATAGTTATCAGGATATTTTTCAGGTACACACACAAGTCAGTGAGTCAGTACAGGTTGCCAAACACTGGGGTACCTGCCATCGGGTGTCCGAGGAGAGAGGTACCTTAAAAGGTCCGTTCTTATGACCTCACCTAACGATAAAGAATGAAGTCCCCTAGAGGGGTTGGGACCCTAGTTTGGGTTCAGAGTACAAAGGACGTGACCGACCCCCTAAGAAATGGTGACACGATAGACCCTTCGGGTATCTCCCATGTACTTTCACTTTCACTTCGAACGAGGCTGGGAAACGTTGGGGTACTTGATATCTCAGGCACCTTAAAAGGTCCGGTCTTTTGGCCTCACCCATCGGTAAGGGAAGAGGTCTCCTAGAAGGGTTGGGTCCCTAGCTTGGGTCCAGAGGGTGTTACGTCCGGCTAAGAAATGGTCGACTCGGTGATCCCTTTGGGTTCTTATGACCTCAGCCATCGGATAGGGAAGAGGTCGCCTAGTAGGACTGGGTCCTTAGATTGGCCCCGAAAACGTAACGTCCGTCTAAGAACTGGTTGACTCGATACTCCCTTCAGGAATTTCTCATGTATCAAGTGACCTTTCGAATTCTCTATAGTACCCTTTTCTCTGTCTTCTTTAGGTATCACTGAGGTTCTAAAGAACGAACTTTCTGAACCATTTATCACCATAGTTCTTTCTTTTGACCAAATCTAATTCAAACCCTTTTAATGATCAAATTTTGAGAACGACGGAATTTTAAAATAAGAACGAAATAAATTTAACGTAAAGTAAATATATTAGTAAACTTCAATGTTAGAATGGGTCATTTGAGACCCCAGGTCTCCACTTACCACTTCTTTTTTTTAGATCTTAGTGTGTTATCATACTTAGGACCTGTCATTTAGAACAAACCTTTCACTGTACACTGATGCCCTTGAATTCTACAGTAAAGATAAAGGTGGCTCCACTTCATTTGTTTTACAAATACTTTAAGTTCTTATATCTTTGAAAAGAGAGAAAGGAAAATTTTCATTATACTTACATACGAGAGAACAGATGGACGAAAATAAATGATTTGACTTGGGCAAGAAGTCTTCGGTTTTTACACTAAAGACTTTAATCTAGAAAATCCTAGAATACTCACTTTCCACTTTAGTTCCCCATTTCCATTTCTTTATAATTAGCAATCTTGATCTCCTTCTTTTCACTTCCATTTCGTCAAAATTAAAAACAGACCCCCTTGGTTAATTTTACTGTGTTGATTTGTATTTATAAGGTTTCAGTCGGAATTTCCTAAAATTTTTGAAATAGGGTATAACCTCTTATTGACCCAACACAAATCTTTACTGTGTGAGACAGTGTACATTCAAAACTTACCTACTCCAGAATTCGAGACGTCAAGAAAACCTTTTAAAGATACTGTGAAAGTCTGTTACTTGAACCTTTTCCCTATTTTCTATTTTGTAAAGTTTACCTTTTGGGATAATAGTCGGATACTCCTTTACGGTAATGAGTAAAGTGTCGTTTTATGCAAACCTTATGGATGCTTGAATAGGTCTCAACAGTGTTGGTATAGATAAATATATGAGTCAGAATAGAGTCTCTAATTTTTTTTTCTCATAAGTAAAAATGAAATCAAAGTTGCTTAACATTTGCCAGAAGGAAAAAGGGGGACTAATGTAATGACTTTGAACGAAACTATAGTAGTATTATTTTACACTTTTAACTGGAGTCGATTACACTAACACTATCACTTGGCTTTCTTAATGACTACTATGGTGAATAAATTTTTTTCGTAGACCCCCACTTCTATTTCTCTTCTGTTTCTCCCGTTTCCTTCCCCTTCCTTTTCATCTCCCCTTCCTTGTCTGTCATCATTACAAGAACGAAGTCCTGAAAAGGAAGATAAAAGTGGATTCTTAATCCGAAGATTAAAATAGTAAACGTACCTTTTAAGTGGTCTAAACGTAAGTCGAAGAGGCCCAAAACGACTATTCACGAGTTGTTTATGATTGTCGACAAATTTGAAAATTTTTGGACCTTCATTCATGTTTGTATAAGGTAGGGTGGAGTCGAGACAACAGTCCCTACCCTTACCGGTCGTTTAACAACTATGAGGCTAACCTGCAAGGACAATGAGAGGAGTCAAGAAGAAAGTCGAGTAGTTGTAAAAATTTGTAAAGATAATTGACCGGACGTTCTTTTATTTTGTTTTGTTTTGAGTGTACACCCAACGTTACATTAAGAAAAATCAGTAAGGTCATATTTCTTTCGAAGATCTGATTTTATATATAAGTTGTATATTCGGAACACAGTCCTTGTCTACAGAGAGTCAAAACCGTTTGAAACGTAGAAATCCTATATAAAGATGGACTAAATCTGAATAAGGACATACTATAGTAATTGGGTTCCATTGTATAACGAGACCTAATATTTAAAAGGAATTTACACATGTTACGTTCCAACTAAGTTTCTTTTATACCAAAGGAACGTCTGAAACTGGTGTGTTAAACGATTTATATATAGAGAGATAAACTAAATTTTGTAGTGTGTTTAAGTTCTACGAAAAAGTGGAGTCTAGTTTATTATAACAGTCGATCCCTGTTTCACACGATTTAGACTTTGTATTACGGTGTCACGTGAAAAAAGAATTGAAACGGGTCGTGGAACAAAATATTTCCTAAAAGTGTTAGTAATAAAGTTAAAAGTTTATCTTACACAAATTGAAGAGAAAATCTTATCAATAATTTTAGTAAAGTGTAGACCCAGTAAACTACTTATTGTTTACTATAAAACTGAAATAAAATCCTCTAACACTAGAGTTAAAACATTTACGGAAAAGTCAAGGAAATACTTTATAGGGAGTACGTTTATATGAAAGAAATAAAAACCTGAATCACGGGAAGGTTAAAACACCGACGAACAACAGGTTTTAAGACTTACAGAAAGAAAAGTCATAACTCCATAATACGTTTCTTCTTTACATAACGTACTTCGTAGTACGAGTCTTATGATTATCCTCAAAGACTTAGTTATAAAGACATCTATCGTCACATAAAAATAAAAATTTTAGTCTAAAGAGTACCTTCATTTATTTAAAGTAGGGACGAGAACGTTGGATGATAAATTACGTGAAATTATATACTCTCTTTGTTTTCCACTTATCAGATTGATCATTTTAAAAACTTCTGTAAAACGATACTTTATTTTAAAGCGAGAAAGTAAGAGACGACCGAACGAGACACAAATAAAATCTGTTCACTGGTATAAACTTTCGAAATCCACAGAGTACATATTCCCGTCTATGTTTCATCGAAAGTAATCCTTGAAATTTTATCGGAAAGGATACTTAAATATAAATTTTTTTTATTTTATCGGAAAGGATTTGACATCGTTCTCTTTGTGTGTGTAAGATTATTCTGTCGTAAATTTTATACCTACCCCTTTGTGGACCAAAAAGTTTCCACAGACGTGACAATAACTGTACGTCGTACCGAAGATACCAACCGTAATTGGCACACTATAAAAGGTCCATTAAGTAAACGTTACGGACAAGATCTTTGGACTTTGTTTCGTCTTCTCCTTCTCTTTAACTTGAGCCTTATAGTCATTAATAAACTCTTCTCTAAAACGGTTCCTTCTTCTGCTATTTTTTTTGAGTGGCTAGGTATAGATTTAATTAAAACGAACCTAGGGGTCTTTCGTTTAGGGAGTCAAAGAGTCTGTCTTGTAACAGCACTATGTCATTCGACCACCGATAAAGCCACGGTTCGAGACGCCGAAGGTCCTCGACGTGTACTTTGAGTGAGAGAAGTGTATCCAAGGGTTTCAGGTACGACCTCTCGACCGTGTAAAGGAGATAACTTAACCTTCAAAGTCCAAGTGTTTCTTCGAACCAGTTCAAAGCTTCGACTCTGTCGAAAGGTCTCCCCCTTTCTCACCCTTTATAATCACTGTAATAAGATTTATAAATCAAGAACTATTATTCGTTGATTTTAACTAAATCAAGGATTTTTGTAAAACGAATGCATAAATCAATCAACCGTACACCGTTGTCGAAATGGTGTTTCGTGACAAAAGCCAGTAAACTCAAATAACAAGAGTTCTTCAAAATATTTTGAAAACTTGGATAATCTGAAGAAAGAGTTGTCATAAGTATTGAATATCTAAGTGTCCAATTTTTTTACATCAAATTAGAGTGAATTTGGTATTTATGAATTTGATTAAAAAGTAAAATCGTATAAAAATTTTAATACACATTTCCGTCTGTCATTTCGTCTAAACTAAACTTTGAAGTTTTTCCAAAAGAAATGTGAGTGTTCTACCGATGATAGTTTTGTTTTTTTACTTGTTTGTTTATTTATTCCGGTCTTTTATTGTTTACAATCATCCTATACCTCTTTAATCTTGGGAACACGTGAGGACTACCCTTACATTTTACTACATCGCGATATTTTCTTTTATCATGTCACCCAAAAGTTTTTTAAGCTTTATCTTAATGGTATTATGAGTCGTAAAGACGAAGATCCTTACATGAGTTTTCATAAATAATTTTCGACCCAAAATTTGTCTATAAACATCTGAGCACAAGTATCGTCAACATAAGTACTATCGGTTCTCACCTTCGTGAGGTACACGTAACTGTCTACTTACCTATTTGTGTATATTAAACGTATACACATTACACATATACCATATGTGTATATTACCTCATGATAGGTCGAAATTTTTAATTTCTTTAAGAGAGTGTATAATGTTACATCTATTCAGAACCCTATAATGTGATTCACTTTATTCGGTCATTATTTTTCTGTATGACTTACTAAGGTAATATACTTCATGACTCGTGTCAGTTTAATTATCGTTGTCTTCCATTTTGACGTCCCCGGTCCCTGATCCGCCACTCCCCTTACTCTTTATCCGCGAATTACGTATGTCCTAAAAAGAAACGTTCGAATTCTCAAGATGTTACACACATATAAATTGTGTTGACTTGATGTCTCAATTTTTACCAATTCCACCATTTCAAACAAAATACGTAAAATGGTGTTCAAATTTTTTTAATTAACTGGTTTTTTTTTTTTGTTGAAAAACTTTAACGTCGTACTCTTAGTGTGTATAAAATATTATACCCACACATATATGGACCAAAAAGTTCACAGATGTGACGATGACTGGCAGTAATGGAAGATAGGAGAATAAATACCTCCCTTTGAAGACAAGATACCTTACGAATTTCCCCAGATTTTAGGAAATGAGTCTTTTTTTCCTCTTTTTACTTTTAGTTGATTAAAGGATGGGTCAGTTCATATAAGGAGGAACGTCAAGTGATACGAGACACACAAGACTCCTATATAGGGGTTCAACATATAGGATCCCCTTTTGTAATACGGAGACCCTTTCGATCAAGACAACACGAGTCTTCGTTGGGATCTCGATAAGTAAAATTCTACACTTTATTAAACCTCGTTGTAGATTTCTTCGTTTATATACACGGTAAGTAATGTCGAGTCAAAGATTAGTCGTCGACGTAAAACTGTCTTTACTATGTTCTTCTTCAAGTCCTTATAAAGAAACGTATACAGTTTACCCTTTCCATGTTACTACACAGAACCCACTCTCTAAATATCATTGATGTACATCCGTGATCGTTAATTTGTGTTTAGTAAAATCTGTCATTTATAGTAACCAGATAAATTATAGATTAACTGAAGACCCAAACTTGATATATTTTGCCAAAGTAACATAATTTTAAGATCAGAATAATACTCTTTGATCAGATCAGATCAATGCTCTTTGAAAGGTAAGACGTTGTTTGAGTTAGTAACATGGTCTACATTACTATATAAATAGTGAATAAGGAAACTAAAAGGTTTATAATCTATACTAATTTGAAAATTACTTATCTCGGTTTGAAGAGACGGTCACTGAAAATAAAACCACTAAAGAATTTATTTTTCTATTCATGACCCTCGAGTTAAATAAAAAGATTAACTCGAAAATCCCCACATCATTCAAACTTACTGAAATGAGTCATCTCCGACTTTATATAAAAAATTAACGTTCAAACTGTATGTACATAGTCTTTGGTTATTTACAGGTATATCTTATTAGAACCGAACTATTCCGTTGTATATATCTTTCTATTTAACCTTTAGATCGGGACGATGACTTCATCTTAAACAGGAGACTTTATTCCTAAATTAAGTCCTAATTATTACGCGGGACGTGAAACTCCGTGTCGGTGGTTCCTCGTTGTACTACCAGTAAATCATAAACAGTAATTCTCGACTTGTTATTTTTCCGACTCGTGACTTTTTGACTACGGGAGCTTGACACCACGACCTCTTCTGAGAACTATCAGAAACTTGTAATTCCTCTAGTTTGGTCAGTTAGGATGTCCTTTAGTTGGGGCTTCTAAGTGACCTTCCTGACTACAATTTCGACTTCGAGGTTATGAAACCGGTGGACTACGCTTCTTGACTGAGTAACCTTTTCTGGAATACGACCCTTTCTAACTTCCGTCTTCCTCTTCCCCTACTGTCTCCTACTCTACCAACCTACCGTAGTGGTTGAGTTACCTGTACTTAAACTCGTTTGAGGCCCTCTACCACACCCTGTCCCTTCGGACCACACGACGTCAAGTACCCCAACGTTTCTTAACTTGTACTGACTCACCGACTTCTTGTTGATGAAAGAACATTTTTATTATGTACGTAATTTGAAAATCTTTGAAGTATCAAATAATCATTAGTTGTATGTAAGTCTCTTAATATTAACAAAGAAGTTTTCATACACAGTTCAGGTCTAATGTCCAAACAGTTTCAGAATACATAGTTCTGGGACTGGATGTATCATTCCAGAGTCGGATTTGAACTTGTTACTGGGTATTGATTGAGGTACAGGTCGACACTAACTTAAGTGAAAACAGATGGCAAGGATTACGTAGACTTAGTCTTAACATTCATTGTACTACCGTGTTTGGAGTTTTATAGTATACGTATTTTTACGACTTTGTCGTTACGAGGACCCGAGAATCGTCCACTTACTTTTTTTTTTTTTTTTTCCGGAGAATTTTTTACACTCTCACAATGTCATATTTATCACACGATAGACATAAAAACGAATTACACCCCTTATTGGTAAAATACTCATCAAAGAGTTAGTCCTCCAATAGGAAGGGTGGACTCTCCGACTTTTCTTCTCTCTTTTGTCTGTTGCTTCCCTCCTCTTTTGAGTTTTCGAGTTCTTCTCATCTTTCAAGTCACGATCTTGTCTTCTTTTCAATGGTTACTCACTGTCTGTAAACCGTAAAAGCTCCCAGATTTGGAAGAATCTTTATAGTACTTATTTCTTCAATCCCACCCGGGACTGATAGTGTTAGTTCTATGATTAATGGTCCCTCCTGTTTTACCCCTCGTTTTGTATAGAACAAGATCCTCAAAGATCCGTTTAAGATTCTCAAACAGAAGTAGGAAAGTTACTATACATGACTTATAAAAGGTACACAACCTGAGTTACGGTCCACGACTCGCATGTGTCATTTAGTTGTGTGAATAAGTACAAGGATACCTGGAGCATCAGATCCTTACTTACCCAAGACAGTTAACGTTTAACGTCGGTACGAACAATATTTGTCGTTTTCTAAGACTGGATTCCTTGTCTTAATATCAAATAAGCAAGACACCGAAGAGTTTAAAAAAAGTATTGTATTGGATGTTCCCCTCGTCTTATGAGTTTTACACCAACGACAAAATTTAATAGGAAACGAGGTAAGGGTCCTGTAATCACGTTTACTAACTCGTACACAACGAAGGTAAAGGGTCACATGTAACACACGACGGGTCAATGAGACGTTCAACGCTTGATGTCACTCATTAATGGGACCATTGTGATAATATAGTGGTCCCGAGACGAAATTATGGTAGTAAAGAAGTGTGTAAACACTCAGACCAGAATTCTAGGACGATGACGATCTACACTATGAAACTTTTTCGTCTTCCGTGTTAAAGTAGTCTAAAATGTGAGATCAACCTCTTTATCTAGGGTGTATATGTTCTTCAATATTATGATTCATCATTTAAGGTTTTCGGTCTTTAGAGTGACATTAACCTCTGAGGTGAAGGGATACGGAGTGTACGGTGACCGACGGTTCGACCCAGTTAAGTTGGAGGATGTTACGAGAACTGTAAGAAAAAGAAGACAAGAGACGGTGACTGTAGAATGTCCCGGAGTGCCAAGCGAATCCAATAACGTTTTTATCGGGTAAACCGAAAGAGAGTCAGACAGGAGGTGTTCAGAGGATCTCTCTAGAAAAAGATTTTACTCCTTAAATGGAAGAAGTTTAAGTGTTAAAAGTCCTAGTGTAAGTTTGAGGAACTGATTTGTTTGAGGAACTAGGGGGTCCGGAACCCCTAGACTCGGAGGAAAGGACGGAGAGAATATTCGTGGGACACGAGATCGACCTGAGTACTGAAGTCCATTGGGGATCGACAGGAAGTCTAAGTGTGGAGACAAAAGAATTGTTGAATGTAGAGATACAGACCTTACATCCTGATAATTGTATTAGGATGTGTCGGACCGTTCTGAGTCTCATTTCTCATAGAGGAAGTACTTTAAAGAAGAGAGGTAGAAGTAGGAGACGTTAGCTTCAGTCTATATGGTGGAGGTATATGTCTTAGGACAGGTTGGTGTATGGTATTGTGAACAGAGTGACACAATATTAGTGACCAGACGAAAAGGTAGAGGAAGTGACCTAACTAATGTTCCTGAGACCCCAATCTCTAATATAGAAAATTTATTTATCTCATCGTAATACCCTCGTGTCTCCCACCTACCTTACTTACTTACCCATTTATACTATACACGTGTTTCAGTAATAGGAATAAACTTTTGTCCCTCTTTCCTCTATGAGACTATAATATCCTCACTGTAAATTTGAACAGGAACTTCCTACTCGTCCAGAAAAGGTCTACTTACATTTTGAAGAAAGGATAAATTGATTCTGTACCCAGAGAGTATATTTGGTTCTATCACGATTTAATTCATGTGATCTTTAAACTAAGTACATCTTCTGATTCGAATGTTACATCCATCAGATCATATTGATCGTATAAATAAACATTATATGTCCCTGTGTACAAAAGATACGGACGAATTAATTTGGTACAACTGATATGTCTGTAGTAGGACGAACGTGACTTATTTGGTCAAGATTAAAATGAAATAGGTACCGATATATTTAGGTTAATTTGACGACAAGAATGAGTCTTTCGACGAAAGTTTTAAATTATCCCAATAAATTCTTTATCTCACCTAAAGTACCCTTGGACGTATCACATACGTACTCGATTTGTTTCTTTTTCTCTGTTTACGGTTGGTTAAGTTTGAACCTCAATTGTAAAAAAAGGACACCGAAGAAGGGGGAAAGAAGTTATAGTATGTAAAATTATACTAGATACCCAAAGACGAAGACTACTATTATTTTTATTCCACTCAGTTAAAGACTCTAAAAACATATGACTCTTCAGATTTTGTAAATCGAAACTTTAATTGTAAATATCGAAATTTTAGATCCCTGTAGAGTTTAATCTTTAGTTTAAAAATTACGGAAAATTTTAGTACATCAAATTACTCTGATATAGTCGTCAGTAAGGAAATGTATAACGTAAGACATTAATCCGAAAATACCCAGTAAAGTCTGTCTCTATCTGTCGTTAATTTTTGTTTTGTGTTAATGTATCATGGTTGGTCTTGAGTAGTGGGGGAAAGATCGTGATTAGATCTCAGTTTATTCTTATCCTGAATATTTATATTTCTAAATTTTTAATGTTTATATAGAAAGATATCTTAATGTTCTTCATAACTCCCGAAAAAAAAGAGGGGGAAAGTACCGAATGAAAACTAAAGTTCTGAAGTCTTTGACCTTCCTCCATTAGGAGTATCCTTGGTAAAACTTCTTTTCTAAAAAATTTAACTTAACATCTCACGTCGTAAGAATTTGAAAGACATTTTCTCCTCTTTTCTTAATGGAATACACTTGACGTTCCAGTAAATCCTTTAGATAAACTTTCTGTGGAAGTAGGATTAAATAATGATGCAAAAAAGATTCTATTATCGGATGAACTTAGATTGATATTTTACTCACTTTTAAATTAGAAATGAACTTGGCACCTCCGATATCTTAAGTAATAAAAATTTTATAAGTATCTATAAGACGAATCTCTGTTTTTATAAAGGTCGTTTCAACGATGTGTCATAACCAAGAAACACTTGACTTATACGAAAATAAAACCCATATAATAATTCGACTTCCCAAACTCTCTCTTATCCAACATATTAGTGACACTATGTTTATACGGGAAGATGGGAACTAATTAAGTGCGGGCCATATCTCTCTAGTGTGAGTTTATAAACAACACGATAAACGAACGGTAATTCAGAGTTTTTTTTTTTGTTTTTTTGATAAAACCACATCCTTATTACTTACATATAGAGGATGTTTATCTGCAAAATAGAAATTTTTTCTTTTTCTTTATAAACTAATTTACATTAGAAGTGTCAACAGGCACATCCATCTTCTACCTTTTGTTTCACGCATTCCTATCCTTCATTTTTTATCAGACGATGTTTTTACGGAAATAAATACATTAAATGTAGAAGAAAACCTTCAGAAGTAATAGGAAAAATAATAAAAAACTGTTGATTCTAATTTCCATATCTTTTACAGTACCTCTCAATACGCTTGAGGATTAAGACCTCTGTACCTTTCAAATAGATCCACCAGTGACAGTGGAACCCGAAGGGCCTATCGAGTCAACCATTTCTTTAGACGGACGTTACGTCCCCTGGGACCAAACTAAGGACCCAGTCCTTCTATTCGACCTCTTTCCTATCCGATGGGTGAGGTCATAAGAACCCGAAAGGACTACCGAGTCGACCATTTCTTAGACAGACGTTACGTCCTCTGGGGCTAAGCTAAGGACCCAACCCTTCTATGTGACCTCTTTCCTTTTCGATGGGTGGGGTAATAAGAACCCAAAAGGGACCACCAAGTCGTCCATTTCTTAGACGGGTGTTACTCCCTCTGGACCCAAGTTAGGGACCCAATCCTTCCAGGGGACCTCTTCCCTTTCCGATGGGTCTTAAGGTACCTGATAGGTACCCCAACGTTTCTCAGTCTGTACTGACTCACTGAAAGTGAATGAATGAGAGTGTAATAAAGAATATACCAATAATATGTAATTTAAAACAGGTCCACCGGTCCACCATGATCGTCGATGTTGTCCTCATCATTATATTATTATACTAATCTATAATGAAACATATAGTTTGGTGACTTTGTCTACCTATACCTTTGTTTCCAAAATTTTCAAAGAAGACGAAATTTCGTTTGTATTCTGAAATAAAATCTTGTTTTAATCTTTGGTGATCATCGTAAAACTGAGAATTCTTTCTTCTCGTAATGGAAAACTAGGGGACCGATTTAACGGTCACTGTAAAGAGTGTGTACGGTTCATTCCTTATATTCCTGATAGACGACTATATAAATTCTCCCGTAGAAGTTTGAAAAGGTCATAATCCTCGGATATCTTAATCTTTTCTTCTACGTTTAATTCAGTATATCTTTATTTCATTTCGATAAAACAAAGCTAAGACACTCAGGGATCAACAGACCGTAAACCAACTGAACTCGTAACTTTGGGACCGTTCATCCTGTAGAAGGGGGTAGGTCGGGTTGACGTGTTACTGTCGTGATGAGACCTAAGAGACTCACAAATGGAAAAGGTACCCGTAATGGAAATATAAATTAATGAAATTATAGGTTAGATTCACTAGAATTCTAGTAAAGATCCGTGCAAATGAACTTTCTTTTTAGTGACCCGATCGCAACGGTCTATTTTCTGTCGACTTAAAGTCGTTTTATTGTTTATTAAAAAGTCACATGCATGTAGGGTGTTCAGAACGTACAAAGAAAGGAAAGGAAAAAGGAGATTTAGACCGTTGGGAGAGAGACCTGAAGTCGAAGGAGAAAACAGTTTACTCTCTATCCCCCGACCCACTAGACGATCTGAGGGGAGGTGAATATTATAAGAGATTTATTAAATTTAAGTACATCAACACTAATTTTTCTTTACCATCTGAGGTTGACTTATTGCAGTCAAGGAAAAAAAAGAAATTCGTTGGTTGAGTCTCAAGGGGTTAATTGGTGAAACATATAAGGAAAGTTTAGCTGACGTACACTCCTGTATCAGATTATAAAAACTCCGTTTCGATACACTCATTTACACACGTACAATGTGTTCGAGTCAGTGAAGTAGACACTCCGACGTAGAGACAAAAATTAAAGAAGGGAATGACAGATAATAACTTAAACTACATGTCGTCTCTGTCTTATTTACAGTTACCAACTAAACCCATAGTAGATAAAACTTAGTTTGACGTGTCGTGTGTTTAATTGATCAATATAATATACAATTGAATCTAAAATAAGTTTATGATTACCTTCTCTGAGTAGGACCGTATCGGTCATTTGTACATCCTACTACAAACGTGATTGTAATTTCGGAGTCCCATAAACCTACACCCAATTACTGTGACCTAGGAACTCCTTGAATTTGTTCTTTTAGATACCTTTCTTTTCAGAGATTGTTAATGGTCAGTCCCGTGTCGAATAACCAGTCTACCGACTGAAAGTAAATTTATATCAGGTATCGAGGGTACAAATCTTTTTGACGTGGGTACGGACTCGAAAGAACGAAAACAAGTCCGTGAAGAAACTGGTCTCTGAGAGGAGAATAATAACGGAGAGAAAGAAAACACAAACAGAAGGAGAAACAGTATTAATAATATCGTGACTCGGTAAAGGTAGAATCACGGTACAAGTTATCGTTGTATAAAAAGATTGAAAAGTTTACTTTATCGTGTTCTTGAAGAGTACTGTTTAAAAGTTCGAAATGTATTTTCTTATAACTCGTTTTCACTGGAACTTTATAGTATAGTCGGTAATAGAATCAAGGTACTTCTTGTAAACTAATGGTTCTAAAAACTCTAATATAAATTATATATGGTTTTTAATTCTATATATATATGTACGGTTGACAAAACCGTATTTGTAGAGTTCATAAAGAAATTTGATAAATTAAATGTATAAAATATATTTTACAATGGATGTAGGATTCTTACGAATGTTTTTTTCTACTTTAATGTCTATATAGGCACGTACAACAAGTACATGTGTGTGTTGTTTTTTCTTCATTGAAATCACGTTTTTATTCCTCCTTCCTCTTCTCGATACTCCCTTTTTTATAAAAACTCGTCGAAAGGTTTCTTTTAAGACCTGATGTTTGTGAAAATAGAGTACGGTTCATAAAGGTAAGACACTAATAAAATTTCACCCTTACCTTTCCCTCGGGTTTCCATTCTTTAGGGAATTAAAGTGGTTAGAGTTGTTCTCGATTGAATTTTCATTACTTAAGAAGGATTATTTGACAGTCGATCGACAGTCGATGGTTGATGTAAACAACATATTAAAAGTGTAGACTTATCGATCGTGACAGTTACGATACCTACGGGGGTTCCGAGACTATTTCTATGGACCGAAATCGTTATTCATAGGTCAACAGAGTTCAGTCTCCAAAAACAAAAACAAAAACAAAAATTATAAAACGACCGATATATCCCCTACACAAATTTTCTGAACTAATAAACCTTATACCTTAGGACAGACCCCCTTTTAACGGGTCCCAACGTTCTGACGAGATTCCTCCTTGTAGACCAAGTCCGTGGAATCTCCTCTCTATATCCCCGTCTTTCTCCTCCACCAACAACTACCTTCTTAAAAAGGATCTTAATGGGTCTCAACCCTTTGAAGAGTGACTAATTATCTTTCAAATATTTGTTAACGTATCTAAGATAAAATCTTTTTCTTTACTTATCAAATTTTATTGAGGATGATAAACAAAGGTAAAAGTAATCGAGTGTTTTTGTATAGAAAACCTTGATTTCAGTTTATTAAAGTTATCCTATTAAATAGTCCGGTTTTGTTGAAAGTGTATTGTCCAGTGGATCAGAGATTTAAACGGAACTTGATACACTTAAATGAAGTCACTCGAAGATGTCCGTTGACGAACTTAAAAGATGGTATTGACAATCAATGAAGTCTCTTGACGAATATAATTACTAGGAATCTTCGGTTGTAATGACGACAATAAAGGTGACGGATAAGTGACAGAGTCTTTATCCATTTATATATTTGTAAATGTACTTGGTGTTTGACAGGTTTTAATTTATTGAATATTTGTCAGAACCGATGAACTTACGATGACTTCGTTTGTTTCAAACGTAATGGAACCCCGAAACTAAAAATTACAGTTAAAAATTTTTGACTCTAGTTGTCATTACATTTTTCAACCTCTGAAAATGTGGAAAGTATACTTCTACTTTCTGAAACTTTTCTCAACCTTTAACCCGGAGGTCGATCTAAAAGGAGTATCTGTATTCCACTGGATAGGTCTGTCTTGTACACCCTAGATCAATACGTTAGAATCTTGACTTTTGGTCTAGAAGTACAGTGCAATAGATTTTCATAGTGACTTATTATGGTTTTTTGTTCAAAGTTGAAATGACGTGAAGTTGAAATTGAAAAAGAAAGTAGTCAGTTATCAACTAAAACAGATAAGGTACCAGAATGTGTGACTACTTTCTTACTACAAATACTTAGCACGACGAACGAATAAGTCAGTTCAATGAATGGTTAAATCTTTGTTTGGTTTTGTGGTTGTTTCTGAATGACACGTCGGTCCGACGAACCCCTATCACTGACAGATAGAAGGAGTGAGGTGTTTACACAACATAATAGTCTCGGTGGATTTCTCTATTGTAAATCGTAAAGTAATTTCCTAAATAAAAAGATTCATTTTTAGTAGGGTCCAGTTTAATTACCCTTCTTTTCGTCCGTCAGACGTCTTAAAAAGAGGTTTGCTGAAATGTCTCTACAGATTCGAGTCGACCTTTGTCAATTTTATACATAAATAGTTAACGGGGGGTTGACTTTATTAGGGTTACCAATCCGCGTACGTAAAGATTGTTTAATAAAGAGACCCGTAGTTTGGTAATGTAATAAAATAGGATATACGTATCTACTGAGTTTATAGTATTACGTCTAACTGATGGAACCACTGAACAATTAGTTTACTTTGGTTAAAGTTAGAGTACTCAGTGACCTAAAAAAGCAAACAAACGGAAGTCAACAGATCTTACATCGGAATCCTTTGTAGACGGTAGTGATTAGATATAAAAAATAGAAAGTTTTGGTCGGTCACTAAAGTTAACTTACGTCGACACTTACGTTTAATTGATTACAAATATCTTGGTAAGACTCACCAGAGTTTATTACACTCCAAACCTCACACCTTCCGTTAGTGATTCAACACAGATTACCTTTGGTATATACTTCTAGATTGAGTTGTGTCTCTTAACGGGGATCTTCAATTTACCCAGGGACTCAGTCGAACGACGTATCGTAAGATAGTAACGTCCCATTCACGTCGACTGATTATCAGGTATATATTGTGTCCCTCACGTCAGACCGTGAGACACCACTGGATCTCCCCGACCTACCCCCCTCCCCTCCCTCCGAGGTCTCCCTCTCATATATGTATATTAATACTGACTAAATACAACGACATACCGTCTTTGGTTGTGTTTTTCGTTAAAAGAAGGTTAATTTTTAAAAAGATTTTTATGTGAAAGGACTTAATTTTTTATATATATATTCAGGTTGTTGTAAGTATACGTTTTAAATATTTTTACCGATAACGTATTTATTTTTGTAGTCTTTAGGTCACGAAAGTGTAAGTTGAGGAAATTCCTTTACCATAATGAATAAAGTGACAAGAACATCTGTGAGAATTAAAAAGTATTTATTAGGTCTTCAAGGTCACGACAGTAAAAAGTTGTGACCGGAATAGTAAAAGTTATCCCGTGAAATAGCTATCGAAATTAAGAAGAGGGTAACAGAGATCAATCACACAAGATTTCAGAAGATTTTTCCAGCATCGTGTCTTGATCCGTCGGTAGACATGAAAAGAGTACGACTAGTAAAACAAATAAATTTATTCGTACGTACATTTTCTGAGTGTCTTAATTTTTGGAGGAACAGAAGGAGCCATAGTCAGTACAGACTCATTACAGACATGGTAGGGATCATTGAACCGTCTTACCGAAAGAGTCAAAAGGAGAGATCGTCCTCAGGGAGAGAAGAGACGAGTTCTGTCGATTCATAATAACGAGATTTCTGTCGTTACATAGTTACTCACTTTCCCGGTTCTTCTTCTATGAGTCATATTTATTTGGATTAATTATTACCATTATTGGTAATAAATAACCGTAGGTATATATCTTAACCTCTTCCTTTATCGTTGAGTGAGGTCATAAGAACGGATCCTTTAGGGTACCTGTCTCAGACTCGGACCACCCAGTGTCAGGTACCCCAGCGTTTCTCAGTCTGTGTTGAATCGTTGACTCGTGTATTTATCTTATTAGGTCCTATCCTGAGACACTTCTAAATACGAAGACGTCACATTTTCATATATTTTGGTAAAAAGGTTCTAGTTTAAAACGAGTGAAACTTGAGGATACTCAAGTAGTCGTAAACATATGATATACTGACTCAGGTAATCGTAAACATATGATATACCAATACTTTACAGAAAAGAAGTAGTCTAATGATTTTACTTATCGATTATCTTTAATTGAAACATATATAGTTAATATCCGAACTGGAACTACAATTCATACCTGAAACGGGAGACCCGTGAACAGGCAGACCTGAAATTTCATAGACTCTTCATGGCATAACTTACCCAAAATTACTTCACCTTTAACAATGTCGGGAAATTTTTCGTTCCAAATTAAAAATAAACATCTTCATCAGTATATATTTTTACTACGGGTTTCTGTCTCTTTCTTTAGATCACGTGTCTATAGAGAAAAGTGGTCATTTGTACCGAAAAACAAATTTCTACATTAAAGTACATTAAATGGCGAACCGTTTTCTTATTTGAAGTTACTCGGTTTTTTCCATTAGAAGTGGGAGTTTTGAGTCAAAATATTTACCTTTATGATTTGTCACTTCGTCCCTAGGAATGACCCAGTCTCGACTCTTAATCTAAGGAATTTTGTCCTTCAATTCTAAGGAATTTTGTAGAAGAGTTTACAAATAACCGTAGAGACATAACAGTACCAACGACTCCTCCGAAGACTTTTTTGGAACTTCACACAAGTATTAGTTCCGACTTAGTTTTCATCTGTACCCCACACCTTCAAACTTAGTCTTTATCTGTACCTCACGTCTCTCCTTACCTCGCTACCGATGACTTTTTACCTAGTACACCCTTCCTTCGACCGTGTTACTTAGCGTGAGATACTGACCGACTTTCACCTCGGTAAGACTCCGACTCACCACCGTTCATGAACACACTTCATAGGATCTTCGTTCACACATGTACAGAGTCTACCATTTATACTCATTCCGGTAAATTGTCTCGAACCCCTGGACCGAAACCCGTATCTGTCTAAGTCCGAGAGTTAGAGTCAAATCAGTGAACGACCTACATATTGTATCCGTTTCACGGGTCAGAAGGAAACGGAATCAACAAAACAGACGTTTTACCCTATTATTTATGGAGAATATCTCAACAAAACCACTATCTTTCCTGAATTCTATTATTTTATAAATAGTAGCTGTGTGTGTTTTTCTTGTGATGGAAAAATAAAAAAGATGAAAGAAGCAAACTTTCTTCTCTTACTCTGTAAATTTCGATAGACTCAGGACAGTTAGTAATCTCTCCTGGGTTCGTTCGTTGAGACTAGACTCACTGGTAAAGTGAGGTCAAACAAATGACATTTCGGTTCCCTCCTGTACACAAGTGTTTATGGTGATTTACGATATTTCTCATTCGTACCCACCGAACCCGTTGTACCGTCCATAAACATGAAGTCTTGTTCAAACCCAAAGGACTTCCTAAGGGTTTTTATGAACTTTATTAAAAAGTTTCCAGTACTTTAAAGACGAGTTCGTACGTACGTACGTCCCCGAACCCCAATCACTGTATCCTTGACTGGAATTATGATGCCGTAACCATAGAAATCTGACTACTTCAGTGTACACATCCTTTAAAAATTTTTGTTTGTATTCGTGTAGATTAAGATTTTTATTTTTGTATATAGGAATTACATAATTATAAAGGAACAGTAAGACTAATAGGTTACCGTACCAAATTGTGTACAGTTTTAATACTCGTACTAGTATCTTTACGTTGTACCGGTAACAATTCATAACTTTTAACTCGATATAACAAGTAGTCCTTTTCATAAAACGACGGAGTCAATTATTTTCCAAGAAACCGAAGATTCCGTGATTTCTTGAATGCAGGAAACATTGTTTTTAAAGTTGAAATAGGGAGATATGTTAATTTTCCATACTCAGACTTCTACTTTTCCTTTTCTTACCATTCTTCTTTAGACTTCAAGAGTTCAGAAATTTTACGTTTGTCTTTTTACATGTCTCCTTTATTAATCACAAACAATAACGTGACAGACCAAAAAGACCCGACCTGGAAAAGAATTTTCGTGTTCCGAAAAAAAAAATTGGGATTACGAGTACTTCTGGTGACTTAAATTGTTGTTAGTTAGGACGTTCGATCAGTAATTAAGACACTGACTTTTCCGATACCAAAAAGGTCACCAGTACATACCTACACTCTCAACCTGACACTTCTTCCGACTCACGGCTTCTTAACTACGAAAACTTGACACCACAACCTCTTCTGAGAACTCTCAGGGAACCTGACGTTCCTCTAGGTTGGTCAGGTAAGACATCCTCTAGTCGGGACCCTAAAGAAACCTTCCTTACTACGATTTCGACTTTGAGGTCATGAAACCGGTGGAGTACGCTTCTCAACTGAGTAACCTTTTCTAAGACTACGACCCTCCCTAACCCCCGTCCTCTTCTTCCCCTGCTGTCTCCTACTCTACCGACCTACCGTAGTGGCTGAGCTACCTGCACTCAGACTCACTTGAGGCCCTCAACCACTATCTGTCCCTCCGGACCGCACGACACTAAGTACCCCAACGTTTCTCAGTCTGTGCTGACTCACTGACTTGACTTGACTTGACTTCTTTAACCATAGGTTCTCATACAATCTAGGAGGAAGTTCTTCAGAAATTTAGGAAATTTTGGTCGCAAAATATACTTTTATTAAATTCTAGAATATTTATTTGTTAGTCGAACACTGGACTAATGAATAGATATTAAGTTTTCAGTTCAGATGTATGAATTTTCGACCGTTCGAGTCAACTCTTTCGGATAAGGATTTGAGTAAGTCTTCGTCATTTATGATTGGTTTGTAAAGTGAACACTTCATCCCTAAATAAGGAATATCAGGATGTACAAACAGACATATACTGACACAAACACACACACAGACACGTGAAGAGATATACGTTTCTACTAGAAAAGACTAAGTGATCGTTCTACGATAGCAAACAGAATGATCCACCCTGTCATCCAGATATGACTAGATAAGTGCGAGACTATAGGTAGTACTTAAAAGTTCTACCGACCGACTTCCCACTCAAAATAGGTTTCTGAGTAAGACTAATTTTTCAGTTTAAAACCCTTTTTCCCGTTTTCATGACGTTAAGTCACATCCGTAAACAAGTTTTTCAACACCATCTTTAGATGAACAACTCCGAATCAGGGAAAGAGACTATAAATAAAAAAGCATGGTTCGTATTTGTATCGAAATATTATATCGATTCTCTCTGGTAAAAGTATTTTTATTTTTAGGATCTCTCAGTGTCGGAGAAAAGGTTGGTAAAGAGGAACAGAGGTGTGAAACCAATCGATTTCTAGGTCTAAATTACCATTGTATACAAGGGTGGATTCTTATTACAGTACGTATTTACCAACGAAGTCAACGTAAAACAAAAAATAAGGATTACCTTGACTTATGTCTTAACGTTACGTCTTAAGTTATGTCTTTCTATCTTTATATTATGGAAGTCTACCCCTCAGGTCCCATATGTCGTCTACAAATTGTCTAAATACCTCTCAAGACTTTGGAAGCAATCAACACTGTGCACCTATTTGGAAGACGTGTTGGTCGTCGTGTGATTGTTCAGCTTTTTGTTAATTTGGTCTAACGTAAAGTTGTAAACGTCTGTCTTTGTTTTCCAATAAGTTCTTCTTTTATCGATGTCATAACTTTTAATAAGAATATTGTATTTTCTGTCCTACGACGAAACAGTAAATTAACGAACAAACAGACAAGTACGTGTTTTAGGGTTGTTTTATAAGAACTTGGTATGTCCTAAGATTTCGGATTTTCCAGAATTTCATTCCTCACTTCAAGTGTAGTCAAAAAAAACAACAACAACAATTTTAGATTTTTATTCACCAATCTTTGTCGTCAAAGGTTATTTTCCTATGGAGAAGAAAACAAAAATTTCCTTTTTTTAATTTATAACCTTTAATAAAAGTAATTTTTAATTCGGGTCTATTTCCTAGGTGAAAGTTCTTATTGATAATTAATAAACTTTTTATAAATAGAAAACGATTTGTTTACAATTAAAAAAAAAATTACCCTCGAACGGGATTAATCTCTAACGTAAGATAGGAGATTCATCGGGTGTCCGTGACGAGGTTCCCCATCGAGTTTTAATTATAGGTTTGATTGACCGTAACAGAAGGGTCCTAAAAATACAATGATTATTCTACCCGTCAGATGTGACCCTTACTTTTTAGTCGTTTAAATGAACAAGTACGAACTCAAGTAAGTCATAAAGGTTTTTTAGTTAATGGCTGAATTCTTTACGGAGAAAAAATAGAGGATAACAGTAACCGTGTAAATTTTTTTACAATCGTAACATGTTCATACAAACTTAAAGTGTTTATGACACTCCGTTATATAATTACCGTCATATATATATACTCACCATTGAATCTTGTTTTCCGAAACAATTCCTAAACGATAACACTTCAATTTACATCATGTATAATCGATTATCGAGAAGGTATACATAGAATCAGTTGACTTTCCAGTGTAGTCGTTGTCGTACACGTATATGAAAGATGTTATAAAAACCTTAAAAATTATAAATTTAATTCTAGTAAAATTAAAATCGAGGATTGGTACTTACTGATAATATAAGTCTCGCAATTGAAAACTTACAAGAGATTAAAGATCATCCATACACATACCTATATGTTTGTATATAGATAAATAAATACCCGAAGGGACCACTGAGTCACCATTTCTTAGACGAACGTCACGTCCTCGACGTCTTTCTGTTCCCAAGTTAGGGACCCAGTCCTTCTAAGGACCTCCCCCTGTACCGTTGGGTGAGGTCATAAGAACGGACCCCTTAGGGTACCTGTCTCCTTGGACCGTCCGATGTCAGTTGACCTAGAGTTTCCCAGTCTCTACTGACTTCGTTGAATCGTACGTATAAATATCTTAATATTAAAATAAACGAAGAGATTATAAAGGTTTTTCAGTTAAGTAAACAGAACAATACCTTGTGATTTCAAGTTTTCAATTTATTGAATGTGTTCCAATAGGTTTACTTATTTCGACTAACACAGATTAAAGTTTCAAAGACGAGAAAGAGGAGATGTAGAACTGAGACCGCGAAACGGGGTCGTACCGTCTCTTCTCCTGTCTGGTAAAGACGTGACTCGATGTCGGTAACAATCGAACAGAAAGGTCGACACACAAACCGGTACCACCCTACCGACTTAAAAAGAGCGGACACGAAACATATGTATTGTCGACTATACAGTCCGTAAAAATATAAACGGGGTTCTTAGAGGACCAAGAGTCTGAAACTCAACAAAGACTTAGGACGACTCATACCTCTGGTCCATTTGCAAGACTCCAACCTCTAAAGACGGTCGGAAGCGGGTCGAACCAGAGACGAACTGAGTCGACTAGAAAGCAGAGTTTCATTGTGGAAGTTTCTGACTTGTAAACCGTTAGAGTAACAGTCGTAATAACAATAATTATATTGATTATTTTTACAGTCATCTGCATTAAGTAGAAAAAGATAGTTTTGCGCTGTTTTTTTGCTGTGGACTGGGGGTAGGAGATACTCTAGGAAATTTGATAACTACTTCTATTGAAATGAAGTGAAGTAACCAAAACAAAAAGACAGGACAAGTAGTATATGTATATCTTCAATAGGTTTTGTTCAGAGGAACATTCCATTAGATTTTTCCCCAAAAACACTAAGTATAGATTCATATGGTGAAGGAGGAGTATTTATCACTGATAGTGGACAAAAAAGTATACGAAAAGAACTAAAAACTCTAACGAGTAAAAACGATTGGAGACAGCATTAGAACTGTAAAACGTTAGACCAAAACCACTGACGTGATGTATTGTTCAATGTCGAAATGTTTTGACGACCTCCTTTACTGTCGTTACTCAAAAATATGTCAAATAAACAAGTATAATGAACTAGTTGTTTCTCATTCTATTTGGTTACTGAACCACTGTTTTATGTCAGTGAACACTTCTTAATTGTCGAAAATCACTGTGAAATTATTATTATATTTCTTCTAAACTGAAATTTTTTACCAACTGTATTTTCCAGAAAATTGTATTTATATTACGTTCTGTAAATTTCTTTGTCTACTTTGATTAAAATTATTATATAAAATAAACTGGGTTATATAGGTTTTATAATAGTAGAGTTGTAGATTAGTTATATTTTATATAATCATATAATAGAAAATAACGTAATAGAAGTCTAAAGTTTCATATAAAATGTGATTACTTCGTAGAGTTGAGTCTACGATTTAAAAGTAACTTTTATAAATTAGACATAATCTTAAAGTAACGTTAATGGTCACTTTTCATCTAAGTGTATGGGTACAACAAAGTTTATATAATTTTCAAAAAGATTATTTAAATTTACTTAATTCTTTGGATCTACAGGTAGTCGTCTACTTACCTATTCTTTAGACACCATGTATATGTGTTACCTCATAATGAGTCGACAATTTTTCTTAAGTAAACTTAGTCAAGACTACTCTACNTTTTTTTTTTTGATTTTTTTTTAATTTTTTTTTTTCTTATTTCAAATTTTAAGCTAAGGAAATACTATCGTGTGGTTCACGAGTTTTAGTACACTGTGGGACACGTGGAATTTAAATGTTTTACGTCGTATACGGTTTAAATAATGTGATTTTTTAGGGTGCTTATCGATCTCCAAAAGTACAATCGTTCTTGTTGATATATTTAACCGTTATGTTAAAATTTAATTAATTAATCGATTTATTATTTATTCATTTTTAGTTGACGAAATTTCTTTCAATAGGTCCAATCTTTTTCAGTATACAGTAGACGAAATATTATTAGACTTCGATAAAGAAAATTTTCGACAAAAGTAATAATACATCTGACCAAATGTTGTAAGATTAGTAATGGACTCTTGTATAGCTACCATATTACGTTATTAAAATAAAATTTAAAATTCCCTTAATTTTATCGGTGTCACGTTACAGGAATACATTAAACGAGATAGTTTTACTACAGATTACATAAAAATTAATTAAATGAAAACTGGTTTCCCATAAAAAAACCTAGAAGGTGGAAAGTCACTCGTAATAAAACACCCTCAAACCAAAAATAAACAACAAATTATTGGTTTAAAGTAATTCCATATTAAGTGCATGTTGTCCTACTCGCATAAATTCCAATAATAAGTTATTCGAAACTGTTATACATGTTAATACATTGGTGGTACGATTTATTCTATATTTTATAGAATAAAATTCCACTATATTTCATAGTGGAATTTTTTCAAAACAGTACGAAGGTTGTCAACGGGGTTATAGGTGACAAGACTAAAGATTGTGACATGTAATTAAAACAATTATTATGTTATAGATGTGTAGATCATACATAAGGAAAAAAAAAAACCTGACCTAAGAAAACGGTCGTATTATAAGTATTCTAAATAGATACGACAACACACTAATTCATTAGACAAATAATAAGAATTGACTCATCTTAAGGTTAAAAAGTAGGTAAGACAAATCCCTATAAACAAAAAGAGAGTTAAAGATCGATAACACTTATTTAGACGACATTCGTAATCGTATGTTTAGAAGTACACCCGTATACAAAAGTAAAAGAACCCATTTATTGGTCCCCATCTTACGATGTAGTGTACCAAGATAAAAATCGAAGGAATCTTGGACAGTGTGACAAAAGACTGTACCAATATAGTGAAATGTGAGATTGAACGTTACATATTTAAGATAAACGAAATGTAAGAACGGTCGTTGACCCCAGTGAGTAGAAACTTTTGACTTGGGTAAAATCACTCACAACGACGATTCAGTGAAGTCAACACAGGCTGAGACACGCTGGGGTATCTGCCGTCGGGTGATCCGAGGTGGCAGGGACCCTAAGAGGTCCGTTCTTGTGACCTCACCCAACGGTAAAGGAAGAGGTTAAATCACTCACAATCACTATTGAATAACACCAGAGTTCTCATAGAACTGAAGAAAGTAACGATGTAACATGTTGAGTTTGTTAGGGCAAGGAGGAAATTAGCTAAATGGACAAACAAAAGATTTTATCTTATATGTTCCCTCCTTCTCTTGGTTCACAGTTTTAAGGCTCACTTACTTTTATAGGGCTTCTCGGTTTTACTCCTGGTTTAGTTTAAATGATTATAGAATGAAGAAAATATCAAATCAATGTTGTACAATAAATAACACCTTTCTCGTGTCCAGAACCTAAGTCTAAGGAACTCAAATCCAAGATCGAAATGGTGAATGAATGAATCAACATCTTGGAACTCCTTCAGAAAACTGGAAGGACTTTTTCAGTAAACTGGAGGTACTTCCACACAAAAGAAAAATTATTTACGTCTATAGACACCAGAGTTAGAGTTTCGTGACAATACTCTTAGTTTACTTTAATTACATGGTTGTACTCCCAAATAATGTTCCAGAAACTTGTTTATATTTGTGAATCTAAGAGGTCTCTTCTACTCTTTTGAGAAAAGACCACGAAGTCTGTAATTGTTACCTTAGGTGACACGAGAATCACTGTATAATCTCTCCATAGACCCAAGACCTCATATTTTGGGGTCCAAGTTTGAGAGAATCGACATTCTAGTAGTTAATAAATTAAAAATGTCGGGAGATAATAGAGTAAATACTTTATTTACTATCAAGACAACAATTCAAAGTTACACTTTATATACTTCCCAGGTCATTTCACAAACCGTACATTGTCCGTGGTTATTAATGACTAATAATTACGTCAGCAAAACAAATTACGTGTAAAGGTTTAATCGATCCGTAGTGTCGGTTTTGGACTTCATACACAAGTAGTTTAAGATTTACGATCGTACGAGTCTAGAGTAAAAACTCCTTTTGTCTAAAATTTCCCTAAAAAAAGACGTTCAAAAAGTTTAGAAACACAGTAAATACAGTTTATTTCAGTTGGGTTATACGTTCCAATAAAAAAAAATGGCACATCATGGTTTTTAGGTTACTTTATAAAAGTAGAACTCGTACATTTTATGATCTGCGTGTCTCGGAAACAACAGGGACTTACTCTGTCACGGTAAGGTTAGTTGGCAACCAGGACGAGATAGTAGAAAAGTCTCAAGACCCTATAGTTGACTGTAATGACTACAATACTAATCACAAGGAGCAAAGGGATATATGTACAGTTATTGGGACTACTGGTGTCACATAGAAAGAGGAAACGAATAGATTATGGGAGTGCAAGTGACGGTTTTAGACGTCAATTCACGACTTTCCAATAAACGATACTGTCTCCTCGGACCACCCGAAGGCAGATACCCCAACGTTTCTCAGCCTGTGCTGACTGCGTTTAATCGTCGTCGTCACTAGAAGTTCCATTGTAATCTTCTTTTTTTTTTTTTCTGAAGCAATACTTGTCATTAAGAATGGACAAACGTAAAGCTTCGTATAGTTTATCTAACGAGTCACACGACAGTAAGACCTTGTGTAAACCTTTTCATCTCTCTTCGAGGGTGTGTCGACAGACGAGAACATGAACACTCTTTTTCCTATCGTGAAATTGGTAAAGGACTTTGTAACAGAAGACCAACAAACCTAGTGAACTATCGAATTTTTTTATTTTGGTGTCTGTCCCACTCTGCTCTGAAGTTATAGACATTGGTGTACCGACTGACAGAAACTTTTGTGACTTTCAGATCTCAAAGTCAATTCATTAAGTCTAAAAGTAAATCAAACTTCATTAGGAAATAAAGCCTCTTCCGCTACCGTGTGGTGAGGTCATGAGAACGGACCTTTTAGGATACCTACCTTCTCGGACCATCCGACGTCAGGTACCCCAGTGTTTCTCAGCCTGTGTTGACTCGCTGAAGGGAAAGTTAAAAGTGAAAGTACGTAACCTCTTCGTTTACCGTTGGGTAAGGTCTCAAGAACGGACCTCTTAGGGTCCCTGCCCCCACGGACCACCCGACGACAGATACCCCAGTGTGTCTCAGCCTGTGCTGACTTCACTGAATCGTTAGGAAATGAACCTTTTTGACATTGGTAAAGTTTACAAAAATGTACATTAACTTAAAAAAGGATATTAAAATCTACAACCGTATAAATTACAAACTAATAGTTTTGGTAAATTTGTTTTATGAACTTTAACCCAAACCCCTTTAATTTTAATTAAAGAATTTTATTTTAATCGAAGACTCATTATTCAAACAAAAAGAGATCCTAGATCAAATCCTGTATATCTTTTTATGAGAGATATAGGTAATCATCACGGACGAGTTAGAGAATCAATACAGACTGATAAAAACTGGGGTACCTGACATCGGGTGGTCCGAGGAGACAGTTATCCTAAGAGGTCTGTTCTTATGACCTTACCCGACGGTAAAGGCGTACGTCTAGGTAATCATCTGGAATATAATGAACGTATCTTTTGGAAATTTTAAATCCACAAAATACATATTTACACACTTATATATATATATGTTTATGTACTTTTACAAATGATAATGTTAATGTGTATGAATTGTTTTATAAAGGTTTCAAGACAACGTTATGTTCCTTGAAATCAATATTATTACTAAATATCACTTATAGGATATCAGTGTAGAACATGAGATTCGTTCGTTTATTTTCTTTCAGTACTATAAATGAGAACGAGACCTAGGGTCCAGGGTCTATTATGGAAATCTTCATAAAAGAAGTAATATAAGGGTGGGGTTTGTTAAAAGAATCATTCGAGTAAGTATGATCGTCAGTCCGAAATCAACCTAGAATTAAGTTCCAGAAAGTACAACTTTTACACTAAAACTTGTTCCATAAGAATCGGTGTGTAAGATATACCGAAGACTCAAACAACTCTATCTTAAGATTCACGAGATGCAACTTAACCGTAATAGTATTGTCACAAAGATTAGGTCAAGTAAGCCTTTTGAGTCCAATTACTTCTCATTAAATTCGTAAGACATGAAGTCAAGTCAAGTCAAGTAAAGTCAACGAGTCAGCACAGACTGAGAAAGGTTGGGTTACCTGACATCGAGCGGTCCGAAGGGACACATAGTGGTTGAGGGTCTCGAACGAGTTTGAGTACAGATAGTTCAGTCACTACGGTAGGTTGATGGAGTAGGAGACAACAGGGAAAGAGGAGGACGTAATCACTCAGTCAAGAAGTGTAGTCCACCGGTTTCATAACCTCAAAGTCGAAGTCGTAGTCAGTAATGTTGTTTATCAGTCCTTACTAAAGGATATCCTACCTAACCAAACTAGAGGAACGTCAGGTTTCCTTAGAGTTCTCAGAAGAAGTTGTGGTGTCAAGTTTTCGTAGTTAAGGAGCCACGAGTCGAACGAAACACCAGGTTGAGAGTGTAGATATGTACTGATGAACTTTTTGGTATCGAAACTGATCTACCTGGAAACAACCGTTTCAATACAGAGACGAAAAATTATACGACAGATCCAACCAGTATCGAAATGAAAGTTACTCGTTCGTAGAAAATTAAAGTACCGACGTCAGTTGTAGACTTCACTAAAACCGTGGGTTTTTTTATTTCAAACAGTGACAAAGGTAACAAAGGGGTAGATAAACGGTGCTTTACTACCCTGGTCTACGGTACTATAAGTAGAAAACTTACAACTCGAAATTCGGTCGAAAAAGTCAGACAAGGAAGTGAAAGTAGTTGTCCGAGAAATCAAGGAGAAACGAAAAACGGCATTCCCACCATAGTAGACGTATGGACTCCAATAACTCTAAAGAGGACCGTTAAAACTAAGGTCGAACACGTAGTAGGTCGGGTCGTAAAAGGTACTGCATGAGACGGATATTCAATTTATTCGTTCAAGTGCTATATGTCGGAACTGTGCGAAGAAAGACTTAAACCTTGGTCAGGTAACAAGGTACAGACCAAGATTGACAACGAAGAACTGGACGTATGTCTATAGAGTCCTCCATCCATTCCACCAGACCATAAGGGTAGAGGACTTCTTAAAAGGTGTCAAACGACACTAGGTGTATCAGTTTCCGAAACCACATCAGTTATTTCGTCTTCGTCTATAAAAAGACCTTGAGAGAACGAAAAAACTACGAGGTTGCCTACCTCCGTTAAACTAGAGACCAAGAAGACGGAAAAGATTTAGGTCGAACTTGTAGACCTTCAAGAGCTAAGTGTATGACGACTTCGGAACGGCCCTCTACTCTACTCATATTAACACTCCATTAAACTCATAAGAAAATGTAACGGAAAGAAATCCTAACCTTACTTTTGACCTTACTTTTGACTGGAAAAGGTGGGACACCGGTGACGACTCAAAAGGTTTAAACGACCGTGTAACTCACGTTGTGAAAGTGTCGTAGTAGCAAGTCCTAAACTTTATCAAGTTGAACTTAAGGTAGTGGAGACGATCGAAACAAGCATCACTACGAAAGATTCCGGGTGAACTAAAGCGTAAGGTCGTACAGATCGAGATCCACTCACTAATGTGTAACACCAATAGACCCAGTACCTCTAGAAAAAACATATCAAGACACATAAGAACGGTGGAGAAGAATTATTCAAGACAAAGACAATCCAGGTATCGTAAAGACAGGATATTACACGGGTAGAAACGTACTTTACAAGGGAACCATTGAGATTAAAAGAACTTCTCTGGAGATCAGAAAGGATGAGATAACGAAAGGAGATTAAGAAACGTAATAAGTGAAGAATAGAGAGGAAACCTTGAGACGTAAGTCTACTCATATAGAAAGGAAAAGAGGAAACGGAAATCGAAGAGAAGAGTCGATAAAAATTCCGGAGGAGTCTGTTAGTAAAACGGAAAACGTAAAGAAAGAGAACCTCTACCAGAACTAGTGGCGGAGGACCTTACAGTGTTTGGAGGTAGGTATGTTATTTTAAGTATCCTAGTTTCCCCTTTTACAATCTACACTTGTACAAATTAAATAAGAGTAAATATTTTAAAACTCCCTGGAGTTTTTAAAACTAAAACACTTGAGAGTAACACACACCTTAAAGTAATTTTTTTCTACTATTTTTTATAAAAGAATAAAAGTGTAGTATTAAATCGTATATTTTTTCCAGTAATCGTGAAGTATAATATTTCAAGAACAAAGATCACATATTATAAAGCCTTTNAGAGTAAATATTTTAAAACTCCCTTGAGTTTTTAAAACTAAAACACTTGAGAGTAACACACACCTTAAAGTAATTTTTTTCTACTATTTTTTATAAAAGAATAAAAGTGTAGTATTAAATCGTATATTTTTTCCAGTAATCGTGAAGTATAATATTTCAAGAACAAAGATCACATATTATAAAGCCTTTCTCCCAATGAGAAACCATTTTTAGTTTCAAAATTTAATCCAAAATAGAGTCTTCTTTGTTAATGGGTAATAAGATCGAAGACACTTAATGGTCCGAGACTCTCAAATTAATAATTTGAATGCAATGTAGGACTCATTAGAGTGAATTTTTAGAGTCTTTTTTGTCAGTTAGAAGTAAGTGGTATTTGGTTTCAGTTTAAAGTAGATGTTTCTACTCTAAGGTAGAGATATAATTGGTATTTCGTTGACACCACAACCTCTTCTGAGAGCTCTCAGGGAACCTGACGTTCCTCTAGGTTGGTCAGGTAAGACTTCCTCTAGTTGGGACCCTAAAGAAACCTTCCTTACTACGATCTCGACTTAGAGGTCATGAAACCGGTGGAGTACGTTTCTCAACTGAGTAACCTTTTCTAAGACCACGACCCTCCCTAACCCCCGTCCTCCTCTTCCCCTGCTGTCTCCTACTCTACCGACCTACCGTAGTGGTTGAGCTACCTACACTCAGACTCACTTGAGGCCCTCTACCGTTACCTGTCTCTCCGGACCGCACGACGTTAAGTACCCCAGCGTTTCTCAGCCTGTGCTGACTCGCTGACTTGACTTGACTTGACTTGACTTGACTTATAAAAACCAAATTACCTAGTAAAGTTAGGTCGTGTAAATTTACCTTTCATCAGTAACGAATCTTAAACTGTAGTATACACTTGGAGACACACTACTTAAGTACGGTTTACACTCGGTCATAAAGTCAGTCGTAAAAGATCAGGTACTCTGGATACCTGAACGAGAAACTTAGTGAAACTCAACGAAACATTTAAAAGACGATAACAATACTCTGGGACTAGTATAATTTTACAAATGTGAGTGGACTCTCTTAACCAAACAATCAAGAACCTCTCTTCTGAGATTTTCCCAGAACAACCTGTCCGTTTTATATAATTCTTGTAAAAAGGGATCTCACCAGGTTCTCTTCCGTATTAGTCGTTATATTGGACCTATCAAGAGTGTATCAAGAGAAGCATATAGAAGACTTCAACTTAAAACGACATTTTCGATTTTTACATACACTCTTTTCGTCATATTGTTACAATCATTTATGTCTATAGTTTATATGATCAGAAGTTCCTTTGTTTGGACAGATGTATTATCGGTAAAATTCAAGGACGTAATATCGTTGATACTTTAATTTTGATTTTATGTAACCCAAATGGGTACTTTTAGGGACTCTCTTATACACTTATATCACTAATAACAGTAGTAATACTAAATTTTATAAATGTATACTAAAAAAAATTGACTTGAGTAAAGAACATAGACTACTCTGTTGGATTATATGATCTAGAAGAGACTATTTTTAGAAGTCCGAATTTTTAGAATCGAAAAGGACCCGTAAATCGTAGTCTCTAAATCCCCAGGATTGTCAAACACTGTGGAGTACCCTTTGACCGGTCCTAAAGACCTTCTGAAGGTTTCTCCTACTCGAAGTCTCAGATCAGAGTTCTAGTTGTCACAAATAAATCTTCTTCATCTTTTTGTACCTAATACAAAGTAACCTTTTCGTTACTAAAGTAAATACTCAAAACGTAATTTCTTTTTTTTTGTGTATATACTTCTACGTAGTCAAGTCAAGTCACATTAATGGTTTTCGTTATTAGTCTTTCGTAAAAATATTACCTCCCGGAGGTATATAAAGTGTCATGTCTGATCAGTGTTTACATCGTGATAAAAGTCGATATTATAACTAATGTAAGCGGTAATAATTCAACAAATCTATAAATATCTCGGTTAATGTCACTCAACGTTATAAATTACGTGGGAAGGATTATTAATTAAGAATGTTGGACAGTCCACTTCCGATTGATGGAAGTAGGAAGGGGAAAATACAGTGTTTTAGATGTGATACGGAAGGTCACTAAGTTGAAGATTTATATTACTTTATTCTGTCCTAGGTAAATAAGATCCTATATGAGATTCACGGTCCAGAAGATCAGTAAGTAGATATAGAGAAAGGCTTGCAATGCATATTTAAGTGAGGTTTTACTAAAGAGATGAATAAGAACGTTCCCAACGTCTTTCGTCATTTGTCTTTCTTTCTCCTTAGTCTCTCTAACGACTGTGTCTGTAGTTATACAGTAAGATTAAAAATATAGGAAAGAGACGAGGTTGATGAGACTTTTATACATAGATATGTATCTTTTAAGTAAAAAATGAATAGAGGTGACCTATATACTGAGACACGACGGAGTGTTTTAAGAATTTAAAATAAGGTAGACTCTTTCTCTTGGACCCTTAAAGTTATGTTATGTCACTAAAAAAAACTCTTATCGTAACGATAAAATCGATAATTTCTTAAATCGACTATATTGTGTTCTGACAAACGAAGATCATAATCTTAAATGTTCCTAACCTAACCTTATTTTAGTATTTATTTTATTTTAATAATCTTATACCTTCTTTACCTTACCTTATTTCATTGAAAAGGATCAAATGTGGGACTACACTGAACGCCTCCGAAATATGACCTTAATTCACCCGTGTACCTCCCCAAAGGAGTCAATGTGTCCCACTAAATCCATGGAGTTGATAATATATTTGGTCCTAAAGTTTTAGATCTGACTTGACTGACACTTCCAGAATATATAGTTGGTCGTAACCGTCTTAACGGAACTATCCATACCACGGAAAAGGTATGTAAAACTTAACAAGAAACCAAATGACTGTATTTGTTCGAATAATTCTACGGAGTCAATATGTATTACAGTGGAGTTCCCCTTGATTATCTGTGTATAATTCATCGTCGCCAATTCCAGTATCCTTATACTTATTGTACTTATTTCTAGTCTCAATACAGAGGTACAAAGTCTACCTTCTTTACAGATGTAGATCTATTCTACATCTACATAATAATTTTAAGAAAGCACACACACACACACTCTCTCTCTCTGTCTCTGTCTCTGACTCTCTCTTTGTCAGGGAGCTACCGTTTTACAACTTTCACTAGAGGAGACTTAAAGACTTCTCGTACGTTTCGTCCTGAGTTTACGGGTACCCGGTCGGTTCATTGAATTTATATACTTAGACCAACCTATTTTCTGGTATTCCTTTTCACCCCTAAAGCCAATTGTCTTCCCATGGAGAAGTCGGATTTCCGTAAGTGTAAGTTAAAGAATGTTAGGAACATATACGCGTGTGTACGTGTGCATCGAGTATCCCACGGTCACATGTGGAGAATCTTTACTACAAATAGTAAAACGTTAGACCTTAGAATCTCTTCTTCCACTCATTTGGTCTGTCTTTAGGTATCCATTCGACAAATTCGGTACGATTCCTTTCTCTAAAAATAATGAAAACCCTCTCTAAAAAAATATCGAGGTTAAAAAGGTTTTCGTAATAATCATACCTACTCCGTCGTTCAGACTACCGACGATATCGAAGTAAACGAAAGTATGTCGTAAAAAAGAAGGGACGGAGTCTTTTAATTTTCTAGTGTATATTACGGTGGGATAAAAAAAAAAGTGGTTTACTTTTAGAATTCAAGTTAATTCCCTGAATTGTCCCTTCATTTATTTATAGGTTCTGAAATTCCTTAAATCTCACAGAGATTTAATTCGAAAAATAGTTTGTCGAGGATTCTTTTCTTAGAGAGACTCTATAATGAGGTTTACCCTCACGAGAAGGATAAATCTTCTCAGGAGATAATTGGATTCTCCACTAACAAATGGACGAAAAACAATACTCGAGTTATATTTGACTAACTTTAATGGAAAAGGTTTGATTCTTAGGCCCGTTCGTGAACTGATGGTAACTTTCATAGACAAAGCCATGAAAGGTTTAGTCGTGAACCTGATCCTTTGTAACACCGACAACATTTTTCTTTCTTTTCTAATCGTTTTATTTGTGTGTTTGAATGTGTGTGTATGTGTGTGTGTGTGTGTGTATTCTTAGGTATTTATAGTGAATACGAAAGTATATGAGGTGTTGTTCTTTACACAAGTTTATACGTGGAAAAGGTACTTTGAAAGGATGACCGTTTTACGACTTAAGGTAGTCAAAAAGGAAAGTGTATTTTGACACTACCAAAACCAGACGAGAACCCAAGAAAGGTTAGTAAGACCTACAGTAAACGAAAGTAAGGTCAAATATAGTAATTTGAAATAGTGGTTATAATAACGGATTATTTGCCTTAGTAAAGTCACGTTCGGTTCTCCTAGACTCCACCGAGGTGATCGGGGTGTTAGGTAGTGTGGGTTGTAGACGAACTTCTTAGACGGTTACTCGTTATGTGTAGACCACTATTACCCAGAAAAAAATTAATAAGTTAACCCTCCGATTTTAGACGAATTGTAGTATTTAAGGGAGGAGGGGTTTCACCAAAGACTTACTATAAAGTCTAGTTTATTTACCCTCCTTCGTTAATCAGGTCTGATGTCATATGAGATTAATTCATTAAGGGTTTCACCAGAGTAGGTTATGGTAAATATTACACCGTGTCACAAGACCCAATCCTCGTAATCGACCTTTTAATACAAGTCTAGATATCGTAAGCAATCGGTCACATAACTGAATATTTAAAACCTATCTTTATGAAATAATAGGAGTGTTGTTTCTTAGAATTATAAGTTTCTATCTCACTGGTTGTAGTCGCCCCACATCTGACACAATTTTACAAGTGCCCCGACTTCTTAAATGTAAGGAGATCTGGTTTCGTTATGTAAACACTCTACTGACCGGTCTTTACATTATGTACCGATAACGTGTCTCGTTTCGATTGACCTGGTGCTGTCATACTAGAATAAGAAGACAAGAAATGGGATGAGGTAGTCTGTGGGTCTCTAGTAAGTGGTGTCGCACAATTGAGGAGTTTTGGTAAGTGTTTGTATAAGGATGATGTTATTGTTTTATAAAAAAAAAGTACACCGAGTAGTTGAATGTGACCTTACAATCACAGTATCTTAGAATTTATAGTGTACCGTAAAAATTTCCAAGAAAAAAAAGGGGGGTCTCGTGGTTAGTATAAGACTGTATCTCCTTAGAGACAAAACAAGTGATTATATAGAGGTTATCGAACCTGTCATGGATGTGCTATCGTCCGTGGATTACTTATAAACGATTACTTATACTTTGTTAGGACGACAGAACTCTCAAATAAGAGTTCAACGCCGAAGATTATTGACATAGAGTCCTTGTAGACGTCGTCTTCATGGACTCGTCTTCCAAGTCCTTCGAGTCGTACACCCATAAGACGTGTGATTGTAGACTCCCGGTGACCGAATCGACACTTACTTCCTTCGTGTGTCCGTGCTACTCACTGACACGGTGACTCACCACCTCACCCTCCTTCTTCTGGTAGTCGACCTTTCAGGGTGGGACTGTCGACCAGATCATGGTCGAGTCGACCTACTGACGTTGTCCCTTCCACGAATTGGAACAACCCGAAGTACAAGGAGTGTTTATCTTACATTTCGAGTCTGTTTAGAGACTCTGAGGTAAGTTATACAAAATAACGATCCGTAAGATTGGTAGGGTCACAGTAAATTGACATCTGTTACCTTCTCAAGGACCAGTTAACAACCTGTCACACATTAAGAATTGTAATATAATCATGGTGAATATCCGGAAACGAAGATCACACATAGTGTCATTATTGAATTAAAGGTTAATAAGAGTTCTGGAAACGTATTAACATGGTGGTGTGAGTCCGTTGACATTCCTCACTAATCTAGAGAGTCCTATCCGATCCGTAAGGTAGAAACGAGCTTAACAATTTTCATGTTGAAAATTTCTACTCTGGAAATGACCAACAAGGTTTTCCGGACAAGATTTGACCTGTCTTCTCCTATCGAATGGGTCACTACGCACGGAAAAAACACCTTGAAGTCATGAGACCTCACTATTTAACGACAGGAAGAGGTCCAACCTACTGAAAGAGTCTTAAAGTGATCTCTTCTTTTTCGTTCTTGAGACATAGTGAGTGTAATTAAAGTCAATCGATGTCGTTTCACAATACACCGTCTAAGGTCCCGAGAGGATCCTGAAAGTTTAAAAATTAGATGAAAGGTCCTGAAATACTGTTTTGAGTGAAGTGGTAAATAGTTACTTATATATTCGTAGGATGTTTCATTTAAAAAGAAGTCTCTTTTACCGGATCTATTCCAACTTTATCAAAAAAAAGAAAGAAAAAAAAAAAAAAAAAATGATATAAGGATGTCATTTTTTCCTGTATCTTGATTTGTGATTTTTATAAATGTTATATATATAAAAGAAAATTTTTCTACCACCTAGGATTTGTCTACTCTCAGTTTCTGACGAAACCCATGACTTTATTTCCAGACGAATAGACAGTTGGAAATTTCCTTTTGTTCAAAGATGCAATTTAATGGCTACGATAAAACTTCTAATAGTTTCTACTTGTGAAAGTTCTTTCTAAGTTTCTTCTTCCCCGTCTTGTGTGTAGATACCTTATAGATTAGACACGATCCATGATTCCAACCACAGTACCGTCCACCGTGGTCTACAGTTTCTTTCTTGCTACGTACGTCGCAAAATTAAAGTGACTTACATAGTTCCGACATTACTATCGTATACTACGGTCCTTAGAGACATGTACTAGTGTGGTGGAAAACCGTCTTTTGTGATAACCTGGTAGGGTGTCAAGTCGTTAGAAGAAAAAAAGAAAAATTTATTGAAGGACAAATAGTAAAAAATTTATCTTTATTAGTGTAAAAGAACTTTTGAACTATATGGATTTCATGCATAGACTTTATTTACATAGATAAAGTTCTTACTTTATTCAGGTCTACAGACCTCACTTATTACACAAAACAGACTAACAAATATTTTTCGAATGACTTCCATGTATTCTTGTCTATATTTTTCTGTTCTCGTCTTTTCGTTCTTCAAGACGAACGATAACACCAAACTAAACTGAAGGAAAATTCTTTGTTCTAGGTTTAGGACCAAGGTCCCATGAAATACTAAATATTAACCTTTTTTTTAGAGAAAAAAAGGGGTCACACAGGAAAATTATTTTTACTATTCTTTTCCACTATAAACAGAAGTAAGGGATCACAAGAAGGTCATAGGAGATATTTTATATGACCAACGAGGGTTTCAAGACGTAAGAATTACATATAAATAAACTTAATAAGTACTGGTACTGATATAAGGAGATTTAGAAGAATATAAGGAATAAACCTACCCTTTTGACAAGTCTATTTTCATTCTTGACTGGACCTGGAAAAGGAAAGAGAGTTTGTCTTTCAAAATCTGTCAAACTCTTTCAGTCAAAGTGAAAAGAAAAAGAACTGTGAAAAAATCAAGTCGAACTTTATGACATTCCTCATGATGACTTATAGTTGTGTGACACTTTATTTCCCTTTTGATGGAAGTATTTTTAAAATTCCTTATCCCTGTCGTTGTTTTTGGTTTCCCTTTCGCTGTTTCTACTTTTTCTCGTTTCTTTCTCGTTCTCTTTTCTGACTCATTATTTACCCTCACCCCCTCCTTTTGTTCTCCACTATTCTTTGATTCCTTCATACTCGAACCTTTTCGTTTTCGACGTAGAGGAGGTATCCCCGGTAGAACGGGTAAAGGGGTGTAAGTCCATTTTCGGGATTTTGATGAGGAAGTTTATAAGAAAGTTTTAGTTTCTGTTCAAGTAGGGAAAGGGTCGTTCGGTGACCGAGTCGTCAAGACTTGAATGAGTTGTCTTTTACCAAGGAGACCTGTTCCTTGAGACCTCCGAAGAAAAGATTCCCCTGGACGGAACTGGTCTTCCACCGGTATCAATGTACCACCAGGTACGTAGGGTACAATGTCCTCACCCCTCCACCAAGTGGAGGAGAATCCACCAGGACCATACCGAAAAACAGTCCCTCTCTCGTACCCTATAGTATACACGAAACGTCAAGTAGTACGACTTTTAAAGGGCCCAAATAAAACATAAATGTCGTACATCATACTGCCGTACACATGAGACGATGACGTGTTAATAATAGGCATTTGAGTTTTACCTTTGGTCTTTCATTTACATGTTGTCGTTCGTAACACCCTTTTTTGTACTTAATTCCGAGATTCCACTTTAAGTCAAATAAAGGAGGTTCTTTCCGTTAACCAAGAAAATCGAGGGATAATTTAACGATTTCCTCCTGTTCTTCCATTGGTCAGAATGACTCAAGTCCCATTAGAGACGGGTACGAATATCTGTCTCTTAAGATACGAAGAATCTGTTACTTACCTAAACGTAAATTTCGACCAAAATCTTTTCCGTCTCCTTGGTCTCTAGTTTACCGGTTGTAGGCGACCTAGTAGTTTTTTCGTTCTCTCAAGGTCTTTTTACAGATAAAGACGAAATAACTGATACGTTTTCAGAAACTGACACACCTAGTGTTATTTGACACCTTTTAAGACTTTCTCTACCCTTATGGTCTGGTGGATTGGACGGAGAACTCTTTGGAATACCTCCAATCCTTCGTTGTCAATGATGACTTGTACCTTGTTGTCTGACCAAGGTTTATCCTTTTCCTCATGCAGTTCCGACATATAACAGTGGGACGAATAAATTGAATATACGTCTCATGTAGTACTCTTTGCGACCCGACCTTCTTCGTGTTCGACCTTAGTTCTAACGGCCCTCTTTATAGTTATTGGAGTCTATACGTCTACTGTGGTGGGAATACCGTCTTTTCTTTCTCCTCGATTTTTCGGAGAACTACTTTCACTTTCTCCTCTCACTTTTTCAACCGTATTTCGAGTTGTAAGTTTTTTGCTTCTAGTACCGTAGGCCAGGGTAGTGAAGTACCCTATATCTACCCCTTTGTCACCTTTGTCACAGTCTGAAATAAAAACCCCCGAGGTTTTAGTGACGTCTACCACTGACTTCGGTACTTTAATTTTCTGTGAATGAGGAACCTTCTTTTCAATACTGGTTGGATCCATCGTATAAGTTTTCGTCTCTGTAATGAAACGGCTGATTCCAGGCAGATCAGTTCCGATACCAAAAAGGTCATCAGTACATACCTACACTCTAAACCTGACACTTCTTCCGACTCGTGGTTTCTTAACTACCAAAACTTGACACCACAACCTCTTCTGAGAACTCTCAGGAAACCTGACGTTCCTCTAGGTTGGTCAGGTAAGACTTCTAGTCGGGACCCTAAAGAAACCTTCCTTACTACGATTTCGACTTTGAGANTTTAATTTTCTGTGAATGAGGAACCTTCTTTTCAATACTGGTTGGATCCATCGTATAAGTTTTCGTCTCTGTAATGAAACGGCTGATTCCAGGCAGATCAGTTCCGATACCAAAAAGGTCATCAGTACATACCTACACTCTAAACCTGACACTTCTTCCGACTCGTGGTTTCTTAACTACCAAAACTTGACACCACAACCTCTTCTGAGAACTCTCAGGAAACCTGACGTTCCTCTAGGTTGGTCAGGTAAGACTTCTAGTCGGGACCCTAAAGAAACCTTCCTTACTACGATTTCGACTTTGAGGTCATGAGACCGGTGGAGTACTCTTCTCAACTGAGTAACCTTTTCTGAGACTACGACCCTCCTCAACCCCCGTCCTCCTCTTCCCCTGTTGCTCCTACTCTACCGACCTACCGTAGTGTCTGAGCTACCTGCACTCAGACCCACTTGAGGTCCTCAACCACTACCTGTCCCTCCGGACCGCACGACGCTAAGTACCCCAGTGTTTCTCAGTCTGTACTGTCTCGCTGACTTGACTTGACTTGACTTCGTGAAACATGTATGAAGTCAGTCAGTCAGTCAGTCAAGTCAGCAAGTCAGCACAAGTTGAGAAACGGTGGGGCACTTAGCGTCGTGCGGTCCGGAGGGACAGGTAGTGGTTGAGGGCCTCAAGTGAGTCTGAGTGCAGGTAGCTCAGTCACTACGGTAGGTCGGTAGAGTAGGAGACAGCAGGGGAAGAGGAGGACGGGGGTAACATGTATGAATCAAATATAGTTAAAATTCACATGATACAAACGAACACATGGACAAGGATAGTGAAAAGGTAAAATCCGACACTGTAGAAACCTTCATCCGTGGTACTACTAGAAAAATAAACTGTATAGATCATACCAAGACTTGGTATTTTGACTTATCGACTAATTTATTTTTATCTACCATAACGGTCTCACATCTTCTTGAAACCTCAATCATCCATAGAAAGTTTAAGGTAGAGACGGTGAAGGATTTTTTAACGTCGGAGTAGATATTCAATCCTTACTATGTGGGTGCAACGTTTCGATAACACTTATAACACACTCCACACGACTAGCTCAAGGATGACCCCGGGACTGTAGTATCTATGAGTGGTTGTAATTGACAGTTTCGCGGGTGTTTCTACACGTTTCTGTGTCGGAAGTGGTAGTCATACGTCGACTTCGGGGTGTGAATACATAGATACCAGGAATGTTCTAGGAAGATCTTATGATCTTCGAAGTCCTAGAGACCTGTGGTTTACCTACGTGGGAATAATAAGTATTTGACCCCGGACGTGTGTGACCGACCACTCCACCCTTCTCCGTTTCCCGGATTGGGTCTTAAAATATCGAGAAAGAAGTAAAAGTTTAAATTAAAGAAATATTCAAATGAGTATTCTCCTTAAATGGCAAACTTCCTTACTAGTTAAAAGAGAAACCCGCCATTTTGAGAATCCTTCTCAAATAGATGTCACGTGAGACAACCGTCTACCGTGTACTGTTTGTAAATTATTACTTCTTATGTCAGACCTTCTTACCTATCGATTCCTCCGTTGTAAAAATAAATAAATACAAAAAAAAATTTGAAATTAAATAACAAAAATAACTGTCTATTAACGAAATATCTTAAAACAACAAAAGACAGTTTGGAGTTGTACTTAGTCGGTATCTATTCGTATATAGGAGAGGGAAAACTTGGAGGGAGGGTAGAGGGAGGGGTAGGGTGGGGTGATCCAACTATGTCTCGGGGACGAACTCAAAGGACTCGGTATGTCGTTTAAAGACATCCGATAGATTAAATGTATACCATTATATTTAAAGATACAATAAGAAAGGTATGTAGAGTGGGAGAGGACGGGAGAGGGCGGGAGAGGGTACAGGCATTCAGTTAAGAGATACAGACAAAAAGGTAATCAAGTCAGTATACCATTATATTTAAAGATACAATAAGAAAGGTATGTAGAGTGGGAGAGGACGGGAGAGGGTACAGGCATTCAGTTAAGAGATACAGACAAAAAGGTAATCAAGTCAGCGAGTCACAGACTGAGAAACGTTGGGGTACCTGATTTCTTACGGTCCGAAGGGACAGGTAGTGGTTGAGGGTCTCGAATGAGTTTGAGCACAGGTAACTCAGTCAATACGTTAGGTTGGTAGAGTAGGAGACAAAAAGGTAACGACGGGACATTTATTTAGGAAGTCATGGTAAAAAGATCAGGTATATACACCCAATCTTATACTATAAATAGAAACAGAAAGACTAGGTGAAGTGAGACATATTGTTTATCCAAGATCAAAGTAGATGGAGTAATCTTGAATGAGTCTACACAAGGGAAAATACCGACTCATTATAAGGTAACACATATACATGGTGTTGAAGAAATAGGTAAGTAGACAGTTACTTGTAGATCCAACGAAGGTACAAGATCGATAACCTTTATCACGACGTTACCCTATGTACACAGAAAAGTTAAAACCAAAGGAGTCCCATATACGGATCCTCACCCTAACGACCCAGTATACCACCCAAATAAGAATCAAAAAATTCCTTAGAGATATGGCAGAAGGTATCACCAACATAGTTAAAGGTGAGAGTGGTTGTCACGTTCTCCCAAGGGAAAAGAGGTGTGGGAGAGAATGTAAATAACAAACATCTCAAAAACTACTACCGGAAAGACTGAGCACACTCCACTATAGAGTGACATCAAAACTAAACGTAAAGAGATCATTACTCCCTACAACTTGTAGAAAAGTACACAAACTATCGGTAGACATACAGAAGAAACCTCTTTACAGACAAATCCAGAAAAGGGGTGAAAAACTAATTCAACAAACAAAAAGACCGTAACTCAACATACTTGACGAACATATAAAACCTTTAATTAGGAGACAGTCAACAAAGTAAACGATAATAAAAGAGGGTAAGACTCCCGACAGAAAAGTAGAACGAATATCAAAGGTCAAAAGGGTCGTGGTAAATAATTTCTCCGACAGAAACGGGACGACATATAAAAACGGACTTTTTTCGTTGAAAATTTTTATCGGACGGAGGGAACAACGTGTGGACCGAGACGTTTCTAGGAACCTTCTCCTTCGTGAGTTTCTACCGTTGTGTACGTATTTGTATATTAGTTAGAAGTGACATCGGTGGTATAAATAAGTATTTGAGTGTGTGTAAATAATTTAAGGGTCCTGTATATACCCATTTTGTTTAATTTTTTTATTTTGTCCCTAATATTATACAATTACCATTATCGATTCCCTCCTATACCGGTCCCCTACTACTGATGTGTACTGACCCCCACGATTTAATCTCAATAGTAAACGTGAAACATATCTCGTTCCAGGATCTTAGTAATGGATTAAGAACCGAGAACGATGGAATTTTAGAAAAACAAGTAGGAAAATGATGTGATCACCAAACGGTGACCCCCGTTAAAGACCGGGGAGGGAACGAGGACCCCCTATAAAGTGTTATAGACCTCTGTACAACCGACAATGTGACCTATCCTCACTACGATGAACATAGATCTCCAGTCCCTACTCCCATCTCTGGTCCCTACGATGATTTGTAAGATGTTACGTGTCGTGTTGTTTCTTAATAGACCGGGGTTCATGATACGATACTGTCTCTTCACCTGAATAAGTCACTGTTGAGTCGGGGGTAGTTGAGGGATCCTGGTTGAGTCCTCTAAATTTTTAGGATAAGTCCTTAAGTCTTATCCACATTCCTTCAGACTCTCTTAGAAAGAGTATGATCTATAGAGACCCTCCATATAATACCACGGAGAACTTAGGTCGTACATTCGAGTAGACCTAGGTCTTTTAAGTTAGAAGACCCACTCCGTTCTTTCCGACTCAGTTTAGAAGTTCACCGGGTACCGTAGTAAAACTGAAAAGGTCTGGGTCGAGTGTACAGGTCCTGGTACCTCTACCAATTCTCGTAACGGAGATTCTACGACTTCTTCATCTAAGACTGAGATGGTATAAATATCACGAGATGAAGTTTTCCCTGAATTATTCCCCTTGTAGAACCTAAGTTTTACAGTTTGAATTCTATGACCCTCCCTTTGATCCGACTCATCAAAATAAAGAAGAGTCTGTACAGATGGTTGTCAAGGTAAACCCTTTACAGTGTAAATATCTATAGTAGTATCGCCATCCTAAATACGTGAATATGGCTTACAGAAACATAAAGGACACTCACCCTTTCTGATGGACACACCCACCGTAGGTACACGTGGTACCATTAAGACAGAAACTTTCCTTATACACAGATCCTTTCTGTGTATACCGTTTAGGATTTTTCTTTTAAGACTGAAAAAAAAAAACAGAGATTCCTAATCAATTTGAATAAGATAAAAAGTAAAAGGGGGACTTTATATCAATATGTCCATTACGTCACTGTGGACCTTTCTTCCACACTTTATACGGGGTCCGGGTCAAGACTGAGGTCGAAGGGTACTGTCCGTAATGATTGAAATCCCTGTTTATTCTTACAATATTCGCATTCAGTAAGTGTCCTTTTCAAATTGAAAAAGTATTAAAGAACTTCAAGTAGGAGTACAAGTAAGGAAGTCCCGGAAGGTATAAGTCTATATTAGGAACGTACGGGTACAAGTTGTACGTGGAGAGAAGATCCACCGAGTGAACGGTTAGTTGTTAGTCAGTTCCACAATTCTAAATCTTTACGGAATTATACAACGAGACAGGATCCCGAAAAATATAAGAAACCTCCCTGAAACCTCTACAATATAGACTCGATTATGTAAAGATTTTCAAAAGTCTCCGTGGCACTACCCCGTCTACTCCTTTACAGAAACCCCGTCTACATGTAGTCTTCGTGTATCTTATACCCCCTCCTCTGTTGAAACGTCATCGAAAGTCTATTGGGACATGTATGACACAAGATGGATCGGGACTGTGTCTCTCTAATTAGACCGTTGTAATGTTTCCTTAAACATTAAGACGGTAGTGTCAGTCATCGTTTCGACAGACGGATAAGGAGATTTGACTGATATGTTCCTAGTGGTAATTAAAGAAAGAATCCAAGACTCTAAGAGATAAAACAACGACAACAAATCAGTGATTCATCAAAGGTCGAGAAAACGTTGGGGAACCCGACATCGGGCGGTCCCAGGTGACAGGTACCCTAAAAGGTCCGTTCCTATGACCTCACCCAACGGTAAATGAAGAGATTCTCTAGAAGAGCTGGGTCCCTAACTTAGGTGTAGAGGACGTAAGCGTCCGTCTAAAAAATGGTGACTCGGTGGTCCTTTCGGGAAGAAAAAGATAGAGGTTGTGTGGAAGGAGATCAGACCATTGATGGTGGGATAGACTGGAAGTACTAGAGTGGGTATGTCCAGAGACCTCTTGAGAAGACTATAGAGGGGTGGGTTGGGAGAGAAGTGAGGTTATTTTATAGGTTATCATTCTATATATGAGAAGTCTGTCTTTGTTACAGAGTCTCACGGATATATTGATAAGTGGTAGACAACAGATTACAAAATCCGTGTCACTCTTGTTTTGTTTATCAGTAGTGTAAATGGTAAACTGTCTAATTAAATGGACAAATCATCAAAGACAGAAAAAGAGTGGTCTAAAATTCAAAAATACCCTTAGATCGTACATTCCAGTAGACATAGGTGTCATTGAACCCATCAGAGGTCGTGTACCATGTACAAGTTATGTAAGATTGAGTTACTTAATTGTTAAAACGGACGTACCGTCAATTTCTGAAGGAAGATGAAACAAAAACTATTTACTACAAAAGTGGAAATAAAAATATGTCTATGAGTGATTTTACTAATGATTTACCAATATGTAATGAGACTTTAATTATGTCAATACTCTGGATTATGTAGAATGAAGTACAAATATCAGTTTACTCCTACGTATGGACAAGATGAAGGTTAATGGGATCTAAGGGTTATTATAGAAATGAAAGATTTGTGTAGGTATAAAAAGTGATGATTTGTTTTCGGCACCATGAAATTTTTTTTTACGGAGACTTATCTTAGTCTAATCGACACAAAGTCCAAGATATCCTCGGTAAGCTGTGATGCTTGTTTCCATACTTAAACCTTTGGTACCCAGTACCTACTCACAGTTGTGCTGTCTCTGTTCCTCATTTAGGTATCTCCGTTAAGGGGTCGTCCTCGACGTCCTTCCGACTTAACAAAGAGGTTTATTACTGGGACACTCGAGACGTTCTACTAGAAACGGTAAACGGTCGACACACTCGTTGTCGTGTCAGTTCTCGGGGGTGACAAGACTACATAAGAATCTCCGTCACGTCCCTCCTTCCTGGTATTCCCATTCAGGGTACTACAACCTAGTAGGGAACACGTTTTCTCGTTCTTTTGTTATTTACATTAGTAGAGAAGAAAGTCTGTCGATCAATTTGTCAACTACGACTCAACTACCAACTTAAAAAAAATTTGGTGGAGTAGGACTTCGATTACAAATTTCTTCATACTTAAATTATTGTCTTCTGACCACGATTACGTTTTTACGTAGTTTTGTGGACCGTTGACCGGTCGTTCATCACTGGAGTCACACTAGTACAGAAAGTCTTCTCGTAAGATAATTTTATTTGTACGACCCGGAGGAAACTATTCCGGTTTCTATCGTAACAAAGGGGAGTGAATCTTTTGTCTTTTCCTTCTACCAAACAAAGAATTACACCGATACGATCACTTAAAAAGAAGTGGTTTCCCTTCGTTAAATCACTGTACGGAATGGGTCATACCTTGCCGAATGGATCATTGGTGCCGGGTCAAAGTAACATACCGATATATTATGTATTTTTAATTATCGTACCACCCTCTATAGTAATTACGTTAAAATAATCACGTACATTAAAGGTTTAATTCGAGGTTAATGAACCATCAAATCTCTTTTATGACTTATATGTCGTTATATGTCGAACTCGAGTTATATTATGAACCTCTAATCTTATTTTCACTTTTTTTCTCTATACTAGTTGATCGATCTCTCATTGGTTGTCTCCCATTTTTATTTGAACCCGAAATTAGAATCAAGATTTTAGTTGAGTTACGAAGTAGAGTCCCCCGAGGTACTTAAACCAGGAGATAATACAATGACTCCTGGTATATGTATCTTTATGTGTCTTTTTATGAAAAAACCCCCACCATTATACATATCTATCTGAAGAATTTATGACTATTGATAAGAGGAACAACAATGAATCAAGAAGTACTCTGTTTTAATTTTTCTATGTTTCTTTTCTCACGGTTCACCTAGGTCAAACATTTATTACCTGTAATTAAAAGGAGTATAGAAGAGATTGTGAACCAAGTGTTTTACAGGTAGAGTTCATGTTGAAGAGGTACTTCCAAATGGACTAATGTAGTCGACTTTCGAGAGAAAGATGAAATTTATACCTCCTACAGAACGAAGTTAAAGGAGGACCGTAAGAAAAAAACGTGATAGAGGATAATAGTGAGTAAATTGTAAATGGAAGAGGACGATCGGGTCTACCATTTCTTAGGCAGATGTTACGTCCTCTGAACACAACCTAGGGACCCAGCCTTTCTTCTCTTACCGTTGGGTGAGGTCATAAGAACGGACCTCTTAGGGTACTTGTCTCCCCGGACTACCCGATATCAGGTACCCCAACGTTTCTCAGTCTGTGTTGACTCGTTGATTGTGAAAGTGAAAGTGAAAAGAGGATGATCTTGTGTCCGTATTTAGTACGGATTGAGTAGTGAGTGTGTCCCTGTGTCTCTGACACTTGATCCACTTACTTATTTCATAAGTAAGTGAAATAGAGATGTGACTCATGGGTCCCCCTGTTATCCGAGATCGGTAGAAAACCATGGGAACGTCTCTATGTGTTGATCACCGATCAACTCCGTTACGAACATATACGAATCTTGTAATCAGAGTGTCTGTTATACAGTAAAGTAAAGGGACAAATTTTTAAAGGTTACCGAAGAGTAATATGATTTTCGTCTTCCGTTTAAGGAAGGCAAAAGAATGGACAAACTACGAAGTACGAGAAAGAGCCCCCAAAAAGTAAAAAAGTTGTTTAGGAGACGGGGAAAGTAGTAGGACATGATACAAGACAGGTATAATCCGTTGAAGGATAAGGAGATTTACTAGTTCACACAGGGGTAAAGTCCTAGTGACTGACGAAGAGACGGACCCTGAAAGAGAAGATCTACAAGTATACGCTCACGACCGAAAAGGGTCAGGAAGAACCAGAGGTGAGTATACAGTGGAAGGTTGTCTCCGGCAAGAAAACGATAAATTAAGAGTGGAAAGTCAAAGATGGAGAATTAAACGAGATAAAAGAACGACCTTGTAAATGATAATAACCACTAATACGATAAATAAGTAAACTGACGAAAAAACGAAAAGGTAATCTTATGTTCATTGTTTTCCCATCTCTTAAACAAACCAAGTAGAGACATAATATCGCGGATCTTACTACGGACCGTGTGTCTTTAAAGAGTCGGTGATAAAGAACTTATACAACTATTTGTTTAGTCACTTGTAGTCTTACGAGATACGTATTTCTGATTTATTGAATAACTGTGTTATTTTTGGCCTCACTTAGTCGTTGGGTTGTTAATGTAAAATAGAGTTCAGTAAAGGGTTCTATTAAGAACTGCACAACTATAAAATACAATTTATCGAACGTCAATGAATGAGAGAGTTTCATAATGGGTATGATTAACTACTAGTTTTAGTACTACTATTATGACTTCCTCTTTACCACGATGTACGGTCACTTAAATTTACTTTTAAACTCCCTGGTTTATAGAGACTAATGTCTATTTATATTAGAAAAGAACTCTTTGTGTCTTTTTTTAGAGATGGTTTTATTAGAGTACTAACTAAGTCTAATGTTACAATAATCAAGATGGTTACCAATCCGAGAACTGAGAAATCTAAATTTAGAGTCCTACCTTTTGACTCCAACGTTTACCAGATCTAAGGGATAGAAATAAGAAGTCGAAGAAGAGTATGGTATTTTATCCTGTGTAATTGGAGAAAATTTCCACCAAGAAGTTAATTCATATGAAGGTTGAAATAATGAAACTAAAGATCTAAGGATTAAAGGAATAAACGTAAAGGACCAAAGACAATATAGGTCTTCATGGTGTATCTTCTATTATAGGGACTGAAACAGGATATAGAATGCAAACACTAGCTCAGAATCCCGTTACGGTGGCTGTTAAACTTCATCCTATCTCTTAGGACTCCCTTCAATTCTTACTGACGGAACTGATAGGTCAAAAAAAAAAAAAATTGACCTCATATCAACTAAAAAAATATCAATTAAAAACCCCCGAAGAGACCATCGAGTCAACCATTTCTTAGGCAGACACTACGTCCTCTGGACCCAACCTAGGTACCTAGGTCTTCTAGGGAACTTCTTCCTTTACCGTTGGGTGAGGTCATAAGAACGGACCTTTTAAGGTACCTGTCTCCTCGGATTACCCGAAACCAGGTACCTCAGTGTTCTCAACCTATGTTGAATCGTCGATTTGATGGTCTCATCAACTAAATATTACGACACAATCAAAGTCCACATATATTTTCCACATGTCTACATATATGTATATTAGTGGTTAAAGTTTCTGAGAAAAGGGTATATCCGGTGATGTCTCATAACTCATCTCAAGGGACAAGATATGTCGTCCAAGAATATCGGTAGATAAAATATAGGGAGAGAATAGGGAATGCCCTCGTATTCGTTTTTGACTCATTAAGTAGGTTTCATGTAATACGGATTAAGGTGTATTTGTACCATTAAGGTCAAACATTGGTGAAACAAGAAAGTATAAATCTAGTAGTGTAAACATCTATATCTTTTATTTTAACATATGGATTGGATCCTACCGAAGGGTATACAAAGTATTCCTTTATTCTGAACTAGAGAGTTTCACTGACTTATGTGAACCCTTTACGGGGATGGACAGAAATTTATCACGCGACAATTAAGGAAAGGATGCTTCGTCCAGAACACCGGGTATCCCACACAGAAACGTAAATCTCAGACACAGTGTCTCATCCCAAACGTCCTTACCCTTCTTAGGTCATGATCCTTCCAAAGCTCCACGTTCCATTGGACTTTCATTTTTTTTTTTTCGTTTGTCATTAATTTAGTGATACTACGAAGGAACCCTTCCCTTTCTTCACGTCATTGGTAAGACACTTTAATAGAAGACCTAATAGTGACAAACCCAGGGGATACCTAGTTTTCTGAAATTTTACGAACAACGGGGTGTTTAAAGAGAAGGACCCTAAATAAGATTCCTTGATCGACGTTCTTACAAACGGTCTCACAATTGTTGTTTAGGTATAATATAATAGGTATATTATTTTATGTTACGTTAGTTATTTTTACAGTTTATTATGTCTATAAATATTATGTAACGATTAAATTTTCTCATCTAGTCTTTTGTCATACTGGTCTTATCGGTATTAAAAAAGTTTTTATATACATCATATAATTTTTTAGACCTCGTCCTGGAGGGACCACCAGGTCACCAATTGACGCGAAGGTGATGTTCGTCTCACCAAACTAGGAACCAGTCCTTTACTTCTAAGGGTGTACGGTCCACCGTTCCAGTTTATTTGTTATTTATTCAAAATTATTATTTTTATTTTTTATTCAAGTAAGAGATTTAGACACTCAAACCAAAAAAAACATTTATTCAAGTAAACATAGTAAAGAAAACTTAACCTCCTTAATAAAAAGGAATCACCATATAAAGTGTACTGGAACAAATGAAAGTAAACTGAGATATAATTGATAAAAACGGATGTGATATGTATAGAAGAAAACATTGGTTTCCGTAATATTTACGTCGGTTAGAAGGTCTATGTCCTTTATAGAAACTACAGGAGTTTTAAAATTTAATAGGATATGTGTGTTATAAAAGAAGGATAAATTTTTGGTTATTATTACTATACTTACTTATACGTCTAAAAGGGATTATAATTTCTGTGTTAATAACATCGTCAATTGGTCAAAATATTGGAAATTGTAAACGAAATATTTTATACTACTATCGTATATGCTCAATTCTGTTATACGTTCGACACTTAATGTTTAGAAAAGTGTTTTAATCCAAACCATGATTTTGTGACCGAAGGAGGGAAACCCCTTATGTCTATGTTACTTAAAAGTTTTTGCCAAATCTTTAGTACTCCTATTAAAACTGTTTTCTGATTTTTCGCTTTGGAATTCAAAGAGTACTTGGTTAATTTACTCACCGTCATGTCTACAAAAGTAATATTTGTATGTCTTTAAAAAAAATTTTTTCTTTTTTTATTTTTCTCGTTACTCCGATTCGTACGTAATAATTATCTTTCTTATTATTCATCTTTAAATTCATTGAATTTATGTCTATAAAAATTTTTTAACTTTTATTTTTCCTTCTCCATCATCCTTTAACCGGTCCTTTATTCTCCTTTGTTTTACCTCCCTGACTTTCTACTTCATGACATCTGAAACTTGCACCTCCTTTCTCGGTTTTCGGTTCCTTTCACCCGTTGGAGACGACGACGACGATTCAACGAAGTCACCACAGGCTGAGACACTCTGGGGTATCTGCCGTCGGGTAATCCGAGGGACAGGGACCCTCAGAGGTCCCGTTCTTATGACCTCACCCAACGGTAAAGGAAGAGGTTACGTACTTCACTTTTCACTTTCACTTCAATGGGTCAGCACAGGTTGAGAAGCACTAGGGTACCTGGTGTCGGATGGCACCAGGAGGCAGGTACTTTAAAAGGTCCGTTCTCACGATCTTACCCAACGGTAACGGAAGAGGGAGATCTTCGGTCTTTTGCTAGGAGGATTTCGGAGGTCTTTCTTACGTCGGGACGGTTGTGGAAATTGGGTGTTTCTAATTTATTTAGGACCTGAAGACTTGAGATCTTACCATTGAATTATTCAATCACGAAAAAGATTCAGTGTTTCAAACACCATTAAACAATGTCGTTGATGTCCTTTTTGATTGTGTTATTGTGGTCATACCTAATTTCAAAACTTTTAAGTTTGCCTTCACCTTTCTTTAGGTGGTCTGATGTTCCTTTCTATATTCGTAGACTTACGTCTAAAGGTATCGTTCTTCTCTATTCTTTCGGAAGAAGTCGCTAGTTACGTTTCTTTATGTTCTTTTGTTGTCTTACCCTTTCTGATCTCTAGAGAAGTTCTTTTAATCTCTATAGTTCCCTTGTAAAGTACGTTTCTACCCGAACTATTTCCTATCTTTACCATACCTGGATTGTCTCCGTCTTGAATAATTCTCCACCGTTCTTATGTGTCTTCTTGACATGTTTTTTCTAGAAGTACTGGTTCTATTAGTGCTACCACACTAGTGAGTGGATCTCGGTCTGTAGGACCTTACACTTCAGTTCACCCGGAATCTTTCGTAGTGATACTTGTTTCGATCACCTCCACTACCTTAAGGTCACCTCGATAAAGTTTAGGACTTTCTACTACGACACTTTCACGACGTGAGTTATACGGTCGTGTAAACCTTTTGAGTCGTCACCGGTGTCCTGACCTTTTCCAGGCAAAAGTAAGGTTAGGGTTTCTTTCCGTTACGGTTTTTTACGAGTTTGATAGCGTGTTAACGTAAGTAGAGTGAGTGAACATTTTGTTACGAGTTTTAAGAGGTTCGGTCCGAAGTCGTTATGCACTTGGTACTTGAAGGACTACAAATTCGACTAAAATCTTTTCCGTCTCCTTGGTCTCTAGTTTACCGGTTGTAGGCGACCTAGTAGTTTTTTCGTTCTCTCAAGGTCTTTTTGTAGATAAAGACGAAATAACTGATACGGTTTCGGAAACTGACACACCTAGTGTTAGTTGACACCTTTTAAGACTTTCTCTACCCTTAGGGTCTGGTGGATTGGACGGAGAACTCTTTGGATATACGTCCAGTCCTTCGTTGTCAATCTTGACCTGTACCTTGTTGTCTAACCAAGGTTTATCCTTTTCCTCATGCAGTTCCGACATATAACAGCGGGACGAATGAATTGAATATACGTCTCATGTAGTACTCTTTACGACCTTACCTTCTTCGTGTTCGACCTTAGTACTGACGTCCCTCTTTATAGTTATTGGAGTCTATACGTCTACTGTGGTGGGAATACCGTCTTTCACTTCTCCTCGATTTTTCGGAGAACTACTCTCACTTTCTCCTCTCACTTTTTCAACCGTATTTCGAGTTATAAGTCTTTTGCTTCTAGTACAGTAGACCAGGGTAGTGAAGTACCCTTTATCTACCCCTTTGTCACCTTTGTCACAGTCTGAAAAAAACCCGAGGTTTTAGTGACGTCTACCACTGACGTCGGTACTTTAATTTTCTGCGAATGAGGAACCTTCCTTTCAATACTGGTTGGATCTATCGTATAAGTTTTCGTCTCTGTAATGAAACGGCTGATTCCAGGCAGATCAGTTCCGATACCAAAAAGGTCATCAGTACATACCTACACTCTCAACCTGATACTTCTGTCGACTCCAGACTTCATAATTACGAAAACTTGACACCACAACCCCTTCTGAGAACTCCAGGGAACCTGACGTTCCTCTACGTTGGTCAGATAAGATTTCCTCTAGTCGGGACCATAAAGAAACCTCCCTTACTACGATTTCGACTTCGAGGTCATGAAACCGGTGGAGTACGTTTCTCGATTGAGTAACATTTTCTGAGACTACGACCCTCCCTAACTCCCGTCCTCCTTTTCCCCGACTGTCTCCTACTCTACCGACCTACCGTAGCGGCTGAACTACCGGCACTCAAACTCACTTGAGGCCCTCAACCACTACCTGTCCCTCCGGACCGCACGACGCTAAGTACCCCAACGTTTCTCAGTCTGTGTTGACTCGCTGACTTGACTTGACTGACTGAGTAATAATGGAAGATTCTTCGAAGAAACAGACTGTGGTCTTTCTGGTCACAGAAGGGATTATAATTTGTTCACTATGGCCCTGACTTGGAAGTGACAAAAGTAACATCGTGTTAAGGGACTTATTCGAGTTCTCGTGGTTTGACGGACAAACGCTAAGTGTAGTGAGACAGTGTAAGACGGTATGGTCTGGAGATGTCAAGACGTCACCTTAAAGTGGTACTTACCATTTAGTGGGACAATGTGTCTAGGGTGGACCTTGGTGAGTAAGCCCCATACCCCAATAGGGATCAGGTAGAGTTCGTACACGTCCCCCAGTAGTCTTACCTTCCGTCTGTCTTCCCGATGTCTACTAGGAAGAGGGGATTTCGTGAGTAATTCGTCTACCACACTGACTGGATCACGACTTTTGTTACCGTCAAGTCGGTATCCTTGTCTCCTTATCTCCTTCTCCTTAACTCCTTTTCTTTCCTTTTCTACAGCCCCTTTTTCTAGATCCTTCTCCACCTTCTAATGTAGGTCACAATGAATAAGACCTTGATTGGTGTCAAACATTTAATAATTTCTTTCTAAACTTTCTTAAATTTGGATGTTGTAAGGAACTACACTAATTATTATCTATACGGATAAAATACCCTTTTAAGTAATACCTTAGAGAAGTCTTTGTTCTGGGATAACACAAGTTTTTATATCTGTCAATATGTAAAGCGTCAAAAAACTGTTAACTACAAATTGGATAATGTTACCCAAGTTGCTTTTCTCCTTGTCCGGCTACACACATGTTTCAATTGTGTCACAACACTTCTTGTTCTTGACGACCTTAACACATAAAATGGTAGTGGAAAATTTTTCTTGGTATATGAGTAATTTTATTCTCTCAGACACCGTTGTTGTTATTGTGACTAAATAATTCGTGAATAACATAGTGTACATCGGTACTTTATAATAATGTCCCTTACCTACGTTTGGTTTGTAAAAATCATCATTTGATGGTCAATTGATTCGAAAATTGATTTAGTTTAAGTCGACAGTAACAAAATTCTTACTTTATCCGTAATATTTTTTTAGGTCAAGTTCTTAAAAATTTTTCTATGAAACATTTCTTAATACTATAGGTAGACATGTAGATACAAATAGACCTTTCTCCTAGTTCAAACCAAAAGGAAAGGGATCGACGTGTTTACAGGAATAAGTCCTGTTATAACCACACACTGTAATACATGTTTATTTTCGTCATCAACAGTTTCGCGTTCGGGACCGGGTTGTCTTGGTCGTAGTGGACCTTTGAATAATCTTTACTTTTAAACTCTAGGATGGAGTCTAGATGAATTGGTTTTGGAAACCCTTACCCCAAGTCGTTAGAAATAAAATTGTTCGGGAGGTCCTTTAAGACTACGTGTGATTTCAAATTCTTGTTATTCTAATCTAATGACTGTCCGAAATAAACGAACCCGAGGTTTTGGTGACGTCTACCACTGACGTCGGTTCTTTAGTTTTCTACGAACGAGGAACCTTCTTTTCAATACTGGTTGGATCTGTCACATAAGTTTTCATCTCTGTAGTGAAACGGTTGTTTCTACGTAGATCAGTTCCGATGCCAAAAAGGTCATCAGTACATACCTACTCTCTCAACCTGATATTGCTTTCGACTCAAGGTTTCTTGACTACGAAAACTTGACACCACAACTTCTTCTGAGAACGTTCAGGGAATCTGACGTTCCTCTAAGTTGGTCAAGAAGGATTTCCTTTAGTTAGGACTTATAAGTAACATTCCTGACTACGACTTCGACTGCGAGGTCATTAAACCGGTGGACTACGTTTCTCGACTGAGTAAACTTTTCTGGGACTACGACCCTTTCTAACTTCCGTCCTTCTCTTGTCCTACTGTCTCCTACTCTACCAATCTACCGTAGTGACTGAACTACCTATACTCGAACTCGTTCGAGGCCCTCAACCACTACCTGTCCCTCCGGACCGGACGACGTCAGGTACCCCAGCGTTTCTCAGTCTGTGCTGACTCACTGATTTGACTTGACTTGTAATCTAACGTTTGAAAAGGTAATCTCAATCTATCATTTATAAAATTCGACACCGAGGTAGTGTTTATAAGTCGGGACGGTAACATCGTACTTTCGTCGGTATCTGTTATATGTGTAGTTACCCGGTCGAACATAAGGTTATGTCGAATTAAATGTTCTTTTCTGTTACCTGAGATATACCAGGTATCTGAAATCAAACGACTTGGGAGTCCTCCTATTGGAGAATGTGTACAGGAAGAGGGAGAGGGCGGAGTAAGTAAAGAAATTTTTTTTTTTAAAATAAAATGAATAAACCGATGTAGTCGAGAAGCACTCCCTGAGAGATCGACAGTTCGTACCGGAATCAACAGGTGTCGTACACCCTAAGATCAAGGGACAACAAGTCAGTGAGTCAGCACAGACTGAGACGTTGGGTACCGGACTTCGTACGGTCTTAAGGAACAGGAAGTAATAGAAGGCCTCAAAGGAATTTGAGTACAGGTAACTCAGTTACTACGATAGGTTGGTAAAGTAGGACAGTGGAGGAAGAGGGAACAGGATTCAGAAAAGGTCGTAGTTCCAGAAAAGTTTACTCAGTCGAGGAGCGTAGTCCACCGGTTTCATAACCTCGATCGAAGTCGAAGTCGTAGTCAGGATGGTTACTGATAAGTCCCAACTAAAGGAAATCCCAACTGACCAAACTAGAGGAACGTCAGGTTCCCTGAGAGTTCTCAGAAGAGATCGTGGTGTCAAGTTTTCGTAGTCAAGAAGTCACGAGTCGGAAGAAATACCAGGTTGAGAGTGTAAGTATGTACTGTGACCTTTGGGGTATCGAAACTGATATACCTGTAAACAACCGTTTCACTACAGAGACGAAAACTTATGTGACAGATCCAAACAGTGTCGAAAAGAAGGTTCCTCGTTCGTAGAAAATTATTACCGACGTCAGTGGTAGCCGTTACTAAAACAACGGGTTCTTTTATTTGAGACAGTGACAAAGGTAAAAAAGGGGTGGATAAACGGTACCCTGGTCTACGATACTAAAATCAAAAAACTTACCCTAGTTTGGACGTAGGGAACGTAACCTTCCATCTAAGAATTAGTGACCTGGTGGTCCCTTCAGGGAGCAAGTAAAGAACGAACGTGAGTAGGAGTGAGGAAGAAAAGGAGAAGGGAACAGAGTTGATTAGATAAATGATAAGGGACAAGAGATAAAGAGGCAGAAGACAGAAAGGAAAGGTGTGTGGCGGAAGAACAAAGGTAAAGAAGAAAAGGGAGGAGGAGGACGATGACGGGAAAGAGAGTGGATCGGGAGATAGAGAAATAGTGACTACATCGGTGTTTACGTAAAAGGGGTTGTAGAAGAGAATAAGAAAAAAAGAAAAAGAGGTGATGTCTTCCTAAAAACGGGTGAAGGTATTATTTAAGTCCTCGAACAACGAGTGTCCGTGATAGATATCTTCATGATAAAAGATGAATAACATAAAAATCTCTTTCTTTACAGTGTCGGAAAAACCATTACTTCGATGAAGGTAAACTGTAGTAATCCGAGTCTTTCGTAAGACATCCGACGGAACCACTGTAAACATTTATAATATTATTACCATCTTAACCTCTTGAAGGTGACACAAAGAAATATAAAAAGAGTTTCGTCCAGTCTTGGGTTGGATCCACTAAAAAACACAAAAGTCCACTTTCCTAAACAAGAAATGGGATCACTTCTCCACTTACTATTTAAAACCTTATTTTAGAACCGAAAATTTTTATACCTCAATAAGTAAACTCCCCAATACAAAAAGAATTGAAAAACCTATGTCGTAGTGTAAACATGTTTTTTCATAATCAGGAAGATTCGTCCGTTTACCATTCAACGGAACACTTTGAAGTGTCGTTGTTAGACAGTAGTACTGTTCGTGTGTTTTATCCTGTTCGTAAAAATCTTTGTAATGGATGTTTACTAGTTTGTTGGACTATACTTAATTTGTTTATACTCTTTCTTTTACTTAGAGTCTTCATTTCTATATTATTAAATCAATTCATTCAGAAAAAGAAGAAGATCAAAAACTCGTTTAAAATAAGAGTTAACGTACATTTTCTGTATAAGTTTTAATACTTGCTGTATTTTGGACTGTAAAGTTTAACAGTCCGTGATGTCCTGACAGAAACAAGAGGAAGGGTGTATGAAAGGTGAATCTCCTAGTCGAACAGGACTAGGACAAAGGGACGGGTAGTGTTCCATTTTAGTTTATGTCGCCTAGAAAGACTGAAATAAGGAAGACTCTTTGAAGAAAATAAAAAAAATGGAAGTGTCGGGTCTCTCTGGAACGTATGCATGTAGGATTCAGTGAAGTTAAAACAGACTGAGAAACTCTGGGGTACCTGAGACCGGGTGGTCGGAGGAGACAGGCACCTTAAGGGGTCCGTTCTTATGACCTCACCTAACGGTAGAGGAGGTCCCCTAGAAGGACTGGGTTCCTAACTTGGGTCCAGACGACTGTAGAGGACGTAACGTCCGTCCAGAAATGGGGACTCGGTGGCCCCTTCGGTGTCTCCGGAATCGAACCCCAATTTATGACTATCCTGACTCTTAGAAGTCTCTGTAGTCGAGTTATTTTAACGGGAAAACTTTCTGACTTTTTATTCGGTACACTTTCTTTCTTTTCAAGATTGTATAAAGAATCGTGTTACGAACCGTGTAACATTCGTTAATAATTAATATAATTATTTAGTTAGTTACTTATCTACTTGGGGACTCCCAGTGTCATTCTGTCTTACTAAATCTTAAAATCGTATTATATGTAGGAATAATAAACATTCCGTTTCAAAGGTTAAAATAGTGGGTTCATATCATTCAAGTCTCCTATTGTTACTTATATAATTGTCATTCGAGTCACCCTATTCATGTTTCCTATTATAACGTAATATAAGTACATAGAATATTTTCATCTATCTGACTATAACTGATTACTTTAGTTATTGTAAGTAACAACGTCCGGGATATCAAGAACCAAAGATATTTTTAGATCGATCATGTGTAACTGTAGAGATTGTGGTTGACGAGTCAAATAATAGGTGTTTCACTTAAGTAGGTAGTAGATAATTTATTTACAAAGGACTCGTCTATGACACACCGACCGTGACTCCTCCACGATTCATTCCAAGTAACAAGATAATTTAAAAGAAAGTACAAATGTAAAATTTTATATTGAGACCCAATAAACATACACACGTACACACACAAACACACAATCTTTCTTTCGTTTAATCACAGACTAAAGTTTCGAGTAGTACCAAAATCATTTATTTTACATATATCTTCAGTAAACAAAAGGACTTTACAGTCTTTATGATACTTATTTTATATTAACTTTTGTGTATCATTTTATAACCAAATTTTTTTTCTAAGTGTAGACTGTCTTAATTTGTCGATAATAAAGTACACTTGGGGTACTCTCAAGATATCCTATCCATTCCGTTCACATGTGGGTAAAGTGTCTATTGGAGTCTCTCTGGTTTGTTAAAATGAGTTCCAGTGTACTTTCTGTTCTACGGTCCCTACCTAGATCTCGATATACTGTATCCTGTTATTACTTTTTTTATAAAACAAGTCAATTCAAAGTCATGTAGAACCTTACTTGTCTGACTTTGACACTTCTTGTCCATGGTGGAGACCAAAACGACAATTAAGTAACTCAAGGGCCCCGTCTAATTAGACAGATACAGAGACAAAAGTGTAGGTGGTTTAGCTCCTATTACCCGGAACAGTGGAGTACCCCATGTTCCTTCTAATTAACCTATGTCGAACACATTTCAGGATACTTTCGACTCCTTCCTTTCCGGTGTGTCCTAGTACTCAATGGTTACGAGTGACAATAACGTTGTAAACAGATTAAGTGTGTGTCACCGATCCCGAGACAACGAGACGGACCAGAGAGTAGAGACACGACACTTGGTTACCCACCTATTCTCCTAACGTACTGTACGAAGAAGGGGATCATTAAGTATTACACGCGGACATAGTCGACCACATCACGAAGTTAATGACGTACGAGTCACCCACACCACAGTACTGTGTAGGAAGGATTAAGAGGGGTCTGTTCAGAACGAAGTGTTCACGAAAGGGTTCAAGTTTAGGTAACCGTTTACATCTGACAAGGACCGTCACTCCCGACTCCGTGTTACGGATTAGCAATTTCGCCACCCATTCCTCTAGGATATGTGTTTTCCAACCGCAGGCATATACAGATTGCCGATCTCGAGATTATGAAACCGGTGGACTACGTTTATCGGTTGAGTAACCTTTTCTGGGACTACGACCCTTTCTAACTTCCGTTTTCCTCTTCTTCCATCGTTTCCTACTCTACCAACCTACTGGTTAGTCAACTTGACTTAGTGGTTTAATTACCTGTACTTGAACCCGTTTGAGGTTCTCTACTACTCCCTGTCCCTCCGGACCACACGACGTTAGGTACCTCAGAGTTTCTCAGTCTGTACTGAACCGTTGACTTGTTGTTGTTGTTTGACTGACTCTACCGTAAGACGTACGACCCTAGGAAGGGTGTAGAGGGTGAGAGGGACCTCGACGAAGATTCTTGGTGTCAGTTACCTAAAACTTTCGACGTTTTTTATAGGGACACCTCTGTTAAAACCCGAGACCGATACGTCAACGTCCGTTCTCTCCTTCACCCCTTACTAAGGACGGACGAAACGTAGAAACCGAATAATGGTAATAATAAAAAATTCTATTGTCCCACTCCGTCAAACCTGATCCCTAAAACGTCAGAGAAACCTACAATAGAGAAGTCAGGAGTTTCATGTGTGAACTCAACTACAAGTCAGTTTTCAATGCTTCACAGTCAGTGTAATGATTCAAAGACCTTGTCTTACTTGTCGGGAGGAAAGACTTATAATTCCCCTGGGAAACCCACTACCGAAGGTTTCCCGTACCAGACTAGATAAGTTTAGTATTTGTTTTACTAAACTAAGTTCCGATCCTGTGTGTTATCCTTGTGTATATACGATCTATTATTTGAGGGTATACCTGACTGAACTCTTTGAATTTTCATTCTTAGAGGTATTATGATAATTTTTTATAAGGGTGAACCGTTTCTTACAACTTAAGATGTCAAGTAGAACCCACTCACCCCAGACAAACAGGACAATCTACCGGATTGGTATTGGACATAAAACGGAAAGATTTTGAACAGAAAATACGTCTACCTGAGTATTAACGTAAAAATTTTTGAGGAACGGTACCCGTAAGTGTTTGTCTTAGAACCGTTGTCAAAATAAACAAAGATTCAATTTCAATTTTCTTTTTTTTTAATTAGGACTGAGGAGTGAAGCAACGTCCTGTAAGAAGGACAATTCGAATTAAAGAATTAAGAGAGACCTACGCCAACTGGTTTTCTCTCGGAAGACCGGACACCCTGTCCCGACTATACTTCGACCCATATGTGACCATACTGACACACCTGACCAGTATAGTTTTTCTGGACTATCTCTGCACTCGACTCTCGGTGACACGACTCGGTGTAGTCAACGTCCGAGAGGGGATTCTATTCGAGGGGAGGGTGTGTCTAGGTCGTTATAGTCGATTTTAAATCGTTTTTCTCCCCCATGAGGTCTTCTCGCTATAAAGAGGGTCACGGTGGTGTAGACAAGACTGAACACGTCCTCAAGACTGACACGATTAACAATTGATGTGACGTATAGTCGGTCCATGCACCCATCAATTGGGTGTTTCGGACGTGACCTTCTTACTTGACTCCTTGACTAAGGAGAGAGGTACACTACAAACCCTAACCCCCTCATCCTTCTTTCCCTCGTAGTCCTAAAGGTAGTTGAGACCCTGGTTTACTTAAATCCTTTTTCTTAACTAAAGGAAAGAAAAAGAACAAAGAATTCCATCGTGACCGAGGATAGAACGCTTACTTACAAGGTACCCCTTTGTCACGGAATTGGGTAAAGGAGTGTTTGAGGGTTGACTTTTCACTGGACCTTGACCTTTCTAAAGGGGGATTGGGGGTGGGCGGTGAAGGTTCTCATATTAAAAATATATTACTTTACATAACCGAAACTCAGAGTGGTATGATTTTAAGGGAAGTGGTTCAATCGAATCTATCTCATTAAGTCGTTTATGAGATCATAAATAAACACCCTCAGGTAATGTTGACACGTAATGTTTGCACCCTCAGGAAGTCGTTTTGGATTCGGTGACAAACCTCTTCCCTTAAAGTAAGGTCTTCCTAAATCTCTCCGAAAATTTTCATGTGTGAGATATTGCCTTTTTTTATTCCATTACTCCTTTAGACTTACTCTTGTTTGTTTCTAGTTCTTTTTTGTCTTAGTCGTGTATTATCCACGGTTTCCAGACATATAATAATCTCCACCTGGTGTTTAAACTCGGACTTACAGGATTCCTTGACTTTCTTTACTAGTAAATCGGTCAAATGTCATAATTATTTTTATTTATTTACGAAACCCTCTCCATGTCGAAAGGGATATAACTCTCTTTATGATTGAGAGTCCGTAGTTCTCGATATGAAGTCATCCAGGATCACGTAAACGAGGGTGGGTCGTGTCCTCGTAGAAACTTTCACTGATTGATAGGTCATTGGGTAGGAATTACCACTCACTGACTCTCTGGGACTCTCACAAACGGTGATTCGTCGTTTCTGATCCCTCTTTGACTCCTTGACTCAAGGGAATGGTTCAAGTCAAGTCAAGTCAGCGAGTCAGTACAGGCTGAGAAACGCTGGGGTACTTAGTGTCGTACGGTCCGGAGGGACAGGTAGTGGTTGAGGGCCTCAAGTGAGTCTGAGTGAGGTAGCTCAGTCACTACGGTAGGTCGGTAGAGTAGGAGACAGAGGGGGAAGAGGAGGACGGGGGTTAGGGAGGGTCGTAGTCTCAGAAAAGGTTACTCAGTTGAGAAGTGGACTCCACCGGTTTCATGGTGAATCATTGTCTCCAGTAAAGGTTGCACCCCGTGGTAGTAGTATCATGAGCATATGTTTTATGACTAATTCCGTTATTTTTATCGCATTTCGACAAACCACAATCTATCTTTGTAGGGGACGTTTGAAAGGGGGTTTAGAAACGAATAGACTATTGACCCAATTCAAGACTCAATTGAAAATACTTAATGAGAACACTCACTTCATTTCCTGTCCTTGTTCTCAAATTTTAATAGGAAAAATTAGGATCGAAACGTTCACTAAATGATACATTGGTACTGGAGATGGTACTCAGTAAAGGAGTGAATACGTCCTTTTTATTTAGACCTATGGATAGGTAGTATTGATAATGTTCTTCTTCTTAGAGGATATTTTACACTAATCGGTACAACTTCGTAATTCGTAAATTCTACTTTTAATACAAACTTTTAATTTTACACTAGAGTTATTGGGTAATTCTCAATACTGTACCTCTTTTCTTGAAGTCAACAGTAGGGATATCTTCATACGATGATTATTGACAAAAAAAATTAAGTCTTTAGACTAAGTCAATACTAGTGTCTCTTAAAACACGTAATGTCATATTCTTATTTTCAGTCTCGTTACGTAACGATCCTCGTAACATATCTTTTCTTAATCCAGAATATTTCCGTCTTGTCATTGAAGAGACTAAGTTATCTACCAGAACCCTTCTTATCCTAGACTAGTGTTCCAAGGTTTAGACTAGTAAGGAGTTGTCGAACACATTATAAGCATAGAAACCATAAGTATAATGTATCTAAATGTTTACTAAGAACACTGTTGGACGGTCACCTTTTACATACAGTGTTGGAAAAGAAGGTTCGTCACGACGACTGTTCATCGTGAGAGTAGAAGAACAGTTTGAACTGGAAGAGGATTCGGTTAAGAGAATGATTCTGAAGACGGTTAGTGTCTCTGTTGAATTCACTGGGTACCGAACGAAACAACCGGAAGGGGGAGGGAGAGACATCTTGTTGAAAAGTAGTTTCGGTGACAGAGTAATCCTCTTTTTTTCTCTTTTTAAGGGGTCACCGTAAAAGGATTCAACATCTCAGTTTTTATAATTGTATCGTTAATCATAAAGGGTAAAAAAAGATTCTTTTTTTCGAGAAAAAAAGACTTTTCTTACATGGAGTCTTTTTATCTTAACTTTAGTACTTTACGGTAAAGTGTGGATAGTCTATCCGGTTTCAAATTTTTCAGACTGGTGTGGTTCACGACCTCTCCTATGTGCCGTCACCCTCGAGAGTAGGGTACCACCCCTTCTTCATGCAATCATTTCGATGTGACACCTTCACATCGTTACGTCCTCTGGTCCCAAACTAGGGACCCAGCCCTTCTAGGAGACCTCTTCCCTTACCGTTAGGTGAGGTCATTAGAACGGACCTCTTAGGGTACCTGTCTCTTCGAAGTGTCCGATGTCAAACACCCCAGTGTTTCTCAGTCTGTGTTGACTCGTTACTTGTGTGTGTGTGTGTGTGTGTGTGTGTGACACCTTTCGTAGACCGGTGTAAGTTGTAGTGACTTTTATGAGTATCGAGATCCATATATACGATCTGGTGTACACGTGTATACGTGTTTCTGTATTTTCTTATACGTAGTGTTATGGTAGTACTTATTTATTGTACTTCTTGACTATAGTAGTTTCTGGTCCCTATTCATCTAACACTATATAGATACGTACCTCATGTACCAGTTTGACTTATGTCATTTCAACATATTTAGTTGTCTTTATTTGTATATTTTACGTTATGACTCCGTTTTGTATTATAGGTCGAAGTTTTCATACTGAGATTTCCTATGATCTCACCCCATGGTAAATACATTTAAAATTTTGGGACACCAGTTTTCCGTATTTGAAGGTCAATATTCTATTTGTTCAGGACCCCTATATTATATATCGTATCACTGATATCAATTGTTATAAAATAACATTTTGACTTTCAAAGATCGATTCATCTAGAATTTTCAGGAATAGTGTTCTTTTTGTTAAACATTAGTACACTCCGTTCCCTACAATTGAGGAACACCACTAGTAAATCGTTATATTTGTATATAACACGGTAATACGATATATTGACTTTGATTATAATATATAGTTGATATCGAGAAATTTTGAACCTTTTTGTGATTATCAATACGGTCCTCTGTATATTCTATTTCCAAGTAAATCGTGACAAGTATTGCCTTCTTCTTCATTTTCTTGGTGAATTATACGGTCCTTCCTTTAATCGTCTTTGTGATAAAGACGTTTCTTAATATCTTAACAGGGACTAAGGACTATGACAGGTTAAGTCTTGTTTCGGGACGAAAGATCCTGGAGTTAATAGTGGGTTTCAGATTTAGGATGTTCTTCAAGAGAAATTGTGAGAGTGACTCTGTATTAGTGTCAAGGAGTACCACACTTGAGAGGGATCAAGGTTCCTAATTATTTCAGTCTAAAAGGTTGTTGTTGTTTTAATTTACTTCAGGTCTTTAGTACTTTCGAAAAAAGAAAAAAGAATTTTCGTCCTTTTATTATATTACATCACTCCCTTTTTTTATGTATCATCTTTTATATTATATTCGTACCCTTATAATGTGTGACCCAATTGCTGTTTCCAAAGGAAATCCTTCCCTTCCTCCCTCTGTCTCTCCTTCCCTCTCTTTTACTACGACCTCCAAATGTGTCCCGGAGTTACCATGGAATCCCAAACTAGAGAAAATTTGTTGTTGGTTTTTTAAGACTTTTTATACTGTATTGTTACGATCCCAAACTATTTCAATCCATCACCTATACATTTATACAGTAAAAAAAAGAAGGGTTACCCAAAATTTATGAAGTGTGGAAATAAAATTACTATTATACGACCTTAATGTAATCTAAGTCTATAATGAATCTCTCATTTTGTGGTGGTGGTGGTGCAATCCCCGCTTGATCCCCCAAAAGGGTCCACCGTGTCACTATTTCTCAGGTGGATGGTTCGTCCTCTACATCCAAGTTAGAGATCCAGTCCTTCTGTGGGACCTCTTCCTTTACCGTTGGGTGAGGTGATAAGAACGGACCCTTTAGGGTACCTGTGTCCTCGGACCGTCGGATGTCAGGTCCCTTAACGTTTTCTCAGTCTGTTCTGAACGTTTTCTCAGTTTATGTTGTATCGCATTTGTTGTTTTTATTCCTCCTCCTAAATCAATGTTAGCGTGATTAGAGTGTGCGATCATTTCATTACGAGTTTTAAGATGTTCGGTCCGAAGTCGTTATGTACTTGGTACTTGAAGGCCTACAAGTTCTACCAAAATCTTTTCCGTCTCCTTGGTCTCTAGTTTAACGGTTGTAGGCGATAGTTTTTTCGTTCTCTCAAGGTCTTTTTGTAGATAAAGACGAAATAACTGATACGGTTTCGGAAACTCACACACCTAGTGTTATTTGACACCTTTTAAGACTTTCTCTACCCTTATGGTCTGGTGGATTGGACGGAGAACTCTTTGGATATACGTCCAGTCCTTCGTTGTCAATCTTGACCTGTACCTTGTTGTCTGACCAAGGTTTATCCTTTTCGTCATACAGTTCCGATATATAACAGTGGGACGAATAAATTGAAGATACATCTCATGTAGTACTCTTTACGACCCGACCTTCTTCGTGTTCGACCTTAGTTTTAACGGCCCTTTTTATAGTTATTGGAGTCTATACGTCTACTGTGGTGGGAATACTGTCTTTCACTTCTCCTTGATTTTTCGGAGAACTACTTTCACTTTCTCCTCTCACTTTTTCAACCGAATTTCGAGTTGTGAGTCTTTTGATTCTAGTACCGTAGACCAGGGTAGTGAAGTACCCTTTATCTACCCCTTTGTCACCTTTGTCACAGTCTGAAAAAAACCCGAGGTTTTAGTGACGTCTACCACTAACGTCGGTACTTTAATTTTCTACGAATGAGGAACCTTCCTTTCAATACTGGTTGGATCTATCGTATAACTTTTCGTCTCTGTAATGAAACGGCTGATTCCAGGCAGATCAGTTCCGATACCAAAAAGGCCACCAGTGCATATCTACACTCTCAACCTGACACTTCTTTCAACTCGTGGCTTCTTAACTACGAAAACTTGACACCACAACCTCTTCTGAGAACTCTCAGGGAACCTGACGTACCTCTAGGTTGGTCAGGTGAGACTTCCTCTGGTCGGACCCACAAGAAACCTTCCTGACTACGACTCCGACTTTGAGGTCATGAAACCGGTGGAGTACACTTCTCAACTGCGTAATATTTTCTGAGACTACGACCCTCCCTAACCCCCGTCCTCCTCTTCCCCTGCTATCTCCTACTCTACCGACCTACCGTAGTGACTGAGCTACCTGGACCTCAAACTCACTTGAGGTCCTCAACCACTACCTGTCCCTCCGGACCGTACGACACTAAGTACCCCAGTGTTTCTCTTTGCTGACTCGCTGACTTGACTTGACTTGAAATCAATGATTACATGGTCTCTTTTGAGTAATTTTACGTTAAAATGGGTGTTCGGTCAAATTTTTATCGAATTTCGTTAGGAGAAACTTAACTATTTAAGGTAGGTGAAAAACACTTACAACATTGAGTGACTGGATCCAAAAAACGAATGACAGGAACGGGACACATAATTAGAGAGAAGGACTCTCCGTACCGATTAAGTATTGAGTAATTTACGCACTAAAATTTGACAAGTAATATAAAATGGAGGTAGAAGAGAGGTAACTCGTAGTAGACGATAACACAAATGAGGTAATGGTTCGAATTAATTCAGGAAGTTCTCACAGAGTATTAGGAGGTTTGTACAAACCGTTTATACATGGCAAATAAACGTGACGAAGACTTAATAATTATTTATACAAAAATTTAACAAAGACCCAAAGATTTTAAGTAGAGTGAGAAATTTGACTAACGGTACGAGAGATGTAAAAACGAATGGAATAGACCAAAAACTTTGAGAGGACCCTAGATTGGAAAATAGATGATAATTCAATACTTTCACTTTTCACTGTCACAATCGGCGAGTCAACACAGACTGAGAAACGTTGGGCTTCCTGACCCAAGACGGTCAGAGAAGAAAGGTACCCTAAGAGGTCCGTTCTTATGACCTCACCTAACGGTACGGGATGAGGTACCCTAGATGGGGTGGGTCCCCAGTTTAGATTCAGAAGATGAAACACCCGATAAGAAATGGTAGAGTCGGTGGTCCCTCGGAGTGATAATTCAATATGACGTTGAATAAATTTCTTGGGATGCACCACTCGGAACACCCTTCTAGTGTTGTCTCACGGTTGGTGACCGAAAGGGTTGACGTTTATAAGTCAATTAGGAAAGTTCCTTGACGTCGTCCAATCTATCTGTATTGAATGAAATAATTTTGATATGGTTCACTCGACGAACCCTTCAGTAAAGAAAAAGAACGATTTTCTTTTTACACGAGTGTGGATTACACTTAAGGGTCCTAGAGAAAGGAGTGTAAAATCTTCGTCCAATCGGTAATCGGTCGACCGTCGAGAAATTTCTATAAGAGTGTTAATGACCATTTACTATAGAATAATTACTCAGTCAAAGTAAGACGTTAGAGAAGTCTAAAAAAATTTACTATTGGTTCAATTCGTTCCGGTAAAGTTAAGGGGTCTGAGAATATCGAAAGTGATGGTGAGTCCAGTCACCAGAGGTGGTAGTACGTCTGTTCTCATCACGTCCTAGCACTTCGTGTCACAAATCGGACCTGACAGACTCCGTCTTGACTGGATTCTCTAAAATGGTGTGTCTACGATAGTCCCTTAAGGACAATGAGAAAATTTGACACCCTTTAGGGGGGGAATTCGAATACGTCGGGGTCTACTATTCAAAGAAAAAACGATAGGTAAGAACCCATTACCACAAGGTTATACGTAAAGATATAGTCGTTATGTTGTAACAATGAGTAAGTGAGTTAGCTAGACGTTTACTGGTCGTTTGTGGAACATACATGTATTGTACCTTTACAATAACCATCCGTTCTCTGGACATTGACAGAGATGGGATTAAGGGAGAGTAATCTCTCTGATTACTCTCTATACTTTTTTCGTATCTCAAGTGGTAAATCGTTTTACTTGGGACCAGTGGGGGTATAAATAAAACCCCGAAATTATGGACTCTTAATATAGGTTAACTTAGTCATCGGAGGTCCGTTAAATAGGGAAGAAAACGTAAAACCTTGACGGGAAGGTCCTAATCTAAAAGACTCCGTTGTTATTTTAATTTAAGAAGAGTATTTAACTTATTAATTTTATTTGACCCTACTCTTAGTCGTGTACTTGATCCACTCATAATATAACGTAATACAAAGAAGGAGGAACAGGGAAGAATCCATATAAGTCACTTGAAGTTTCTTCGGGCAAAACACAGTCTCCGTTCGTCTACGAAAAACAGAATCGGATTCCTGAATCTCTCTTTGTCTTCCTACACTTTTCAGAAGTTCACGAAAGTCTCTACTATGTATTGTTTTTAACGGAAGGAGTGTGATAGGACAGAAGGGTTAAGTTAAAGACCTTTTCCACTTTCTTTGTGTTACGTCAACATATTGTGTGTTCTTTTAGGAAGACATCTGTCACCACCCAAAGAAAGGTCTTTTTCCACTGTCATACACTTTGACTTCTTAATTTTGAACTTTTAGTGTCATAAAAGAAAGACTGAGACTCTGTTATTTCATATTTACTCCCTCGGAATGATTTATAAGTTATAGTTTATGAGTCAAGGTCCGGACTCCTATAACTATTTATTATCATTATTTTGTACCTTTATAGACTTTCAAGTATTACTAGAGGTTCTAGTAATTTGTTCTAACTACAAACGATAAACGATACTGGTCACACAAGAGAACCGTTTTGAGACATTCGGAAACGAGACGAACTAAAACATGAGGTACCGGTTCAAACAGACAATGAGGTCCATAGAGAACTCAAGGATGAAAGCGTAAGGTCAGGGGATACTACTTTTCGTGTAGAAAAAACCCACAATCGAGATCTTCCAGAACATCCAGAAGTGTCTTGAAGTCGAAGAAGTCGTAGTACCGTTTATCTACCCCTTTGTTACCCTTGTAACTGTCTGAAATAAAACCCCCCGAGGTTTTAGTGACGTCTACCATTCACGTCGGTACTTGAATTTTCTGGGAACGAGGAACCTTCTTTTCGATACTGGTTGGATCTGTCGTATAATTTTTCGTCTCTGTAATAAAACGACTGTTTCCAGGTAGATCAGTTTTCGATACCACGAAGGTCATCAGTACATACCTACACTCTCAACCTGATATTTCTTTCGACTCGTAGTTTCTTGACTACGAAAACTTGACACCACAACCTCTTCTGAGCTCTCAGGGAACCTGATGTTCCTCTAGTTTGGTCAATTAGGATTTCCTTTAGTCAAGACTTATAAGTAACCTTCCTGACTACGACTTTGACTTCGAGGTTATGAAACCGATGGACTACAATTCTTGACTGAGTAAACTTTTCTGGAACTACGACCCTTTCTGACTTCCGTCCTCTTCTTACCCTACTGTCTCCTACTCTGCTAACCTACCGTAGTAACTGAGTTACCTGTACTCAAACTCGTTCGAGACCCTCAACCACTACCTGTCCGTACGGACCGTACGACGTCAGGTACCCCAACGTTTCTCAGCCTGTTCTGACTCACTGACTTGACTCAACTTCTAACTATATTAAAGTGACTGACGAATGATACGAATTTCCTTATCAATTGAAGAAGGTCAAGTTGTAATCAAAAAGGACTAGTAATAGGCACAACAAAATACAGTAAGTTCAGTTGTTTTACTCAAAGGTCGAAAATGAATTACGATGATCCGTACGTGGTTAAAGAAGTATTCGTAGTCTGAATTTTTTTTATTGAAAAACCCTTTTACGTGTCTAGAATAAAACACAAGGAATTATTTTACATATCCTTTTTTTAATTATCTTAATTTGAAGTTCGTTCTCTGACGGTTGTAAAAATTTTCCACTCCTTTAGTCCATGTTATATTTTTTAGTCCTTCTTTATTCAGTCTACATGGTTTTCCTAATTGTAGTTTTATGACTGACCCCATCCTAAGGAATTAACTATTGGCCTACCGATGTAAATAACATAAGGATTATACACAAAGAAGTACATTGTATATAACAAAGAATAAAAGTATTGTCGAGACGACCCACCTCTGAAAAAGGAATATTGTACATCATTGAACCTACCTGATAAAACGTACATAAACCTTCCGAACAAAACGTAAAAATCAGGGTTTTGTAAAAAGGTCGAATGAATACCCTTTTACTCCAGATAGTATTCATTGCAGATCACACTAAAAATTTTAGAGGAAATTTTTTGAATTCACCTTGGGGAAGAAAATCTACATTGATCTACTCAGACTTGAAATTTTCCTAGATAGTGTCTTGATTCTGACCTCTTCCTTAACCTTTGGGTGTGGTCATAAGTACGGACCTTTTAAGGTACCTATATCCTCGGACCACCCGGTGTCAGGTACCCCAGTGTTTCTCAGCCTGTACCGACTCGTTGACTCATAAGTACGTCGTATCCTGATTCTGTATAAGAATTGATAGTTTTCGTAAATATTTAGATTTTTTGTTGACGGGACCTGATAAATTTTCTGTCTGTAATGAATAAATGTGAAATATCTAATTTTTTCTCTCTGTGACGGTCTCAGTTACTGTACGGTCTCCGTCGGGTCAGTCACTCACCGGAATTCCTTATGGGTAAGGAAGAGTACAGGTCACCCTACGAGGTAACCCTTCAGTTCTGAAATTCACGGGATAAGGTGAGTTTCGAGGTAAAAAGATGAACCACGTCATTGACTTCAAAGTACATCTGTCATCATCTTCATGTGTCATTGGGAATTTTCCTCATCAACGTTTAGTTCGAAAAGAAAGGAAAGGGGAGTCTTAGTACAGTGAAAACCAGACAAGACCTGGTCAAGATCCTACAAGGATAAGGATAATCAATTAACTTCTTACTCTTAATCAACTAACTTCTGTTCTTAACAAACCGAATAGTAATTAAAAACGAAGGATGTGATACGAACCAAAATACCACGGTTAAAGTCAGGTCCTTTTCCGTCTATAGTTAATAGAACAGATTAAAAAAAACAAAACTTATAAATAGAAGTTTTCGAGGTCAATTTTAAGTAGAAGTAATCGAGGGAAATCAGAGGGAGGGAAGTGAAGAACTGTTTTGTTTGTTTTGAAGTCCTCCCTTCCTAAACTAAATCAAAGTGGAATTTTTTGTCACTTAAATTTTGTCACCCAACGAAACCGTATGTAATAACGAAATATTAAGTATTCTCTTACCTCCCCAGGATTCTACCGTTTCCTTATTCTACCCCTCTGGTGAAGGAGGGGGTGTTTAAGAAACTTTCTAGTAAACTTGCGACTTGTTTATGGTGTTTTGTTGAAGACTTGCGACCGCCTCCTGTGGTCCGTGGGTCTTTCCGTCGGTAAACAGAAGTTTTCCTTCATCTTGTTTTATATTGTCTATTTTTCTTTCTGTTTTACCAATCCCTACCTCTAGACAGGACCCTTCCCTTAGAATTTCTCTTCAAAGGTTTGTGGTCCTTTGGGAGCCGCCCAGACACCCCTTAAAACTTTAGAGTCTCTCGTTGTATTGGCCCTCCTTTTTTTGTTTATTTATTTTGGGTGTCTAACGTACGGATTAACGTTGAGGGTCGCCTCTTCATCGGGTCTGTGAGCGAAGACGGTAGTCGTTCGGCCCCGAGTTGTCCCTCCGTACCCGACGTAACGAATCCCATTCCTGGTCCGGACTTATGGGATTCCCGTTAGACTCCCTCGATTGCACTTTATCGTTGGGTTTGGTACCCTATCGGTCTCTCCTTTTTTTTTTTTCCTTTCTTTCTCTTGAAAGGACACTTTTCGAGACGAACTGACACGCCTAGTGTTATTTGACACCTTTTAAGACTTTCTCTACCCTTATGGTCTGGTGGACTGGACGGAGAACTCTTTGGATATACGTCCAGTCCTTCGTTGTCAATCTTGACCTGTACCTTGTTGTCTGACCAAGGTTCATCCTTTTCCTCATGTAGTTCCGACATATAACAGTGGGACGAATAAATTGAAGATACGTCTCATGTAGTACTCTTTACGACCTGACCTTCTTTATGTTAGACCTTAGTTCTGACGGTCCTATTTCTAGTTATTGGAGTCTATACGTCTACTGTGGTGGGAATACCGTCTTTCACTTCTCCTTGATTTTTCGGAGAACTACTTTCACTTTCTCCTCTCATTTTTTCAACCGAATTTCGAGTTGTGAGTCTTTTGATTCTAGTACCTTAGACCAGGGTAGTGAAGTACCCTTTATCTACCCCTTTGTCACCTTTATCACAGTCTGAAAAAAACCCCCCCGAGGTTTTAGTGACGTCTACCACTAACGTCGGTACTTTAATTTTCTGCGAATGAAGAACCTTCTTTTCAATACTGGTTGGATCTATCGTATAAGTTTTCGTCTCTGTAATGAAACGGCTGATTCCAGGCAGATCAGTTCCGATACCAAAAAGGTCATCAGTACATACCTACACTCTCAACCTGACACTTCT
>SJYO01016970.1:29653285-29969480 GCA_006410555.1 Capra ibex | reverse complement strand
TTGACTACGAAAACTTGACACCACAACCTCTTCTGAGAACTCTCAGGGAACCTGACGTTCCTCTAGGTTGGTCAGGTAAGACTTCCTCTAGTCGGGACCCACAAGAAACCTTCCTTACTACGATTTCGACTTTGAGGTCACGAAACCGGTGGAGTACACTTCTCAACTGAGTAACCTTTTCTGGAACTACGACCCTCCCTAACCCCGGTCCTCCTCTTCCCCTGCTGTCTCCTACTTTACCGACCTACCGTAGTGACTGAGCTACCTGTACTTAGACTCACTTGAGACCCTCAACCACTACCTGTCCCTCCGGACCGTACGACGCTAAGTACCTCAGCGTTTCTCAGTCTGTGTTGACTCACTGACTTGACTTGACTTGACTTCCGTGACAGGTAGGGCGAGTGTTTTGTTTCCTGACTCTCTTATGGTCTCCTCTCGATCGGTCGACGTCTGGTCGGGTAGGAGGTGACCTCCGTCCCTACGTCCGGTCTCGACCTTCCGTTCCCCGTTTGAGTCGGGGTCTCTATCGTAGGGGATGGTTTGACACTCGTCCGAGGGTCAACGATTAGTTCAGAAGGACCCTAAGACCTACCAACTGTAGGTAGTCCTCCCAACGTCGGTCTCTAGTCGAGGGGTCTCCTCTGTGTGTCGTGTGGACTCTACCTCGAGGGCGACGTGTGGGTCCTTTGGTTCGTCGAGCCTGACCCCTCCACTATTCTACGTGACTGGTCGACCCTTCTCACGCGAGCGGTTTGTGGACCAGAGGACTCGACAAGCCTGGACCCTTCCAGTGTTTTACGTCCGGGTTGTCTCGGAAACACCTCATGGGTTCTTGGACTTGGGTTCGTGGGATCTAGACCCTTCACGTGTGTTGAGTCCCGGACGAAATCTGTCAAGGGATCGTCTCGTCGGACCTCGGACTCGTCATATCTGACCCTTTCGTGTGTGTGCGGCACTCACCCTCGTTTGGGTCACACCGGGTCAGTGGCACTCGTGAGGGGTGTGTGCGGTCACTATAAACAAACGTCACAAGGAGGGAGGGACGTCGTGTTGACTTGTTCACTCGGATTCATTCACTGGTGGAAGTGGAGGAACACAATCCCTCGTTCAATCTATGATTTCTATGAACGTTTTTCTCCTTCGGTTTTGTTTGTTTCTCCCTTACCGAAACCTTTACTGTCCACGTTGTCAATTTTGGGACATCAATCGTGACCGAGGTAACCTTCCCTGGATATCTGTAACTCATCTTCATATTCCACCTTGTTCCTTGATAGACTTTGACCTGACTGGTGTGTGACGGGAGTTGTCGAGGTCTCTTTAAGGATCTATATAAAATGATAATAGTAAAAAATTAAACAATTTAAAAAATTTTAAAATTCAAGAAATAGTGAGGAAATTAAAAGTAAAAATTTTGGATGAAATGGAACCCCTTTTTTCTGGGATGAAAATTTCGTTTAAAGTATAAAAAATATATTGAAAACACTAAAAAAAAATTATAACATAAACACTCTTAGATTGGAGATGAGATCTAAAAATTGGAAATGAAAAACCATAAACAATAGTATAGACATGGAAATTCTTAGGTTAGAAGTCTTGGGTAAAAATGAATCCGCACACTAATGACCGAACTAACGAGAGAGGGGAAAACTGAGAGGAAAAAGAGGGGGTCCAGTGGAGATAGAGGAGGGAGGGGGATGAGAAGAGATGAATTAAGACACTTGGAGAAACCCACAAGGTCTGGTACCTCTTTTGAATTCCTTGACTAGTGTTCGATCTAACCAGAGAGAGGAGAAACTGACGGGAAGGAGAGGAGGACGAGTGGAGATAAAAGAAGGACGGAGAAGAGAAGAGATACCTTGAGGTACTTGGAGAGACTCATAAGGTCTGACACCTCTCGTTTGTCCCTTAACTAATGACCGATCTGACAAGAGGGGGGGGGAAACTAAGGGGGAGAAGAGAAAAGGAGGATCAATGGAGATAGAGGGAGGAGGGAGAAGAGAAGAAGTGTATAGAGACACTTGGAGAGACCCATAGGGAGTGACACCTCTTAGAAAAGTGGTAATTGGATCTACAATATAGTAATCACGACATACCAACCTCTTCAGAACTCCGAAGACATTCTTATTCTGACTTTCGATCTCCGTCCTATGGATTTAGGTTTTGAACTCTTGTGGTCTTTTGAGGACTGAGGTCCCTGGTAATTAGCTGTTTTCGAGTAGGTTTTCGGAGGTATGGATGTGACTTTAGTTCAAGGTGGGTTCTCGGTTGTTCAAAGTCTTGTTCTGTATGGTTCGATTAAGAGGTCATTTCGTCCTTGTATTGTGACTCGTGTTTTTATGTCCACCGGTTTTCAGTGTGGTTCGGGTGTCTGTGGAGTTTTGAGTGACGACCTGTGAAGTGACGTGAGGTCTCTCTTCTCTGGGTCGAGGTGGGTGGTCTTGTGGCTTCGTTCGAAGGGATTAGTCCTTTGGAACTGTTCTGTGAACAGGTTGGAGTGTGTGTCCCTCCTTGGAGGTGTTATTTCTCCTTGGTGATTGAAAGTCGTATGTCTTTCTGGTGAGGTTTATGTCGTCGAATTTGTTCTACTTTTCCGTTTCTTTGTAAGTCGTCCATTTCCTTGTACTATTTTTGGGTGGTTTGGCTTGTTTTCTCCTCCTTTATCCTTCAGATGGACTTTTTCTTAAGTCTTATTACTATCATTTTTACTAGGTTTTAAAACTTTTGTTTTACCTCAATGTCTATTTATCAGACCTCTGTTCCTAACTCTTCTACGTTATTTTCGAATTGTTCGTGAATCTTCTTTATTTTTTCTCAGTCAGTTATTACTTATTACATCATTGACTCTATTTTTCGTGAGATCTCCCTTGGTGGACATCTTATTGACTCCGTCTTCTATCATATTCACTTCACTTTCTATCTTACCACCTTTATTTACTTCGTCTCTCCTTTTTTCTTTTTTCTTAATTTTCTTTACTCCTGTTGGAGTCTCTGGAGACCCTGTCACAATTTACGGGGTTGTAAGCTTAGTATCCTTAGAGTCTTCTTCTTCTGTTTTTCTTTCCGGTACTCTTTTATGAACTCCTCTATTATCAACTTTGAAGGGATTTTATCCCTTCCTTTATCGGTGGGTTCAGGTTCTTTGGGTCTCTCAGGGTTTGTCCTATTTGGGTTCCACTTTGTGGGGTTCTGTGTATAATTAGTTTAATTGTTTTTAGTTTGTGTTTCTTGTTTAAAATTTATGTCGTTCCCTTTTTGTTGTTTATTGGGTGTTCCCCTAAGGGTATTCCTATTGTCGATTAGAAAGTTATCTTTGACAAGTCCGGTCTTCCCTTACCGTCCTGTATGAATTTCACTACTTTCTCTTTTTGGATGTTGTGTCTAATGACATGGGTCGTTCCTAGAGTAAGTTTGTACTTCCTCTTTAGTGTTCAAAATGTCTGTTCGTTTTCGACTTTCTTAAATCGTGGTGGTTTGGTCGAGAAGTTGTTTACGATTTCCTAGAAGAGATCTGTCCTTTGTGTCTTTTCCAAATATTTGAGCTTGGGTTTTGTTGTTTCATTTACCGTTACCCTAGTATGAATAATTATTAATGGAATTTACATTTACCCAACTTACGGTGTTGATTTTCTGTTTCTGACCGACTTACCTATGTTTTTATTCTGGGGATATATACGACAGATGTTCTCTGGGTGGAGTTTGGATCTCTGTGTTTGTCTGACTTTTACTTCCCGACCTTTTTCTATAAAGTACGTTTACCTCTTGTTTTCTTTCGTCCTCGTCGTTATGAGTATAGTCTACTTTATCTAAAACTTTATTTCCGGTACTTTTCTCTGTTTCTTCCCGTGATGTATCACTAGTTTCCTAGTTAGGTTCTTCTTCTATATTGTTAATATTTATATATACGTAGGTTGTATCTTCGTGACGTTATACATTCTTTTTACGATTGTTTATACTTTCCCCTTTAATTGTTATTGTGTTATTATTACCCTCTGAAATTATGGGGTGGGTGAGGATAGTTATCTAGTTGATTTGTCTTTTAATCGTTCCTTTGTGTTTGAAATTTACTATGTTACCTGGTCAATCTGGATTAACTATAGATATCCTGTAAAGTGGGATTTTGTTAAAGTAGAAAAAGAGTTCACGTGTACCTTGAAAGAGGTCCTATCTAGTGTAGGACCCGGTATTTAGATCGGTACTATTTAAGTTTTTTTGACTTTAGTAGAGTTCGTAAAAAAGACTTGTGTTACACCAATTCTAATCTACACTTCATGTCCCCTTCTTTTTTTTGAATTTTTATGTTTGTATACCTCCGTTTTGTTGTGTGAAGACTTATTGGTTGTTTAGTGTCTTCTTTATTTTTTGTCTAGTTTTATACGTATCTTTACTTACTTTTATTTTTGTACTGTTGGATTTTAGATACTCTAAGTCATTTTCGTCACGATTCCCTTTCAAAGTGTTGTTATGTTCTGATGGAGTTCTTTATCCTCTCTTTAGTTTATTTATTGGATTGAGATGTGGATTTCGTTGATCTTTTCCTTCTTTACTTCTTGGGGTCCCAATCATTTTCCTTTCTTTAGTGTTTTTAATCCCGTCTTTATTTACCTTTTCTTTGTTTTCTCTGGTATCGTTTTTAATTGTTTCGATCTTCGACCAAGGAGTTCTTCTATTTATTTTATCTGTTTAGTAATCGGTCTGAGTAGTTCTTTGTTTCCCTCTTCTTAGTTTAGTTCTTTTAATCTTTAATTTTACCTCTTTAGTGTCGTCTGTTGTGTGTTTATGTTTCCTAGTATTCTCTGATGATAGTCGTTGATATACGGTTATTTTACCTGTTGAACCTTCTTTACCTGTTTAAGAATCTTTTCATATTGAAAGGTTTTGACTCGGTCCTTCTTTATCTTTTAGAGTTGTCTGACTAGTGTTTGTGTCTTCAGTTTTGGTATTAGTCCTTAGAAGGTTGTTTGTTTTGGGGTCCTGGTCTACCGAAGTGTCGACTTAATATGGGTTTTAAGTCTGTTTTCAATTGTGGATAGGATGAGTTTGAGAAGGTTTTTTAACGTCTCCTTCCATTTGAAGGTTTAAGTAAGATACTCCGGTGGTAGTGGGATTATGGTTTTGGACTGTTTCTACGGTGTTTTTTTTCTTTTGATGTCCGGTTATAGTGACTACTTGTATCTACGTTTTTAGGAATTGTTTTAAGATCGTTTGTCTTAGGTTGTTGTATAAATTTTTCTAGTATGTAGTACTGGTTCACCCGAAATAGGGTCCCTACGTTCCTAAGAAGTTATAAACTTTAGTTAATTACACTATGTGGTGTAATTGTTTAATTTTCTATCTTTGGAATACTAACAGAGTTGTCTACGTCTCTTTCGGAAACTGTTTCAAGTTGTAGGTAAATACTATTTTTGAGAGGTCTTTCTTCCGTATCTTCCTTGTATGAAGTTGGATTATTTTCGGTATATACTATTTGGGTGTCGTTTATAATAGGAGTTACCACTTTTTGACTTTCGTAAAAGGGATTTCAATCCTTACTCTGTTCCTACTACTAAAAGTGGTGATGACAAGTTGTATCAAAACCTTCAAAACCGGTGTCGTTAGTCTCGTCTATTTCTTTATTTTCCTTAGGTCTAATCTTTTCTTCTTCATTTTGAGAGAGACAAACGACTACTGTACTAGGAGATGTATCTTTTGGGATTTCTGTGGTGGTCTTTTAATGATTAGTTACTTATGTCATTTCGATGTCCTGTATTTTAATTGTGTGTATTTAGGGAACGTAAGGAAATATGATTGTTACTCTTTTGTCTCTTTAATTCCTTTTTCAAGGAAGGTAAGTGGTAACGTTACTTTTCTTATTTTATGAATCCTTATTTAGATGGATTTCTTTGTTTTCTGGATATAAATCTTTTGATGTTTTGTGACTACTTTCTTTAGTTTCTCCTGTGTTTATCTACCTCTTTACATGGTACAAGTACCTAGTCTTCTTAGTTATATCACTTTTACTCATATGATGGGTTTGGTTAGATATCTCAGTTACGTTAGGGATAGTTCGATGGTTGTCATAAAAAATCTCTTAATCTTGTTTATTAAAGTGTTAAACATACCTTGATGGTTTTTTGGTACTTATCGGTTTCGTTAGAACTCCTTCTTCTTACCTTGACCTCCTTATTTGGACGGACTGAAGTCCGATATGATGTTTCGTTGTCAGTAGTTCTGTCGTACCATGGCCGTGTTTCTGTCTTTGTATCTAGTTACATTGTTTTATCTTTCGGCTCTCTATTTAGTTACATGGGTACCTGTGGAATAGAAACTGTTTCCTCCGTTCTTATATGTTACCTCTTTTCTGATAGAGAAATTGTTCACCACGACCCTTTTGACCAGTTGGTGAACATTTTCTTACTTTGATCTTGTGAGAGATTGTGGTATGTGTTTTTATTTGAGTTTTACCTAATTTTTAGATTTATATTCTCGTCTTTGATGTTTTGAGGATCTCCTTTTGTATCCGTTTTGTGAGAGACTGTATTGAGTATCGTCCTAAGAGATACTGGGAGGAGGGTCTCATTGTCTTTATTTTCGTTTTTATTTGTTTACCCTGGATTAATTCGAATTTTCGAAAACGTGTTACTTCCTTTGATATTCGTTCCACTTTTCTTTCGGAAGTCTTACCCTCTTTTATTATCGTTCACTTCGTTGACTGTTTCTTAATTAGAGTTTTTATTTGTTCGTTGAGGACGTCGAGTTAAAGTCTTTTTATTTACTGGGTTAGTTTTTTACCCGGTTTCTTGATTTGTCTGTAAAGAGGTTTCTTCTGTATGTTTACCGATTGTTTGTGTACTTTTCTACGAGTTGTAGTGAGTAATAGTCTCTTTACGTTTAGTTTTGGTGTTACTCTATAGTAGAGTGTCACCAGTCTTACCGACGATAGTTTTTCAGACGACGACGACGACGACGACGACGATGTAGTGAAGTCAGCACAGACTGAGACACACTGGGGTGTCTGTCGTCGGGTGGTCCGAGGGGGTAGGGACCCTAAGAGGTCCGTTCTTGTGACCTCACCCAACGGTACAGGAAGAGATTACGTACGTTCACTTTTCACTTTCACTTCAACGAGTCAGCCCAGGCTGGGAGTCGCTGGGGTATCTGACGTCGGAAGGTCCGAGGAAGTAGGTACCCTAAAAGGTCCGTCCTCATGACCTCACCCCACGGTAACGGAAGAGACTAGTTTTTCAGATGTTTGTTATTTACGACCTCTTCCACACTTCTTTTTCCTTGGTAGAATGTGACAACCACCCTTACGTTTGATCATGTCGGTGATACCTCTTGTCACACCTCTAAGGAATTTTTTGACCTTTATCTTGATGGTATACTGGGTCGTTAGGGTGACGACCCGTGTGTGTGCCTCCTGTGGTCTTAACTTTCTCTGTACACATGGGGTTACAAGTAACGTCGTGGCAAATGTTATCGGTCCTGTACTTCGTTGGATCTACAGGTAACCGTCTGCTTACCTATTCTTTCGACACCATGTATATGTGTTACCTTACGTAAACTTAGTTAAGATTACTCCACCTACTTTGACCTCGGATAATATGTCTCACTTCATTAAGTCTTTCTTTTTGTGGTTATGTCATATAAATGCGTATATACACCTTAAATCTTTCCACCATTGTTACTGGGATATACGCTCTGTCGTTTTCTCTGTGTCTCCATTTCTTGTCTGACAACCTGAGACACCCTCTTCCGCTCCCACCCTACTAAACTCTCTTATCGTAACTTTGTACATATAATAGTGTACACTTTATCTATCGGTCACGTCCAAGCTATGTACTCCGTCCCACGAGTCCCGACGACGTGACTCTGCTGGGACTCCCTACACTACCCCTCCCTCCTCCCTCTCTCCCAGTCCTACCCCTTGTGTACATGTGGGTACCGACGAAGTACACTTACATACCGTTTTTGGTCGTGTTATAACATTTCATTAATCGGAGGTTAATTTTATTTTTATTATCTTTTAAATTTTTGATTTATTTAATCTCACGATTATATATTTTCATATTATTAAAATTCTTTAATTTTTATTTATTTTTGTACGTAAACAGAGTCTGACATTCCTCTAGTTTGGTCAGTTAGGATTTCCTTTAGTTGGGACTTATAAGTAACCTTCCTGACTACGACTTCGACTTCGAGGTCATGAAACTTGTGGACTACACTTCTCGACTGAGTCACCTTTTCTAGAACTACGACCCTTTCTAACTCCCGTCCTCCTCTTTCCCCGTCGTCTCCTACTCTACCAACCTACCATAGTGACTGAACTGCCTGTACTCAAACTCGTTTGAAACCCTGTCACTTCCTGTCCCTTCGGACCGTACGACGTCAGGTACCCTGACGTTTCAGTCTATGATGAATGACTGACTTGTTGTAAATTATGTAAATTTATGTAATTATGTTGAATTATTTCCTTTAGTCAGGACTTATGAGTAACCTTCCTGACTACAACTTCGACTTTGAGGTTATGAAACCGGTGGACTACGTTTCTTGACTGAGTAACCTTTTCTGGGACTACGACCCTTTCTGACTTCCTCCCTCCTTTTCCCCTGCTGTCTCCTACTCTAACAACCTACCGTAGTGGCTGAGTTACCTGTACTCAAACTCATTCGAGGTCCTTAACCACTACCTGTCCCTTCGGACCGTACGACGTCAGGTACACCAGCGTTTCTCAGTCTGTACTGACTCGCTGACCTGACTTGATCTATGTAAAACTACAATTGAATTTTAAATACTGGTTGGATCTATCGTATAAGTTTTCGTCTCTGTAATGAAGCGGCTGATTCCAGGTAGATCAGTTCCGATACCAAAAAGGTCATCAGTACATACCTACACTCTCAACCTGATGCTTCTTCCGACTCGTGACTTCTTAACTACACAAACTTGACACCACAACCTCTTCTGAGAACTCTCAGGGAACCTGACGTTCCTCTAGGTTGGTCAGGTAAGACTTCCTCTAGTTGGGACCCTAAAGAAACCTTCCTTACTACGATTTCGACTTTGAGGTCATGAAACCGGTGGAGTACACTTCTCAACTGAGTAACCTTTTCTGGAACTACGACCCTCCCTAACCCCCGTCCTCCTCTTCCCCTGCTGTCTCCTACTCTACCGACCTACCGTAGTGACTGAGCTACCTGCACTTAGACTCACTTGAGACCCTCAACCACTACCTGTCTCTCCGGACCGCACGACACTAAGTACCCCAGCGTTTCTCAGCCTGTGCTGATTCACCGACTTGACTTGACTTACAAGTTAAATTATAAATTTTTGCATTATGTAAATTCACATACATATAAACATATATAATAGTAAATAATTTATCATAAAACTTTCATATAAACACACAAATATATAATGTATGGGTGTGTTGTGTGTACAGAAATCCTCTCGGGTTCTCTTACGTTCTCCCTTATAACTGTGTCCCTTGTCCGTCCGTAAATCGTTCTTCTCAAAGTCTTACCTCAAAACAGGGAGGTACTTTAGCCATCTCCTTGAACTTCAAAGATTGTGTTTCAGTCACAGTTTTTCCGGGACTTATGTAAAGACAATGATCTACTGACCTTGACAGGAGTAATACGCACAATGTGTTCAACACATCTGGAGTCTATTTCTTTTCTGAGGGAGAATTGTTCATGTTACGTCTATCCATAATACGAATTTATTGTCAAATTACGGTAGAAAAGACTCGTCCGAAGGGTAGAAGTCCTATTTCAGATTTGAAGTCGTAACTTATTTTGACGACGTTCGGGGGTGGGAGATGATTGAAGGTTGACGTCCTACCGAGAGGGTGGTTCATTCTATTTATCAAAACAAAGATAAAACGTTATTCTGAAATATTAACACGGTGTCTCAAATATCCTTATATCCGAGTTCCTTCAATTATAAGGAGCAAGTTGACAAACGGAAGAAAGAGAAGTGACACAGATCGGACTTCCAGGATTCTGACTACTTGACTCCCCTTTATTTCTAGTTACTGGGTACTTCTCAGTTCTACTCCGAACGTGTATTTATAGTCCAGACAAACAAGGTGTGTGTTCGGGGAACGATTGGTGGTCAGGATATCAAGAATCTTATGTATTAGTCAATATACAGGGACTTCTCAACCGAGTTCTCCCACAGAAAAAGTCCACCGCGATCACCATTTCTTGGGTGGACGATTACGTCCTCTGTATTCTTTACACCAAAACTAGGGACCCAACCCTTCTCGGAGACCTTTTCCTTTACCGGTGGATGAGTTAATAAGAACGGACCTCTTGGGTACCTGTCTCCTCGGACCATCCGATGTCAAGTATCCTGTTGTTTCTCAGTCTGTCCTGACTTTGTTGAATCGTGTGTGTGTTGTGCAATTGATAAACATTGAGTACACAAAATTACGAGAAATCGAAATTTTCATGTAAATGTTTATTGTAGTGTAAACTCGGGGTAAGTGTACTGATACCTTCGATTTGTAGTAAAGGGGAAAATACCTAACTCATAATTTTAGAGTCACCATAAACATTCATTTGTTTCATCATTGAATTTTTGACGTTCAACACCAAGGTTTAGAGGGTGAGAAAGGGTATAGTAAATGTAACATACTAGACTTTCGACTAACTTCATATCTTATTGGGTGGAGATTAATTTAGAGAAGGATTGAACGGATAATAATATCCGTAAAGAGATCTATACACACGAGAATTTGGTCTAGTTACTTAATACACTGACTCTGTGACCCATAGACTGTATAGGTGTCCCTAATGACAGACAATCAGTACTTGTACCCGAAGGGACCACCGAGTCTACCAATTGTACATCTCAGTGGATGGTCTCTTGTCGAGAGACACGGTTACTTATCACGTTTCACTTTCAAACTGTCTCTTTCCTCAGACCCTTGACAGAATTCGCACTTTGACAGGGATTTATCCTGTAAACTTAATATCGAGATCTAAGTTATGTCTTCACAGTCTCTCCCGACCTTACTAAGTACTTTCGATCCCTCTCTCCGACCCTCACAGGGTACCAGACTTTTGTGATTAGCAGAAACCCTTAGTTTTCGCTAATATACAGTTTCAGGGAAATGTGACCTTTCAGGGAAATGTTGGTCTTTCTTAAACGTTCTTCTCTCTCTCCCCTTTTTTTTTTTTTTTGATTGGTGTGAGTCAACAGTCAACAGGAAAACCCATTCACATTGTGTCCGAAAGTAATAAAGAGATCTCATACGATTCATTTTCAGGATATGTGAAATGGTTAGAACCACGACAGAACTCCTGTTCCTCCAATTTTGGGTGTCCAGTGTACCCATATGACTCCGTCTCTTCATCGTACAGTTCACCAAATCTTATACATAAGTTAGATCACTGATCCCATTTACCCTAAAGTACGGTTTACGGAATCAAAATTGACACTACGTATAAAAGAGGAATTCGGTAGTAAAGTTTTACCTTTATAAAAACCATATTGAACCAGAAATACTAAAAGTACAAATGATAATACCTCAATGAGAAAAATGTAAAATAAAAAGAATATTTCTTATAAAAGTTAGTCACGGATTTTGTAGTTATACATGGAATGTATACTCAGTGTGGAATACGAATGTCTGTCCTAAGAAAGTCTGTGGTATTTTACACTACTAGGAAATAAATAATTTACAGTTAGACTCGGTGTTGATATATCAAATAACAAAATGATGAGTTTGTTTTACCAACGTCAACAGAAGGACATTAAGAAATTTTATTTTTTACCTTTTAATCTCTTCCTTGATTCTGTCAGAAGACGACTAGACTTTACCGACGTTCTAATTTCGAGAAGTTGATGGTTCCGGTTTAATTTTAGAAATTGAGAGTTTTCTCCCTCGAACCGGTCTTTGAAAAGTATTGATAATAATGTTGACGTATTTCTCGTTACACGGTTAAACTAGGGTCCTTACGTACCTATCAATTTTGAGGTACTTCCAGTCAAACGGGATGACCATTTCAAAATACACATATGTACGGCATATATCCTACCGATCTCATCCTCGAGTTTTGAATGTGGACTTACCTGTTTACTTGTTGTGTCACAAACCGTAGATATCTTCTAAGATTACGACACTATAGGTGTGAACTAAATTTTACTCGAGGGACTTAAAGTCTACACGGTCTGAAAGTGACAACATTTGTGATTGACTTTACTTCCCTTGGTCTAGTTCTAAAGTTCTAGACAAACCGTTGTCCAATGTTACTCCTAGACATACTACGACGAGGTCAAAGTAGTGACGTACTGAAATCGACTGAACTGAAGTGGAGGAGAAAAGAAGTCCCTGTTTTTCCTCCGTTGCCGTATATGGAACTCACTATAACAATTCTAGTTTTCTCTACAACATACATTTTCGAGTAGGTATCAGGACCCATGTTATTTACAATTAAGGAGTATATATATATAAAAAATATTACCCTAAATGAAGTCGTTTTGGACCGGATTCGAGTAAACGAAAATATACCTCGTTAAGATAGAAGAAGGAAAATTATAATATATGTGTTCGTATTCAAAGAGGGAAGACAAAGAGGGAAGATATTGATAAGTAAGATATCTATCAAATCGTGATCAATCTCACGGACGAGCCGTGTCAATGATCCTTCCCACTTTAATCTTCCCTCCTGCTTCCCGTCTTTACAGATTACTTCGCAGTAAGACGAAGGTGTACCTTTAAGTTCGTGTATCCGTAAACCTCTTAGCTCTTTATACATTGACTGTTTGGAGTTCACATTCACTTTTTTTTATACATTAAAATTATAATTATATTTTGTGTCTTCTATTATTGTCACCGTCTTCTTAGTCCTGTGGTCCTAATTTCTATTCTGTTCACTGTCATTTCGTCCCTCTCTCATTCCTTACCCTTTCTAAATTCGATACTTTCCTCTCGTAAACGAGTCGATTGGATAGGACCAGTCTTAGGTCACGACGTCGTCACGTGGTCACAACCAGGTGGTAAAAATCCTCCTCCGACCTTTTTTGGTAACACAGACTAGTTTCCTAGGTTTTCAATTGCCTATGTATGTCGAATATAAAATTTTATGTAGTCCTATGTCATACAACACACAAGTAATTAAAATTGGATCGTTGATAGAAATTGAAAACTTCAATTAAGTTCGGTAAGGGTTTAGTCCTTGTGTGTCGGAACCTATAAATTTAGATTTACTTTTTGAAATCCTCCTGGACTCGGTTCCACCGTAAAACGTTCCCGTTACGAAGAGACCGGAATTTAAGTCAGTCAGGATCTTACACAGTCCATCATATTCCCTGTAGTCTTCATGTAAAAGCAGTTACATTACTTACGAGAAGTTCAACTACACCGAACCGATCTTTATCACGTTTACGTGAAGGTATAAATGTACTCGTCCCACATTCTTAGTGGTCCGCCATCCGACCGTAAAGGTAAGTCGGAACACGAGGTTGTGGTTGGTCTAAGACCCCGTTTACGGGTGACGATGATTTACTCACGACGTATACAGAGATCCCGTGGAAAGACCGTTCCAGGAATAGTCTCACGGATATTGATACTTCTCGACCCTGACGTAACTCGAAGTACTTGTCAAAGCACACTGGAGAAAAACGTACAAACGATTATTTATAAAAATACCTACCGTTTGGTGCTTGAACAAAAGTAATATTTATGTGATCAACGGTCGTTCCGACAGTCCCTCCCTTGGGTGTCTTGAGTAAAGAGAGTTCCATAGTCTGTTAATAAGGACAACAGATGGTTCTTCTAGGATTGTTGATACTTTCCGGTTTAACCGAATCCTTTAAGATTTGTCTGTCCTTTCGTGTTTCATCGTTTATAAATAAGTTTATCAACTGATTTTTAGGTTAATAAATCCAAGGTAAATCTGGTGTTTAAATAAGAAACACGGACGGAGACCCGACCCATAATCCTCGTTTATATCTATACCTTTTATTTTAAGAATTGGTTTCACCCGTATGTCCGAAAGACACACACACGAGTGTGTTCACTTGTACATACACACAACACACAACTCCCCGAGTTCTTCTAGCTTTTCTCTTTTCGAACACAGACTTGTTAATGTTAACCAGATTACAAACGATACTGTTACTCCAGCACGTGACGTATAGATAATTTCATACTTTAAACCTGAGAATTATGGTAAACAACCGTCTCCCATTACACCTGTTCTCCCCCAATCTCTTCACCATGGACGGTACTCAAAACTTCCTGTTGAACTTCGATTGTCTCTCTTACTGTTCTATCCCTCTCTTATTATATACGTTTCCGTATTTACATTCTTTCGGGAACTCCTTAGACTTCATGTTATTTTGGAGTACTATTGCGTTATTGAGCTTAAGTTTACGTTTCGTAACCGAGTGGTCCAGTAAAGTAATAGGGACGTTTTGTCCGAAGACGTAAAGTGTACCGACTTACAAGACCTGGGGTGAATACTACTATACCGTAAAGAAAATCAAGTGACTTTCACCAATCTCACACTTCATGTACCGACACTCACTACCCCTTTCCGAGTACCGGTCTCTACCGTGACTTCTTAATCCAGGCCCGTACTAATATTGTCCTGAACCCCACCGTACACTGTCAGACCCATAGTTGGACTTTCATTACAACTCAGTCTTCCTATATTTCGTACCTTAGTCACACATATCTATACGTAAATCTTTTTATTAACCGTAGTCCTATTTACTATTTGACTTCCCCGATTCTGTCCCTCTACATTTGGTCTATTTTTTGATAGCATCAATCTCGTTTCCTTGTCCTATTACTAGATTTGATTCCGTCACTCCACCTTTACCTCTGTTCTTTTAAAGTTCTCTGTAAACCTTCTTTTTTGACTCTAGTGAACCACTGATTTCCTACACTCACTTCTCCTTTTTACCAATGGTAAAATGTTGAAACTCACTGTACCTCCTATCATCTAGGTAAGGAGTGTAATACTTTACCAATCAGACTTTCCTCAAATCATCCCTCAAATCATTGTCTAAATAACTTGTTAAAATTGATTCGGTGTAAAAGATTAATGGAGAGAAACCCATAACGTTGAGCCAATCAGATTGTACCGTTTTTGGTAATTTTAAAGTTATCGATCTTGACTCACCCTAATCTAAGTAAATAGTACTTAACTGACCCTCTAAACTTTTACCTCGACAGCCTTCGAATCAGACCCCTATAGACAGTAATGTTTTTTCATCTTAAAATTATTTACCCTCTTCCGTTTTAAGTAAAGTAATTTCCTCTTCCTTTGTTCTCACTTCTGCTCGCGAGAACTTTCTTCGGACAATTGAGGATCATTACCAGAACGTAAACAGCAACCAGTACGACTTGTTGTGACCACTACCTTGTGTCTCCGAGAGTTTACTCGTTTACCCCTAAACCACGAAACCCCCTTTGAAGCCACCACACGACTACATCAGTGAGGTATTTCGTGACCATATAGGTAGGTAGGTTATTTATAAATAACTTATAGACGATTCTCGGTATGTATGACTTTCTCGACCCTCTCAAATCTGTTTAAAATTTTCTTTTCGTTGTTGTTTAGAACCAGTCTTGTGAGTTTCTACATCTGTGGGTAAGATGTGCCTTAGATCTCTATACTGTCCTTATTAATCTCACTTAATTGTGGATGAGTCCCAACTGACCCCGAAGGGGTCACCGAGTCACTCATTTCTTAGACGGACGGTTACGTCCTCTGTTTGTCCTTTACGTCCAAGCTAAGCAACCAGACCTTTTAGGGGACCTCCTCCTTTTAGGGGACCTCCTCCTTTATCGTTGAGTGAGGTCATAAGAACGGACTTTTTTAAGGTACCCGTTTCCTCGGACTGTCCGATGTCAGGTGTTCCAGTGTCTCTCAGTCTGTGCTGACTCGCTGATTCGTGTTCGTGACCAAACTGACCTGATAAAATCGATACCGAGTGTAAAAAAACAAAAAAGAGTTCCAAATCAATACAAGTTTATTCCAGGAATATTTGGTATCTATAACCTCTTCCGTTACCGTTGGGTGAGGTCATGAGAACGGACCGTTTAGGGTACCTGTCTCCTCGGACCATCCGACGTCAGGTACCCCAGTGATCCTCAGCCTGTGCTGACTCGTTGAAGTGAAAGGGAAAAGTGAAAGCACGTAACCTCTTCTTTTACCGTTGGGTGAGGTCATAAGAACGGACCTCCTAGGCTCCCTACCCCCTCGGACCACCCGACGGTAGATACCCCAGCGTGTCTCAATCTGTGCTGACTTCGCTGAATCGTCGTCGTCGTCGTCGTCGTTTGGTATATATATATATATATATATATATATATATATCGAAAAAAAAAGTACTATGAGTATAAGGAAGATTCTTACCGTTTTCTCGTGCAGTTTTCCTCTTCTCACTGACGATAATGAGATTTTGATAATCCTTAGAAATACAAATTCTTTTAGTTCTGTTTATGGTCGTTTTTATACTATCATTTTGTTTCTGAGGGAAAATGTCTAGTCACATGTCTGGTCTTTCGGAGGTTTATAAAGACGAGAGTCTTTTGTAAAAAAGTAGTTAAATTAAGACACACTAACGATAGATCCCGAATGACCTCCCTCATCTTAAGAAAGTTTACAACAAGATAATTTTACATGAACCGAAGTGTTGATATTTGTCAACTACGTCGTTTGAAGTAACGGACGTCAAAATTTCATGTCTGAGTTTTTCTCTTTTCAAGGTAATTGTCACCAACAGTGATTTCTAATGTCCTGTTTAGAGTGTAATTCTCCTGAAATAGGTCACACGAAAAGAACCGTGTTGAAGTGTATATACTAGATCATGTATTTATATCTTTGGTTACTTGTTCAATATAGGAAAGAGTCTAGAGTCCTATTAAATCTTACGGTCTTGATTCTATTCTTAGTAACTAAAGAAAAACAGAGTTTACGACCTAGTTTCTAAGAATGTCGTACCTGACATTATTTATTCGTCACAGTACATCCATCATTTGCTGACTATAAAAGTATCGAGATCAGACACAGAACTAAAAAAGAGGTTATCGTTGTACTATACATATTGTTTATGTAGTACCTTGGACTCAAGTTCAGACTTCGAGAAGGTAAATTGTCGACATATTTGAACCCTTTCAGTAGATTAGTATTATTAGAAAAGATCTCGTAAATGACATATGAAGATATCTGATATACGTAGGAAGAGATATGATAGTGTTTGATAGAATACTGTACGATAGTATAATCTGCACGATATAATTGAGGGGGGTTTTACGAGACTCCATCTATGATACTAATAGGTGTAAAAGGTCTACTTCTTTATCTGAGTCTCTTCAATTCACTAAAGAGTTTCAGTTTGACCTTGAACTTAACTCGTGGGGTTTGTTTCCAGGTACACAAACCAGTAATCCGAGATAAACACTAAGACTCTTAAAACTAAACGAGTACACATTTGATCTTTAGTATCAGTACTTAGAGAGTCCTAAAAATGTTCTTAATAATATTTTGTGTTATAATGAAAATTTTCCCTAATGACAATATCAGCAACAAGATCAGAGACTAAGGGTCTAACTTTCTATCCCCTTTCGAAAAAAAGAAAACAGGGGGTTTAAGTTATGGGGGGGTAGGATGACTGGACAAGAAGGATTATAGAAGTTCTCAATAAGTAAGAAGAGGTAAGGACAAAGAGGTTGACACGTTCACTCTCACGAGTAGTGAAGAATTTTAAAACCATTGACACTCCAATAAAAAGAACGAGTTCGAAAGGAGTGGGACTATATCAGAAGAGCGTGATAGACTAATTATATGTGTTTCGTGGTATAAAGGCAATGGTACGCAGTGAGAAATGACAAATAATCGATTTCTGTAGGATTATAGTAGTGGGACTATAAACCTTGAGACCCAGGCAACCAGAATATAATACATAAGTTTGAGTAAAGAGTCCTCTTAGATTACCTTAACCCTCCCCTGTAATAGACAGGACACACTTCGGAACGAGAAGACACCACCTTTTCTGTCTGAAGCTGTATCTCGAGTACTTTCCCTCTGGTCCTGGGTGTGGTTTATTTATGTGTGTATCATTTAATGTTACTATTTCTTTCTTGCCATACTCACACTTTTGACTGGATCATATCGCCAAGTCCCTTTAAAGGGACTTTGTTTTATTCTGGTAAGTAGAGTGTAAGGGGTGGTGGTACTTGAATCAAGAAGAGAAGGAAGGGAACTTTTTGAAGACTAGGAAAGGTCGTTTAGGTTGTTAGGATTTTCAGAAGGAGTCTTACGTTAAATTCAGGATGAATTTTATAATTCGAAACGATTGAAGAGGTCGGAGGTTTCTAACCTGAAAAATTGTTTAGGAGTCCGTAAACACCAAGAAGTAAGGACGATAGGCAACTATTACGTTATCTAATACCCAAAGTCCGACTCCACACCCACTGATTTGTTGTTTGTCGAGGGTGTCGAACTAATGTCTACGTGTATAGATTTTTAGGGTACAAGAAGAGAAGATCTAAGGTGTATCTCAATATTATTTACTCGAAAATAAATTACTTATCGACTTATAAGTCCTCAACATGTGTCGATCTAAAGAATTTACATTCATTGTTTTCATCCGTGGTCTTAGTACCAAGATTATGTAATTCATTGGAAGGATTACAAACTCTAATTCGATTTGAGTCTGCCATTTCGCAGACGGATGTTACACCTTCTGGGCCCAAGTTAGGGACCCAGTCCTTCTAGGAGACCTCTTCCTTTACCCTTGGGTGAGGTCATGGGAACGGACCTTTTAGGGTACCTACCTCCTCGTACCATCCGATGTCAGGTACCTCAACGTTTCTCAGTCTGTGCTGACTCGTTGCAGTGAGTGAGAACGAGTAAACGAAATCCAAAATAAACTCAAATTTTAACTATTAGAAACATAATTGTAACGTCTTTTTGACTGCTGGATAACAAAACCTCCAAACCAAGTTGCAATGGATTACAATTGTGTCTTAAATATCATTGGGGTTTTGACTCGGTCGGAATCCTTTAAGTGACCAGAGATAGTAAATGAGAGGTCTAATATATAAATTACTACTTTCACTTTCACTTTCCCTTCAGCGAGTCAGCACAGGTTGAGAAACGCTGGTGTACCTGACATCGGATGGTCCGAGGAGGTAGGTACCCTAAAAGGTCCGTTCTTTTGACCTCACTTAACGGTAAAGGAAGAGGTCCCTATAAATCACGATTTAAGGGTGTTTTTTGATTTCTAGAATTCAAAGTCGGGAACCGTACAACGACTCTCCTTACATTAGGCACATTGTTTCGAGACACCCAAAAAAGGGACCAAAGGTCTCGAGACGAATCGTACGTTAGAACAAACAAACCCACAAAAAAACAAAAAAAAAAAAACCAACGATTTAGTACAGACTGAAAAACAATGGGGTTCCTGACGTCGGGTGGTCCGAGGAGACAGGTACCCCAAAGGTCTGTTCTTGTGACCTCACCCAACGGTCCCCTAGAAGGACCATTCCTTAGTTTGAGAACAGAGGACGTAACCGTCCACCTAAGAAATGGTTAATCGGTGATCCCTTCAGTTCGAACGTTAGAATTTTTGTCGATTAACTTTCATTGTCCTAAGTCACCTCCACCCACTTCAAAAGTCACCTCTAACTCAAGTTAAAACCATGTTTTAAAACGGTGTCATATATCACAATCTCAAGACATCTCTCCACATACTCCCGAATCCATACGGTATAACAAGACCCTAAGTAAACAAAGGGAAACAGACACCCAATTTATAGTTTCGTATCATGATAAGTATCCTCTCTTTAAGGTCAACTTGATATGAATAAAGAGGGGAGATTAGATGAAAGTGAGAATTTTCTGACATAGGTTTTATAACCGTGTTACTATGTTTCAAATAAGATGTGTCTTAGGACCTCAAGGTATAGAGGATATTAAAAATATAGATATTGAAGATGGGAAATATGTTCTACAGGAAAGTTGCTTATACTATTTTATTATTGGACGTGTTCTTTGTTCATAAAACCGGACAAGAGGGGTCAGAAAGAAACTGAACATTAATTTAGACTTACCTAAAAAAGTATAAAGTTCAGAAGTACATAATAACATGGTTTAAACAAGTAAGCAAGTTGTTTATAAACAACCCATTGATGATTTACGGGACGTTATAAGGTCTGTCACTAAGACAATCGAAACGGTTCTCGTTTCACTCACAAAGATTATCTCTACTCACTAAGACAAACTGTCTATCGTTCCACTCGTCTTTCTCTTTGACCCATCATTCTAGCTTAATGTAGAACCGAAGTTGTGAATGAATCACTCTAGACAGTGACTTTGTAGACTGTTACTTATAGAAGTAGATGTTTTGTAACTCTCTCAGTAAAGGATCCGTCCAACTATTCTTCAGATCCCCAGGGGTTCCTCTCTCCCCAGACCTTAAGAGTTCCTCCTTCTTTCCTGTTTGAAAAAAGGAAGGGATGTAAGGAATCCTAATATATTGTTGTTACATAAGACGGACTCCTGTCAGAGACCTAATTTGGAAAACCGATTAAGACATTTAATACCCTCATCTGGACGAGAAATGTTCCTAATATATTGTTGTTACATAAGACGGACTCCTGTCAGAGACCTAATTTGGAAGACCGATTAAGACAATAGAATTTTATACCCTCATCCAGACTACTCCAGAAATGTTGGAGGTCTGTAAGAAACCTCTCATATATTGAGGTAACAATTGTGATCGTTCCCCCATGAGAAAGATGGGAGAAGACTACAGATACAGTCTTCGAAAGAGATAGAGGAAATATGAATTAATTTTGAAATAATGTGTTTTCGAGACTCGCTAGTTCGGAGTAGAGACCGGGGCCTAACTTAAGAAGAGGAGGCCCCCGGTTCTTAGGGCCGCATTACTAAGTTGTTGTTGGAAAGTTTTAGTTGTCAAGTTTTTTATAAATTACTTCGAAGGTACACGCCTGTAGACACGGTCCACGTTCCTTACGTCGTATCGGAGGTCGTCTACTCCTGAGACGGTACTACCCCGACCTATAAAGTTCGTACAGATCACGTACAATAATAACATGGTGACCGAGAACCATAAGGTGCACTACCAGAAATTTACACAAGTGTCTTATAAACTGTGAGAAAGGCAGTTTTCCGTCTTGGATTAAGGAAACGGGGACTTATACACAGTCTGAATCACTGAATTTCAATTCATCATTGTTTTAAAGACTGGGTATCCTTGACCTTCTATTATTTCCAATCGACAACCTAAAGGGGCCACCAAGTTACCATTTCTTAGGCGGAACGTCACATGCTCTTTGCTCAAACTCAGGGACCAGATCCTTCTAAACGGTACGACACTCCGTTGATTCGGGCACGTAGTTTGATGACTCGGTGCGAGTCTGTGAAGTCCTCAGACTGATGACTTCAGGGGTACGGGATCGCGGGTACGAGACGTTGTTCTCTTCGGTGATGTTACTCTTCGGGAATCAGGACCGTGGTGTTGCTCCCTCATCGGGGACGAACGACGTTGATCTCTTTCGGACACGTGTCGTTGTTTCTGAGTTGTGTCGGTTATTTATTTAATTTTTTTATAAATGACGACAACGGTGATCAAACCCCTCCGTTAAACAATATCTATTGATTATGTCGGACACTATCTTTGTGGACCTACTTCTATTTGTTAATATCGTCTTTTAGAAAGTTTGAAGGGAATTCACTTTGAAGACATAACCTTTTTCTTTTTAATTTATGGAGGAGTGTTAAAGGACTATCGAGTCAACCATTTCTTAGGCGGACATTACGTTCTCTGGGGACAAGCTAAGGACCTAACCCTTCTAGACGACCTCTCCCTATCCGATGGGTAAGGTCATAAGAACTCTAAGGGAATACCGAGTCGACCATTTCTTAGGGGAACGTTACGTCCTATGGACCCAAGATAGGGACCCGACCCTTCTAGGGGACCCCTTCCCTTTCCGATGGATGAGGTCCTAAGACCGGACATCTTAAGTAAGGTGTCTGACATATCAAGTACCCTAATATTTCTCATCCTGTACTGACTCACTAAAAGTGAAAGTGTTCCGAAGATAATGATGTCTTTTTATAGGTTTGAGGATTCAGATCATAATTTTTGGTATGTACTAACAGCCTATTAGTTGTTCCTGATGCCGTATCGTGTACCTTGAGACGAGTTACATACACCGTCCGACCTACGCTCTCCTCAAACCTCTTCTTACCTATGTACATATACATACCGACCCGAAGGGTCCACCGTATCACTATTTCTTAGACGGACTAAGTTTACATAAGAAAAATTGCCGACTTATTATGAGGTGACACATATACGTGGTGTCAAAAGAATAGGTAAGTAGACGACTACCTGTAGATCCAACGAAGGTACAGGACCGATAATATTTGTCACGACGCTTTGGTATGTTATAACATTTCATTTTTATTATTATTATTATTTTATTTTTTTTCTTAGACGGACAGTTACGTTCTCTACGTCCTCTGCGTCCAAGGTTGGGACCCAGCCTTTCCAGGGGACCTCCTCCTTTACCGTTGAGTGAGGTCATAAGAACGGACTTATTAGGGTACCTGTCTCCTCGGACCGTCCGATGTCATGTACCCCAGAGTTTCTCAACTTACCCTGATTTACTGACTCGTACGTATACATAACGACTCAGGGAAACGACAAGGAGACTTTGATAGTATCGTAATAATTAACCGATATGAGTTGTGTTTTATTTTTCAATAATTTTTTTTTTTTCTCAACTCACACTGGGTCCTTTTAAACTTACAATTTTCTTTTTTTTGTTTGGTGTTTGGAATGTACTAACTTACTGAGGGTTCAACTAGAGGAGATGAGAAATCGCGAGATGAAACCGGTTTAGTCAGTTAGAATGTTCTTTAGTTAGACATATGAGTAAACTTCCTGACTACGACTTTGAAGTCATGAAACCGGTGGACTACACTTGTCGACCAAGTAATCTTTTCTGGGACTACGACCCTTTCTGACTCCCGTCTTCTTCTCCTGCTGTATCCAACTCTACCGTAGTGGCTGAGTTACTTGTACTTGAACCCATTTGAAACCCTCTACCACTCCCTGTCCCTTCGGACCGAACGATGTAGGTACCTCAACATTTCTTAGCCTGTGTTAACCGCTGACTTGTTGTCGCTGGACGAACAATGTCTACATCCGTACGGTACATCTTATACTTAGAGGTCTTTGTAAAAACATAGTAGAGGTGTCTTCCGTCGTTAAGGTTTTGTTACTTTGTTGAAAAACCTGTCAAAAGAGTAAGAGGATTATAGTACTTTGATCGTCGTGTCACAACGTCACAATGTCACACTTCGCGAACAAATTCACTTTGACCTAAGGGGTCCCATACATTGAATTGGTACTTTAGTAGAACCTCTTTGTGGACACGTCTTTTGAAACCCTTTAATACTCATGAAGGAAGGAATCTGTGGTTAGTCTGTCATGAGAGACTCTACTCCGGAAGAGAAGTTGACAGGACTTTTACGACAGAGGTTGTACTCTGTACTTTTCACCATTTGGACACGTGTAGAAATCCTAACGTCGTTCTCTAAGTTACGATTTTACTCCGTCTTTTACAACCCTTACCGACGTTCTATTGACTTCCACTTTCGTCTAAGAAGAAATTCTAATGTGTTTCTTAATTTAAGTAAAAAACTAAGTGAAATCATCATCCCTCGATCATCTTTTACGTTGACTGAATTTTATTCTTTTCTATTAATTTTTCTTTCCTTTTCTATCGAGAGTTTGTAACCCAACGTATTCTTAGTAGATTCCTCAGGAAATTTGACAGTCCAGGGGTTGTGGTGGGGGTCAGTGGTGTGAGCCGTGGAGTAGTGGAGTAGTAGAGATGGTGTAAGAGGTAGTGGTAGTGGTCCACTGTTAAGTCTTTCGGATCTCAGTTGGGGGACTTTGGATGTAGAAAGTAGTTCACAGAAATCTACTAATACTAATTCCATCTCATCAATTCCCATAGACAAACGTTTAGTACTTCCATCTCTTTTCTATTCTTTTTGATGACAGTCATAACACTAAGGATATAGTAAAAGAGAAATCGATATTAAGGTGAGGGGTCTCAACGGGATTTAACACAATCAGAGTAAATCTCTCATATTTTAATCCCCTAATATCGATCAACACGTACCTTTTGGAGGTATAATATTTCTCACCACTACCACCAAATCAACAAGTCAGTACAGGTTGAGAATAGCTAGGGTACCTTACAGATTTCTTTAGACCTAAACTTTTAGACCCTTCTTTCACTCCTTAACTTCCTCCTCCACAAATTTTTAAATGGTAAAGGTCCCGTTAGTTCTCTAGTACTTTTACTTTTCACTTCACGTTCAAAATCTTGGTCTTGAGACGAGTTTGGTGAATGGTCAAACATGATTTGGTAGAAAGTAAGACGACGTCCTCAAAAAAGATTTTACAAAAGACTAGGGTTACAAGTCTAAAATCAACACACATGTAAAAACACAATGTACGTATCTTTTTTCATATTCTTTTTCATACGACTTGACAATTGTTACCAATAGAAATCTTCCTTTGAATACACAATGAACAAAGACTCTGTAATTATGAATACAATGATTTAAAATTTATCATTCACACATAAAGATACCAGTCTTTTTTTTATGTAAATTTGTTTTCATTAGATGATTTTTCAAGTAGAAGAAGTTTTATTTCAGGTTATAAAATTTATAACTGGTTTTTCGGAGTAGAGGGTTACGAGTGTTATTTGTAAGAGAAAAAAAGTCTGTTTCGTTTGAGGTTTAAGGACCGTGTACATTGCGAAAGTACAGGACACGGGAGTGAGTACAACTGGTGAGAGACAATCCTTACGTTTCTGTGACAGATCAACTGTTTGAGGATGAGTAATGAGTTCTCGGTACGATTCTGTAGTCTATAAGAATACTTCGGAAAGGACCATGGGGTCCATCACGATATACTCGGTGTGACCTCGGATTCCTTTTTCTTTCTCGTCATTATAACTGGAACTAAAATAAATTTTAAAACCATAAGACATATGTCTTAAAATTTTTATTAACTATAAAATCTTATATTTTATACTGACTTGAACTAATTACTCAATGACAATTAGAAAGTTTAAAACGGAACCTATACGGAGGAACATCGGGGTCGGAACTAAGGTCCATTTTAAAAGACCTGAGGTAGAAGAGACGACGAAGACCAGAACCAGGATCGAGGTGACACCTTAAATAACGTAAATATAAATAACTAATATCAAGGATTACATATCGGACCACGTTTGAAAAAAGAGACTCAGGAGTACTACAAAACCTAGTCGTGTCTGTATTCTCTATGTAAAATTTATACACTGTTATACTTCTTATTTACATTTTGAAATTAATCGAGAATTTAAAAGACTCGACCAAAGAAATAGTCAGTTTATTACTTTTTGATCTAACAGAGTTACTATGAGTTAATAACTATAATATGATATATATAATTTTATATTTGTTATAAAATATAATATTTATTATATTTTTATTATAGGTTGTGATTGCATCGAGAATAATACAGGGTCCTTGAAAAGATTCATAAATTGTTCATAATTAAGTAAATTAAGAGTGTTGAGACATTTCATCCACGACAGTAATTGAAGTTATATGTCTATACCTTTTATTCCGAGGTTCATAGGTTCTCTAAATGAGTTTCGAACACCAACTTAGGTCCGTCAAACCTAGAGATCAGACACAAGATTCGCGGATGTAACGGAGAATGTTATCATTACTAAAATGTACATCCATATTTATACATTTATATATTAACTTTATTTCTAAAATAAAAGATTTACACTTTTATGATAACTTCACTTCACTTCAGTGAGTCAGCACAGGCTGAGAAACGCTGGAGTATCTGACGTCGGACGGTCCGAGGAGACAGGTACCCTAAAAGGTCCGTTCTTATGACCTCACCCAACGGTAAAGGAAGAAGTCCCCTAGAAGGGTTAGGTCCTGAGCTTGGACCCGGAGGGCGTAACATCTGTCTGCGAAATGGTAGACTCGGTGGTCCCTTCAGGGATTCAGTGAGATTAAGATTGGGTGTTACTCTAAGATTGACTGGACTCTGTTCTGTTATAACATACGACACTGTAAAGAAGGTACTCTCTATGAAAGTGAGATTTTTATGTGACCAAGTAAATAGATTCGTTTCCTGTACTATACTGGATTAGTTTCTCTTACTCTTTTAAAACTTATCACTCTCATCATATTTTTACTTATTCCAAACCATTCGGTCCAAAGGACCCACTACGAATTTCCTTCCAAATTATTTCGTCAGTGAGTCCTTTTGTGTGTTAGTCGGTTGGTACTTCGGTCTGGGAGTGGACACTCGGACACACACCCGAACTATGGGAGACTGTTCACGTTTGTTAACCGACTTTAGTGAAACAATTGAGTCCGAGACTCGAAGTTCCCATATTACCTTTGTAGTTGACTATCATCAGTGGAGCCGTTTACTGTAATGATATGAACATTCTTAAAATAGTCTTTAGTAAACAAATAAACATAAATAGTATGTCCGAACCTATAAACTCCAGGGATACACTAGTATTATCCTTAAGGAGACCAGGTCTTTTTTTCCCCTCTTTTCCCCTTTCCTCACTTTTTCTTCTGGACACCGAGGGTCTCGGTGGAAAGTAACTCCGTTATTGAGACCCTTCTAAAAGTCCACTTAGTAGTTTTCATCCCGACCACACTTTACTGGTCTTTTTTGTTTAGAGGAGGAGGAGGAGTGAAGAAGGTGACACGTTAGTTGTCGATAAGAAATGAGAAATAGAAAGATGAACAATTTAACAATGACATGAACTTCCATAAAGGCCAAGAGACCTCGTTGAGACCCATGGTTCGGAATCTCCCCTAATCAACTCTTTAGGAAAACAGTACAATACATCGTAATCCCACACGTAGACGTGACACACTCTCTGACCGTCTTAAGGTTCAGTCTCTCTACCCGGTGACGGTCGTCCTCGACTCCGGCCGGGACACGTGTCTCAGCACCCCGACATAAGTGCAGGGGGAAGGAAGACGAGGAGTGCTAGACGGGCTTATGGTTTTCGTGTGAGTGTCTGATTAGGGTCTGAGTCACAGATACTTAAAGGTCTTAAATAGAGGCATAATGGTAGATTTCCCAGTCATTACAAAGTTTTTTTTACAATTGATGACTAAATGTCTACCTTCTTCATTTGCTGTCCTGAGACCGAAACTTTAAGTTTTTGACAAGGTTGTAAAATACCTGGAATTCGTTCTTCATCTGACATTTAGAGAGGGTGTGTTTTTAAAGAACATACGTAAGTGTTCCTGAATAATTAAACACTTCCTTTAAGGGTCCACTTAGATGGACCCCTCCTCACTGTCTCGAAATATAGATAAAAGAAAAGGATTATATTGGTATATCTGTAAAAACTATCGTGCCAGTATAAATAAACCTCTCTTCATTTTTAGTTTGGGATTTGTTCAATTGAAGAACAGGAATTGAGTGGACTAAATGTTACTATTAAAAAAATAATAATAGGTAGAGACCCACTCAAAACATTAGGTTCGTAGGTATAGTTAAAATGTTTGATAGTTTAAGACTGGTTATATAACGTGAGGATAAAACAAGGGATACAACCCTTAATACGACATAGACTCTTCTTAAACTTCGATACTATACTAAAGACGATATGTACATGATAGACAGGTCACTCAGTTCTAATTCGTATTCAGTAAGTTTTTGGTGATGATCGATTATGTAAGTGCTCTTTCTGTATTTCCTCTTTATCGACATCAAACTTACCAGTCCTTCCACTTTTTCATCCGGTATCTACCCTCGAACAGTAAATTATCTACTACTCCTCCTCGATACTTGTACCCTGTACGTCTTCTGAAAGTCTGTGCCAAAGAAGTTCGTGTGCGTTGCATGACGGGGTGTCTTTTTTTGTCTTTCAACCTACTTAGGACTAATACTTCCAGAACTTTCACTCTGTTTGTTCTCAACTTTGAACTAACTGGACTTCTTATAAAATCCCTATATAGACTACTGTTTTACACCCTTCACAATCTCCGTCACGAAGGTCTCTATGTTGGGGACTTTTTGTGTTTCGTTTTGTTTTTTGTGGAAAACTTCTTTAGGTCCGTACTTTGTTACTCTAGAACTTGGTTTCCCACCGTCCTTCCTACCTTCCCTTCCCTATTGAGGTCCTACGTAAAGTGTTCTACCCAAGACTTGACTTCCTATCACCAAACCTCTCCACTTCATTTCCCTCCTCAGTTCTACTGAGTCTACCAAGATTGGACTCTCTGTCGGATCACACCGACCGTGTGGACTCTTACCTCTTTAACCTACCCCGTTCGGAGTCGTCTTCTACTTACTACTACTCAAGACTCGAAGGGTCTTGTTTCGGATGTAATTAAAGTCGGTTCGTTGTATCTTTTCGTATAACAAATGACATCCAGGGAGTTGATAATGATAATTTAGTAGTCACAATACCCCTCGTACTATGTGGGACCTTAAGACAGGAGTACGTGAACAGAAATAAAGTATTTTTGTGTGGTGTGTTTTTCAGTCGTCATTCTTGTCCCGGTCTATTTTTGGAGTGAAGAAACCGGAAGTGTCGGAAGTAGTCACTCTCGGGAGTATTCGAGAAAGGAGAATGGTTAAGTCTAGGGTTTTCATATTGTTGTGGGTACATAGGGTGTTTGACGGTTAATTAGTTATTAAGGTCAGAAAGAAGAATGTAAAAAAGGGATCTCGGCACCTGTTTAACTCAAGTGAAAATGTTGGTACAAGATAGAGACTATCATGATTGTCCACCATACTTCTTCTTTTACCTCTCCAACATTTGAGATTACTCAGTTTGAAATCCTAACGATAACAGCCGGAAACATTGGACCTTTTTGGGTGACACACCCGACCCTCTTCCCTCCCTTGACACCAATTTTACTTCCGAGTCCGTGTATCATTGATACACTTGTAATCATTTAATGAATTGTAAAGATACGGAACGAATAGAAATTTTATCCTTATCAGTATAAGTTCCTCTACTACAATTCATAATTAAGTCCTTTAGGTACGTTTCTTGAATCGTTCCATGAACGACTACAACAGTTATTTTCAAATGAGATTAATAATAAAAATAGTGTAAGTACTTCCGTTTTTCATACGAAACCTTTGGTTTTCTGTACCATCCTTACTACTGGAACGTAAATGGGTTTCGATGACTCAGTGTAGCCCTACCCACCTTAGTTATAGTGGGAGACTATTGTGTTCAAACCTATAGTAAGGTCAACCGTGAAAGGGAACGGAAGGTTGTCAGGGACAGAGATCTACACCCTACCCAACCGGAAGAAGAGAAGACTCCCCCGTCCCTATAAGCTTTGACTATCAGAACTCTGCCACCCTCAAAGTAAGTAGAGTACTAGTATAAACATCTTAAAGGTAGTACGAAAGTCACTATAAAGGTGATCTTTTTATTACGAAGAGTAATTGAAATATTTTTACACAGAAAAACAACCGTTCTGATGTAAAAAAAAAAAACTTCTGATGAATAGAGTGATACCGTCTCAGAATGATGAGAACTTTTCGTCACCCGAGGAGTGACTACTCCTTGACAAACGGACGGGAAAGTACTCTTACATGCATAATTTCCCTCTGTCTTCATTGAGTGACGTGTAATATCGAACTGAATCGGATTTACACTAAACCCTCAAACCAAAACAAAACAAACGAAAACGAGGGATTCGTATTGTAAAACCGAATTTACAAACGGAGAACTGTTCGGTGGCGGACATCGCTAATGTTCTCCAATCTCGATAAAGTTTGAACCGCGGAATCGGGTAAAGAAGAGGTACACTTGTTCTTCGTAGACCCTGAGGACGGTCGGATACCTTTCAAAAGAAATGAACCTTGAATAATAAACGTACTCGTTCAATGGATTCGACAACCACCGTCACGTCTTCCCTCATTCATTTCCGTCTACTACGACTTTCATGCGTAAAAGGAGGACAGACCGCTAGTGGTGTCGTCCCTGACGTCGTCGAGGGAATGAGTGGTCTTTGGGTCAGAAGAGGTCTCGGGAGTCAGTCTTTCTGATACCTCCCTCAGGAAACTCAACTACTATAAATGAGACTTACTAAATAGTCAGGATGTATGGACGGACCGATTAGACCCTCGTCTTCTACGGGTTCCCTACTGTTGAGGGTAAAAGTGGTATCGACTCAAAGTTGACCCCACATCAGACCTCAAAGTAGGAGCAAAGAGATAACGGGTTGATCATGACTCCTTCAGTGACATCGGACTTCTCCTGAAAATTAAACGCTTCGTCCTCAACTAAAGACACTATGATCTTGACGTTACTAAGTACGTCTTAAACAGTTTGTCTCCGTCGTAAAGTGTAATTTTTGATATGTATGGAGTCTTAGAAGAAAAGGTATAAAAATGTAAAGTACTATCTCTACCTCTTCCTTAAATATAGGGATTAAAGATTAAAAATCAAATGGAAACATTTTGGATTGATTAACTTTGTACTTTTTTAATCATGACTGATGATCTACATTTTTTACGGTTAGGTGTTCGAATTTTGGTATAAGACCTTGGTCTCACAGACCCAAGTTTAAGACTGTGGTGGTGAATAATTGACACGTTAGAACCTACTCAATGAAGTAGTGAGACACGGAACCCAAAGAACTGACACTTTACTTACTGTGTCGGTAATGTATCATCTTTTAGTCCTTCATAAATAGTATTAATAATGATCGAGTAAAAGTAGAAAACCATATCATCTACATTCTTTGTTTCTTTTTGTTGTTAAACTTTTTTGTCTTAATTTTTTGGATTTAAGTTTGACAGCAAAACTTCAATTAGGGAGAGATATTGTTCCCTCCCCTTTTTTTCATTGACGTAGATATGGTCAAAATCTAAGAGATGTAATGAGATGTCTTATCATGGAGGTTACTATTTTAATGTAAAATATGAGATAACTAATATCCCACTCGACTTTAGAACCTGTATGAAATGTAAACTTAGATACCTCTTCCTTTACCGTTGGGTGAGGTCATAAGAACGGACCTTTTAGAGTACCTGTCTCCCGACGTCAGGTACCCCAGCGTTTCTCAGTCCATGCTGACTCGTTGATTGTGATTATTCTCCTATTTTATGGTGTGTAGAGTACCTTTTACTAAATCATTTTCATCAAAAATTCCGGAAAGAGAGAATAACGAATACTGACTTAAGACCGTTTAATTTTATAGAAATCCAGGGTCACAAGGGTAGACATTTAATTCTCCTAGGGTAAGTCAAGATTATTTTTTGTTTAACTGATAAAAGATGAATCAGAATATTCCAGACTCTCTGGTTATTTTTATGAAAGTTACAAAGTAAAAAAGATATTAAAACAAGGGAGGAGGGGTGTTTGTTAGTGGAGTTTTGGTTAATAGTAATCTCATACTATTGTCTAAGTATCAATTTTTACCAATAAGTAAAGGAAAACCTGACACACAAAACGTGTCGGAAAATAAACCAGATACTTCGTGAACAGTGTATCAAAAAAAAAGTTCGAAAAGAAGTATTCAATCACCCTATTATTTTCGAGAGGTACTAAAAGGGGGTACTTAGAGATTTAAGATAACCACCACCACCAAATCAGGGATTCAGCACAGACTGAGAACACTGGGGTACCAGACATCCGAGGAGACAGGTACCCTAAAAGTTCCGTCCTCATGACCTCACTCAACAGTAAAGGAAAAGGTGATCTAGAATGACACGACACAAATCAGCGATTCAGCACAACCTGAGAAACGCTGGGGTACCTGACATCGGACGACCCGAGTAGACAGACACCCCTAAGAGGTCCGACGATATAGGAGAAGGTCCCCTAGAAGGATTAGGTCCCTAGTTTGGGTCTAAAGGGTGTAACGTCCACCTAAGAAATGGTAGACTCGGTGGTCCCTTCGGGAAGGTTGTCATACGTTACCTTATTTAGACAATATTCCTTGATTATATACGTGTTATACTTCTTTTATTTTAATATTACAAAAATATTTGTTGGATTATTTTAGAGTAGTTATTGAGATGCATTGTTAAAAACGTTTTCAGGAAATCTTTACTAATTCACGTTAAGCTTACATTCCTTAATAAATAAGATCGTGGTTCTCAAATTTACGAAGTGTGATTGACTTAGTTATAAAAGAAAACTTAATAGTATAACACATATTAAGTTTATCTAAGGTGGTACCGAGAGTAGAAGAATTCTGGTCCACTAACTTTTCGTGACATGAATAAAAATTTTCGGTGATCGAGTAATAAGAGAGATGTTTATTAAGTCGTGTCATAAGAAAATAAACCACTCAATGGTATTAAATAGACTTTACGTTAAACTAAAGAGTCTTTAGAATACATGTTCGAAAAATCCTCTACCGACGAAACACTTTGTACTCTGTAGACTGAACTGAAATGAGGAGAGGTTCTTTGACTGAGGTTTCAAATTTTTGTTTTCATTCTTGACGACGACGACGATTCAGTGAAGTCAGCACAGGCTGAGACACGTTGGGGTATCTCCCGTCGGGTGGTCCGAGGGGGTAGGGACCCTAAGAGGTCCGTTCTTGTGACCTCACCCAACGGTAAAGGAAGAGGTTACGTACTTTCACTTTTCACTTTCACTTCAACGAGTCAGCACGGTCTGGGTGTCGTTGACGTACCTGACGTCGGGTGGTCCGAGGAGGCAGGTACCCTAAAAGGTCCGTTCTCATGACCTCACCCCACGGTAACGGAAGAGGCTTTCATTCTTGTTGGAACCAGTTTAGACGCCCCAATTTTCGAGTAGGACGAGTTAAGACTTCTGAAAAGACTTAGAGAAGGTGCAAAGTAGGTTCTAGGTTTTCTTTAGTACTTGACTCAACCCGTGACACGGTAAATTGAACCATTAATAATTTACATTGATTGGTCATAATTAACCTTTTGTTAAAAGAAAATTTGATTTACAAAACTATGTATACGTGGTAAGTTTATAATCGGGTCTTCTCTCTACTCTAAAAATATTACGAGACCTAAAGTAGTAAGTCAACTAATTTAAGGTCAGACACCGAAGAGGGTACTATGTTTTCGTTTCCTACTAGATCGAACTCTACCGACAGACAAACACAACGTATGTTGTACCACTATAAATACTCAATAGACACTGTTTACTATTCACTAAATTTTAAAATATTTCTAATTTTATATAAGACCGAAGATGTATAATACACAAAGATCTATTTGCCATGTCCGAGTTGAGGAATGAGAAAATTAAGTCTTCTGACTCCTTTTCTGTATAATTCATAAATATGTTTATAACTATAAAGGTTAACCTTTTTAATGAAATTTTTTACCTAAAATCTTATTTCGTGACTTCACCATCGTTTTATTTAAAATTGGTCTTAGGTTTTCAATCTCTTTATTTACAATAAATGAATGTTCAACCGAAACCAGAACCTCCTTTAAACCAGGCCCATTATCGGTTTTAATACTTTTAGTATTGACCGGTATTTTAGTTCTGTTCACAGGTTTCGACGTTTCATTACTATCTTTTTTTTACAATTAATATAACGATTTGGTTTTGTAGACTGTTGTTCATGTAAAAAAAGATGTTTTAAGGTTATGTTCGATCTATAAACGGATATTTACAATAATTATTCTTTCCTTACTCTAAAAAAATTTACATTCTCTGGAACTTTATTTACGTTCTTCCTTAAAAGGTCCAAATTTTGGAATTTTACTAGAAGACTTCGGACGAAAGGTTACTGGAAAGAATTGATGGGGTTCTTACTAATAGAATTTTCAGTTCATACTAGTCCTTTAAGGATTGAACTTTTAGAAAATCTCGAAGGGTCAATAAACAACTTATTCCGAATTGTACTGTTTGTTCCGTATGTTTTGGGTTGGACTAAAGATGGTTCTGTATTTAATGGTGAAGGTCATAATCGTACGATTCGGGTCCATATTTCTAAGCAAACACTGTAACCTATTACTGAGTTATTTATAATAACTTGTTCACTTACTTACTAACGACTCGGTGGTCCCTTCGGGAGTTACTTACAATCTCTTTAAAGACAATCTCTTAAAGTGACATTCTGTGAATTCCTCGTCGAAAGGAGGGGTACATTTGTACTAAGTCAAGTATTCTGTGGTAGTCGAATTATAAAATGTATGGATATTTCAACCAAGGTCTCGTCACTTTTTGTACATAAGTGTTCTATTGAGTCAACCATTTCTTAGACGGACATTGCGTCCTCTGGACTCAAGCTAGGAATCCAACCCTTCTACGGGACCTCTTCCCTATCGGATGGGTGAGGTCATAAGAACCCGAAGGGAACACCGAGTCGACCATTTTTTAGGCAAGTGTTACACCCTCTGGACTCAAACTAGGGATCCAAACCTTCTAGGGGACCTCTTACCTTTCAGATGAGTGAGGTCATAAGACCGGACCTCTTAAGGTACCTGACATATCAGGTACCCTAGTGTTTCTCAGTCTGTGTTGACTCACTAAAGGTGAAAAGAAAAGTGTTCTTGTAATTGACACTATACGTTCGTCAATCTCATGAGCTTGGTTTGGTGTGTCTTGTAAAAAGACATTCAGTCTGAACTTGATACAAAGACTAATACGTCAGTCTACGTATTAAGTAAGGAGGGGGTAAAAAGTCTCTACTACACGAAGACGGTTTAAAGCTACATGACGGACCCCGAGAAGTCAAGAGGTTTTGTTAGATCTGGGTAAGTTGATGGTTAGGAATTCATTACAAGTTGGATTTAAAAGGTACTTTTAGAGGTACACAGAGGCAATCGTAACTGGAGGAAAGACCGTCTATACAGTGGTTTAAGAATCCGAGACCCAAATTCCCGGCAAAACTTTTTACCTCGTTCAACTGACAGTTAGGATTCCATGATTCAAATTGGTGTTACATTTTCGAACGTCTGTCCGAGTGTCGATGTCGTCACAAAGAGTTTGTAATTATACGTACCTTTTAGTGGATTCCTAGAACATTTGTGTGTCTAAGTCTAAGTCATCTAGATTCCGACCGATCTCTATGAAATAAAGAAAGATTGTTCGAGGTCCATACACGACGACAACGACACCAGGTACCTGGTGAAAACCTTATCTCACTAAGATTTACGTAGAATGGGGTGACTTGATCGTCTTGACAAATCACGACCTTACAAAAACGACCTTTCAAGGAAACTCGAGTGGATGACTTGTCTTAAGACCCGTAGACATTTGAACCTACCTTTTTTTTTAATATAAAAATTAAAGAGGACGAATACTGACTTTATTATAAAGGTAATTACCTTTAATTACATCATAAAGGTAATTACTGTTTACATCCGATCCTTGATGTTCTAGTAATCTTCGTGGACACTGGAACAGTGGATATCTTTGGTGTCTATAAAAGTTTAGTATAATCACGACAATGTCTATGAAGTTTCATGACAAATATGAGTAGTATCTTAATGTTAATCTTAACAGTACCTAAGTGGAAATAAATAAATTACGATATATTCCAGCCGTCGGCCCTTCTCGGTGGGGCGTGGGCTCCGGTCCCCGTCACCGACCCTTCTTGTTGTGTGCAGGTTCCTCTCCACCGACGCGACCGGGTCCTCCCGTATCTCCTCGGTAGGGTACAACTTCCAGTCCTTCCCACCACCACTCTTCTATGGGAAGTAGGTTCCATTCCTCGTCGCCGACGTGAAACGACCTCGTCGGCACTTCTCTATGGGGTGTGGGTTCCATTCTCTTTGGGTTCATTCTACCATCCACAACGTTCTCCCGTAGTCTCCCGTCTGTGTGACTTTGGTATGAGTGTCTTTTGATCAGTTAGATTAGTGTGATCCTGGTGTCAGAACAGATTGAGTTACTTTGTTTCGGTACAGACGTCCCCGTTGGGTTCTGCCACCCAGTATCACCTCTCCAGACTGTCTTACACCTGGTGACCTCTTCCCTTACCGTTTGGTGAAGTCATAAGAACGGAACCCTTGGGGTACTTGTCATACTTTTCCGTTTTACTATCCTATGACCTTCTCCTTGAGGGGTCCAGTCATCCACGGGTTATACGATGATCTCTAGTCACCTCTTTATTGAGGTCTTTCTTACTTCCCTACCTCGGTTTCGTTTTTGTTATGGGTCGACACCTACACTGACCACTATCTTTGTTCCAGGCTACGATATTTCTCGTTATAACGTATCCTTGGACCTTACAGTCCAGGTACTTAGTTCCGTTTAACCTTCACCAGTTTGTTCTCTACCGTTCTCACTTGCAGCTGTAAGATCCTTAGTCGCTTGATGTTGCCTCACCTTACCCACTTAAATTGAGTCTACTGGTAATATAGATGATGACGCCCGTCCTTAGGGAGTTTTCTTTACCTCATCGGTAGTGTCAGTTGTTTTCTCAGACTTTACGTCATGAACCTACGTTAGAGTTTTTGTTGTCTTACTAGAGACAAACAAAGGTTCCGTTTGGTAAGTTATAGGGTCATTACGACTTCTTCGACTTCAACTTACCAAGATACTTCTGGATGTTCTGGAAAATCTTGATTGTGGGGTTTTTTCTACAGGAAAAGTAATGTCCCCTGACCTTACGTTTTCATCCTTCAGTTCTTTGTGGACCTCATTGTCCGTTTAAACCGGAACCTTACTCCTTACTTCGTCCCGTTTCTGATTATCTCAAAACAGTTCTTTTACGTGACCAGTATCGTTTGTGGGAGAGGGTTGTTGTGTTCTCTTCTGAGATGTGCACCTGTAGTGGTCTATCAGTTGTGGCTTTAGTCTGACTAATATAAGAAACGTCGGTTTCCACCTCTTCGAGATATGTCAGTCGTTTTTGTTCTGACCCTCGACTGACACCGAATCTAGTACTTGAGGAATACTGGTTTAAGTCTGAATTTAACTTCTTTCATCCCTTTTGGCAATCTGGTAAGTCTATACTGGATTTAGTTTAGGGAATACTAATATATCACCTTCACTCTTTATCTGAATTCCCGGATTTAGACTATCTATCTCACGGACTACTTGATACCTTACTCCAAGCACTGTAACATGTCCTCTGTCCCTAGTTCTGGTAGGGGTACCTTTTCTTTACGTTTTTTCGTTTTACCGACAGAGTCCTCCGGAATGTTTATCGACACTTTTCTTCTCTTCGCTTTTCGTTTCCTCTGATCCTTTCTATGGGTAAACTTACGTCTCAAGGTTTCTTATCGTTCCTCTCTATTCTTTCGGAAGAAGTCGCTAGTTACGTTTTCGTATCTCCTTTTGTTGTCTTACCCTTTCTGATCTCTAGAGAAGTTCTTTTAATCTCTATGGTTCCCTTGTAAAGTACGTTTCTACCCGAGCTATTTCCTGTCTTTACCATACCTGGATTGTCTTCGTCTTCTATAATTCTTCTCCACCGTTCTTATGTGTCTTTTTGACATGTTTTTTCTCGAAGTGCTGGACCTATTAGTGCTGCCACACTAGTGAGTAGATCTCGGTCTGTAGGGCCTTACACTTCAGTTCACCCGGAATCTTTCGTAGTGATACTTGTTTCGATCACCTCCACTACCTTAAGGTCACCTCGATAAAGTTTAGGACTCTCTACTGCAACACTTTCACGACGTGAGTTATACGGTCGTTTAAACCTTTTGAGTCGTCACCGGTGTCCTGACTTTTTCCAGTCAAAAGTAAGGTTAGGGTTTCTTTTCGTTACGGTTTCTTACGAGTTTGATGGTGTGTTAACGTGAGTAGAGTGTGCGATCGTTTCATTACGAGTTTTAAGAGGTTCGGTCCGAAGTTGTTATTCACTTGGCACTACAAGGACTACAAATTCGACCAAAATATTTCCGTCTCCTTGGGTGTCTAGTTTAACGGTTGTAGGCGACCTAGTAGTTTTTACGTTCTCTCAAGGTCTTTTTGTAGATAAAGACGAAATAACTGATACGGTTTCGGAAACTGACACACCTAGTGTTAGTTGACACTTTTTAAGACTCTCGCTACCCTTAGGGTCTGGTGGACTGGACGGAGAACTCTTTGGATATACGTCCAGTCCTTCGTTGTCAATCTTGACCTGTACTTTGTTGTCTGACCAAGGTTTATCCTTTTCCTCATGCAGTTCCGACATATAACAGTGGGACGAATAAATTGAAGATACGTCTCATGTAGTACTCTTTGCGACCTGACCTTCTTTGTGTTCGACCTTAGTTCTAACGGCCCTCTTTATAGTTATTGGAGTCTATACGTCTACTGTGGTGGGAATACTGTCTCTCACTTCTCCTTGATTTTTCGGAGAACTACTTTCACTTTCTCCTCTCACTTTTCCAACCGAACTTCGAGTTGTAAGTCTTTTGTTTCTAGTACCGTAGGNNCACTGAAGTCGGTACTTTAATTTTCTACGAATGAGGAACCTTCCTTTCGATACTAGTTGGATCTATCGTATAAGTTTTCATCTCTGTAATGAAACGGTTGATTTCAGGTCGATCAGTTCCGATACCAAAAAGGTCATCAGTACATACCTACACTCTCAACCTGACACTTCTTCCGACTCGTGGCTTTTTGACTATGAAAACTTGACACCACAACCTCTTCTGAGAACTCTCAGGGAACCTGACGTTCCTCTAGGTTGGTCAGGTAAGACTTCCTCTAGTCGGGACCCTAAAGAAACCTTCCTTACTACGATTTCGACTTTGAGGTCATGAAACCGGTGGAGTACGTTTCTCAACTGAGTAACCTTTTCTGAGACTACGACCCTCCCTAACCCCCGTCCTTCTCTTCCCCTGCTGTTTCCTACTCTACCGACCTACCGTAGTGACTGAGCTACCTGCACTCAGACTCACTTGAGACCCTCAACCACTACCTGTCCCTCCGGACCACACAACGTTAAGTACCCCAGCGTCCCTCAGCCTGTGCTGACTCACTGACTTGACTGACTTGACTTGACTTTGCATATAATAGTATAGTACTTGAACGTAAAACTATGAATTGTTGACTTAAAGATATATTAACCAAAATAAACATTACGATAAAAAAAGAACTAAATTTTTGTAATAAGAATCTTCCTGGTATCCGAAGCGGTACAACCGGTTGTGTAAGTATCGTGTCTTCACCAATTCTTCGGAACTAGACTAGGTCGAGGGAAAAAATAAGAAACCGGTGTCTTCCAATCGTATTAATTAGGTTTCAATCTATGGGTGAACCCTTCGTCTCGTCCCCTGTTCCTAGACCTGTAGACTATGAATTTGATCGTAAAATTTTTTTAGTATGGTGAGGTTCTTTGTTTATTCTTTCATGATGTCCTTCACATATCCTTATTATACTCGATACTTTTATATTCTACACAATGATAAGATCGGATCAGAGACTATACAAGTTTTTAATCAGGTAAGAAACTTCTAGGATCTATGTTCAATGGTAAAAATGGGATACACTGAGTAAACTTTTCATCTGATATTCCTTAATTCCAATTTTTATAAACTACAAACACCCAAATGACCAAAATATGAATTTCAGTATCAATAAGAAAATTTTTAAATAAGTAGACTCATCCAAATCACGGGGTTTCGATGAAAATCCTTGTGGATAAGTAAAATTTATCGTTGGAGAACTCTTAAGTCACTCGTTGACTTTAGTTTATGTGGTTGTGTTTACGTGTAAGTGTAAGTTTATTCCCTGTAAACAGTACCCAATAGAAATTCAATAGGAAACCAATTAGATTAAACTACCAAAGTACTCATGCAAAGTCATTTAAGACTCTAATTAAAATCTGTACTAAATTTAGGTTTGTTTTTTACGTTAGACATAACCTCATTAAATTCCATTAAATCTGGAACAATGTCCATTTTAGGTGTCGTTCGGGTATTTGTTACATAATAGTGTTCTAAAGGGAGTCCTAAAATCCAGTCTCTCCAGACCTCTTGTAAAGACGGATGTCGAGATATCTCCCTATTATTTAGGTTTCGGGAGGTGTAACACTAGAACCTTTACAATTCCAACTGTTCAATTAGTGTTTTGGTTCTTTATTCGTTTAAAATTTACAAGTATGGTCGTCCTAACGAACGTTGTGGTAAGATTTATAATAGTATTTGTTGGATCTTCGTTTACGTTACAGTACCTAGATTTATGATTTGGTTACTCGGTATCGAAACAAACAAACCTTATTTACGACTTTATAACTAAAATGTATTTGTATGTAGTCCCGATGAACTTTTGAGACCCTTTTCATCAAAAATTCTCAAAGTATGAAAACGATTGTAAAATTAGAATAAAGTAAACGGAGATATGGAGTGAACGTAAGGTGGAGGGGACGCAAGAACTGCAGATTACCGTATACGTGTGACTCATTAAATGTCAAAAGATCACTTGGTACACCTCTTCCTTTACCGTTGGGTGAGGTCACAAGAACGGACCTCTTAGGGTCCCTGCCCCCTCGGACCCCCCGACGGCAGACACCCCAGCGTGTCTCAGCCTGTGCTGACTTCGCTGCATCGTCGTCGTCGTCGTCGTCACCTGGGACCGTAAACAGAGAAAAATAGAGAGGTGTCAAATAAAAGATAACTATACAAGGGAAGACAAAAAAGGGAGAAGTGAGAAAAAAAGACTTTTTAAGTCACGGGTTTTAAGGAATCTACCTCGTTCGTTCCAGTCAGGTGTGATCCTGAGTCCCGTGGTACCACTGTGTCACTCCCTTCACCCAGGGATGGTTCCACTTCTCCTATGGGTATTATGTCGTCGGCCCGTAACCCCACAGTCCTGGGTTCAACCCATTCCTCCCACAGACACGTCCCGTTCCTCGTCCACTAACCAAAGTGTGTCCTTCCAAGTAGTTTTCATTCATATAGGGGGTAATCTCCTCGATCCGAAGAGTGATAGGTTGTCCCTTTAATATTTGTACCTTTTCCCCCTTTGATCTTACTTGAGACATCACAACCCAATCTTCCTTTCTGTATTTCCGATACTTGATGATCAAGTACTTGATATCGATCTTTACACACATGTCGAATAAAGAAAGAAAGGTCAGGGTGTTCATCAAAGACGGAGTAACATATTAAAGACACAGGGTCAGGACCCTTATGGATAAAGAAGTTCTTTCTGATCGAAGAAAATCTCCTACCTTCTATTCACACGAACAACGATAACCCGATAGTGACAAAAGGTCCGACTTCTCTCGATATTTTATATGCATCTTACACATGTCTGTGTCTCTATCAATCTATGTATGTGCGTATGTATTTAGATTTCTTTGTCTACCCGTCTAGTTATCTGTCTTCCCACGGTCTGTGTGACGAGTCTCTGAGAGTCTCTTACACGAAATAACTACACAGAGGTTGTAAGAGACTCTAAGAGACTCGTCTTGGACCCAGAGGGTGTAACTTCCGTCTGTGAAATGGGAGACTCGGTGGTATTTCACTCTGTTTAACTGTGGTACGTGGTGGACTACCCAACTTTATACTTCTTGTGTCGTAATAAGACGCCATAGGGAAGGTCTCTATTTGTTAGGTTCAGAGATGTTTTGTCCCGGACACCGAGTCTCCCATTTCTTGACCGGACGTTACGCCTCTGGACCTAAACTAGGGACCCAATCCTTCTTGAGGACCTCCTCCCGTACCGTTGGAAGAGGTCATAAGAACGGACCTCTTAGGACTACCTGTCTCCTCGGACCACCCGATTTTAGGTACCCCAGTATTTCTCAACCTGTACTGACTCGTTGATTCGTGTTGATGTTTCGTTGTCTTTGAGATGTTTTGTTGACCAGAATCTGCAAGTTTTCCACAGTCCCAGTACTTTCAGTTCCTTTCTGATGACTTATCAGTGTCTGACTTCCTTTGATTTCTGTACTTTTGATCTATGTCTTGAACTAAGACTTAGTACAGAAAAAAGACACTTCCTGTACTAACCCTCTTGACCACTACGAACTTAACCTAGATTCTTAAATTGCTACCGTGACCGAATACACGGTGATTGTAAGTAAGTTCTTTGATTCTAGTACCGTAGGCCAGTGTAGTGAAGTATCGTTTATCTACCCCTTTGTTATCTTTGTCACTGTCTGAATTAAAAGAACCCGAGGTTTTAGTGAAGTCTACCGTTGACGTCGGTACTTTAATTTTCTTCGAACGAGCAGTCTTCTTTTCGATATTTTTTGGATCTGTCACATAATTTAACGTTTCAGTAGTGAAATCGTTGTTTCCAGACATGTCAGTTTCGATACCAAAAAGATCATCAGTACATACCTACACTCTCGACCTGGTATTTCTTCCAACACTTTCACTTTCAGCGAGTCATCACAGACTGAGAAACGTTGGGGTACCTGAAATATTAGGTACCTAAGAGATCCGGTCTTATGACCTCACTCAACGACAAGGGAAGAGGTCCCCTAGAAGGGTTGAGTCCCTAACTTGGGTCCAGAGGGCGTAACGTCCGTTAACAGAAATGGTTGACTCTGTGGTCCCTTCGGGTTTCTTCCGACTCGTGACTTCTTGACTGTGAACACTTGACACCACAACCTCTTCTGAGAACTCTCAGGAACCTGACTTTCCTCTAGTTTGGTCAGGTAAGATTTCCTCTAGTCAGGACTGAGAAGTAACCTTCTTGACCACGACTTCGACTTTGAGGTTATTAAACCGTTGGACTACACTTCGTGACTGAGTAACCTTTTCTGGAACTACGACCCTTTCTGACTTCCGTCCTCTTCCCTCATTGTCTCCTACTCTACCAACCTACCGTAGTGGTTGAGTGACCTGTACTCAAACTCGTTCAAGACCCTCTATCACTACCTGTCTCTTGGCACCGTACGCCGTCAAGTACCCCAACATTTCTCAGTCTGTGTTGACTCGTTGACTTCCTGTTACTGACCGAATACAACCTTCTACAGGAACAAATACTTCATACATGTGGTTTAATAGACTCTATTACCCCGTAGTTGGAGTTGCTCGAGAGTTTTTTTATATATAAACATGACAAGAACGTTGAAATTTAAACTTTAATAAAATTTTAAATTTTTTGTACTTTAATAAAATTTTCATTAAGGAAAACTTTTAGGTCTTGGTGAAAAAATTTCTGTCGTTTTCTCTTCCCTGTTTCCTGGTTCTTTTCTCTAAATTTTTTTTTTTTACGAAATATAGGTTCCTACAGATAGAAAACGTACGTATACCATTCCAAAACTCTTAATTACTACTATTGTCCTGTATAAAGTCACCGGAACTTTAGTCACTCCAGTAGGTGACTTTTAAGATTCAAATTTAGAATTATTTAACGAACTAATTTGGTTTACATTTAAGTAAGATTTTAAAGGTAAATCACGACTAGACATCATTAAAAATTGAGTTAACTTAATGGATCTTTGTAAATGGAGACATAAACGACTCTTGATAACAAAGTTTAGAAATTTTTTGAAAGTTTAGATTAAAAGATTTTTTTAGAACCGTTTCGTGTATTAAAGTTGAAATACAGTAAGTGTAAGGTAATGAAACAATCTTGGAAAATAAAATTAATAACAATCAGGAGGATTAAGACATACATCGGTGGTAAAAATAATAAAAGTAATTTTCATTTATTATTTCATTCTATGTCATTTGAAATTTAATGACATAATGATATATAAATTTTTAAACTCTTTTAATGACAATAAACTTACGGACACTTAGTCTATAAGTGAGAGATCAGAATTAGTACAACAACAGACAACAAGTATCCAATTCAGGACAGGTTGAGAAACACTGGGTTCCTGACGTCGTGCGGTCCTAAGGGGTAGGAAGTGATAGAGGGTCTCGAACGAGTTTAAGTACAGATAACTTAGTCACTACGGTAGGTCAGTAGAGTAGGAGACGACGGGAGAAGAGGAAAACGGAAGTCAGAACGGGTCGTTGTCCCAAAAAAGGTTACTCAGCCAAGGAACGTAGTCCACCAGTTTCATAACCTTAAAGTCGAAGTCGTAGTCAAAAAGGTTACTTATAAGTTCTAACTAAAGGAAATCCTAACTGACCAAACTGGAGGGACGTCAGGTTCCCTGAGAGTTCCCAGAAGCGGTCGTGGTGTTATGTTTTCGTAGTGACTGAGTTGCCTGTACCCAAACCCACCTGAGGTCCTCAACCACTATCTGTCCCTCCGGACCGCACGATGCCAAGTACCCCACCGTCTCTCAGCCTGTGCTGACTCGCTGACTTGACTTGACTGTGATTATTTTACACGTACAGACAATACACAGTCCGTGGTATTTCTTGTTCGTCTAAGTTTACAAACCTTGTTAATTTTCCCGAATTCCCTCATTTACACATACCTAGGTTTTCTGTATTTTCCCGAATCTTGTAAACTGGTACATCGACTCACTTAACACGTTCTAGTTTAAGTAAAATTAGACTAAATCTTAAGTTAAACCTTAAAGTCAAATTAAGATTTAACAAATTAGTTTGTAATAAAATTACGCACCTGGTTGGACAAAGTTTTAAAAGTTCAGAAGGAAAAAGAAATCGGTGACACTCTCTTTCGATTTACGCGTTCCACTCCTAATCCCTCCTTCACAGTTTAAACTAGGTTACAATTTTCAAATAGTTCAACACCCTTATAGGTACTATCTTTTTAATCTAGACAGTAGTTGACTCGATTTTACACTAGACGGTCGATTTATTAATGTTTTCGTCTTTTATTTATCCACATCAATGAAAAGAAAGAAGCCCAGTACTCAGACCTTAATCTCAGGTGAAGATATCTCTGAACATCAGTGAAGAACTATACGAATAAATCTTGGGTAGAGGAATTACTTCCTATTTAAGAATAGAACGTGATGGATCAGAAGTTCGGAGGTCAGAGAAACGACAGGGTCCCGAGACAAAGGACAGTAATTGACAGTAGAGTAATCCACTCGGAGGTACAACGATTGGTAGAGGTCACCTTACATACGAGTAAAAAGGTAATAAAAAATCTCAATTTAATGTTCGAGTCGTCCCATCGTTGAGGTAGATTAACTAAAAGAGATAATGGATTGTAAAGACAACCTCAGATTACATAAAAAAAAGTGTGAGGAGGTTCATAAGTAAAAAACGTTATATTAACTCTTAACTGTAATGGTGATTACAATTTTTTGTCGTTATAGATTTCAGGGGAATCACTTATACTAGAGAAACGACTACCCGACTTGAGACTCGTCCCTAATCTCTTATAATCCTTTCCTTTGATTTAAATCCTCGTTGTCTCTTTGTCGTCCTCCATTAGCTTTCTTCTCTAGGCAAAAAGTATTTTAGATTGAAACGTAAAATTTTAAGTGACATACTGTGACCTGTCAAAGGGAACTCGATAGCCCCTAGGATATTTTAGTTCCGTCAATCTGTTAAGGTTTATCAAGTCTTAAGACTGAAAACTAAAATGTTTTCTCTTTGTAATCGAGATTCTTATTAACACTACCTTCAGTGGAGTTTTTAATTTCTAAGACAGAAGGGAAAAAACGTCGGTCGAGTGGAGATCTGACATGTCACAAAATTTTAACAAGAAGGTCAAAGATCAGATTATATATGAAAATATTATTTGAAGGATTGATTAGTGGTAAGTTGAAATTATTGAAATGATATAAAAATGAACAAAAAAGGGACATAAACAAAGAGGTAAACATCTAAGGATTGAAGAAGGAGATCTGATAGGAAGGGTAACGGGACGAAACACTATCTGAGCGAACTTTTGTTTCACTTTCTCCTACAGTACCTCCACTACGATCGTAAAAAGAAATTGTAAGTGATTCCTCATATGTACCCGAAGGGACCATCGAGTCGTCATTTCTTTGGTGGACGTTACGTCTTCCGTATCCTCTTCACCCAGACTAGGGACCTAACTCTTCTAGGGGACCTTTTCCCGTACCGTTGGGTGGGGTCATAAGAACGGACCTTTTAGGGTACCTGTCTCCCCGGACCTCCCGATGTCAGGTATCCCAACGTTTCTCAGTCTGCACTGACTCGTACGTGTGTGTGTTCCTGATATGTAGAGGTCACGTGTGTTGAATTAAAGATAAAAGGATTCTCATATAAAAATTTCACGGTATAAGTCTTGTTAACGATTCATCTCTATTTTTATGAACGTGAAATTTATTGACAAACTACCTACTGTTTTCAGGTCAAGGATATGTGTCTGATACAGGAGAGAGTTTCAATATATGAGGAAAAGTGCAAGTCAGAAGATTAAACAGATATAAAAGAGAAAATTGCAAACATTTTGAGAATAGAGGAAGTTATAAAAAGTTCAGATTGAAAGGCTGGAGAACTCAAAGAGAAAGAAGGGAGCATTCACTGTGACTAGGTACATACAGGAAGGTGGATAAAATAGTAGTTCGAAGAAAAGGCTATGGTTCTATCTCCTAACCGAGGTCCAGTTTGATACTCTTTCACTTCACTCCAGTGAGTCAGTACAGGCTGAGAAACGCTGGGGTACCTAATATCGGATGGTCCCATATCATATATAAGGTGAGACAGGCACCTTAAAAGGACCGTTCTTATGACCTTACCCAACGGTAAAGGAAGAGGTCCCCTAGAAGGGTTAGGTCCCTAACTTGGACCCAGAGGGAGTAAAGTCCGTCTACGAAATGGTAGACTCGGTGGTCCCTTCGGGATTTTCGATACTCTTTCATATGGAAATAAACAGGAGATCGGGAGGTGAATCTTAACAGGAAGGAAGAGGAAAACCGTGGTGGTAAAAGATTTCCAGAGCACACAGGGAGATCAACGAGTATTACCTAAGTTCACTCGGAAACCATGACAAGGTTTAAAATCTGAAATTACTAGAGTTGAAAGACGTTTGGTTCTGAATAGACAGGATCCAGTGTAAGAAAATTCCACGAGTTCCTTTAGTCAGGACTTATAAGTAACCTTCCTGACTACGACTTCGACTTTGAGGTTATGAAACCGGTGGACTACGTTTCTTGACTGAGTAAACTTTTCTGGGACTACGACCCTTTCTAACTTCCACCCTCCTCTTCTCCTGCTGTCTCCTGTTCCCCTACTGTAGTGGCTGAGTTATCTGTACTCAGACTTATTTGAGGTCTTTAACCACTACCTGTCCCTCCGGACCGCACGACGTCAGGTACCTCAGCGTCTCAGCCTGTGTTGACTCGCTGACTTGACTTGACTTCTAGACTTAGTAAACTACAGTGTTTTTACTTGAACATCAAGTACATAAGAGAAAGGGATCAGTTTCATATAATGATCCCTGAAAGTTCCTAAGACCGATATATCCTTAGTATATTCAGTAGCATTACTTTTGTACAATCGTACGGACTGCAGGTAGAAGAGATTTACACGGTACGGGTCGTCTTTAACTGATTTTACCTCTTTTCGTGATTTCGTCTTACAACTATACGGTCGATGCAATGTCTTATCCTTCCTTGAATAATTTCGAAGATTTCTATTTTAAAGAGTTACTTTTTCAAATAAATGGACTCCCTAAAAATTAAAAATCCATTTTACCTCAACATTCCTTTTACATGGTGAAGTCGTAAGTCGAATAGTCGTTGTCAATGTTCAGAAGTCAAAGAGATAAGAAAATCGATGACTCAAAAGTAGTGAATCCTTAAAATGACATATATTTAAAGAAGGAGAGAGGGTATGAGGGAAGTGGACTTAAAGGAAAGTGGTAAAGAAATTTATTTTATACTGTACCTGTAAAGGGGTTTAGGTAGATATTAAATAAACGGTTTACAAAGTGGTAAATATATCGTGTAAACCAAGAAAGGTAGGATACTCAATCTATGCCATCTGGACTACGAGTAAAATCTTTACCCTTTTGGTCACGAGTCTCTTTAACACTATACTGTAAATTCAGTACACCGGTCACTTCTTGTCTTGGTCCTTCGATTAAGAACAGAAGACTGGTGTTCGTGGTCTGAGAAAGGGACGATTTAAAGTGTGTCTTGGATGGTACCTTTTTAATATATTTCAAAGTGAAAACACAACAAAGGTTAAATTTTTGACTTTAATTTTATAATTACTAAATTTTAAAATATAAGTTATGGGTGTGGGTATGTTAGTGTCTTACGGAACACTAAAATCTAGGATGGGTGGTTTAAGTGTTTTCGTTTAGTTGAAGAGGGATAATTATATATGTAGTCTTGTAAAATCATTCCACAGTCCGTGACGTTCGTTTGGATCTCACTCTATTCTATATATCTGTGTTGAAACCGTATAATAAACATTTATAAATATAATAAGTAAAATCCGATCCCATTTCCTATGACTCACGGAAAAACCTAAAGAGGTTAAAAGATTGTAAGAAGAGTTATACGTTATGGAGTGATTTCAGTCCAGGAAAGAGTCAGAGAGGACCGTGGGATAGACCATTCCTAAAGTGTCGACCGATATATTAAATATTTCGTTTGTAATTACATTCTCGAGTTTTTTATTCGTCTGACTTCGTCATTTCACTCAGTTATTGTAAGAATTTCGAACCGTATATATAACTGGGAACAAACCGTAAATTTCAGTTATTAAAAATTTATGAGTTTTAAAGAATCTACTAAAAAATATGGTTGTCGGGAGTTTGATGAAAGAAAGATATACAAAAAATAGTTAGGTGTAAAGATAATGAAAACCAAAAGTTCATATAAAGTCATGGTAAATAACTTTTGAAAGTAGACTTTGAAAAGAAGTAGAGTAAAAATTGTCTTAAACATTTCTTTTAAGAACTTTCGTAAACCGGGGTTTAGATTTTAAGTCGTGTTCAAGGTTAAGTTGGTCATTGTTCTACATAGGTAAAGAAAGGGGCCCCGTACAGGACCAAATAAGAAAATTAAATGACTTTAGTGTTCCGTCTAAACCCTCGTACAAATCTGAGCAGGGTACTCGACATTTTGTCTACGTCTCTACTAAAGATTTACAGAATAAGGACGAAATCTTTCACTAAATTTTGAGAAGAGAAAAATGGAGAGTAATTGAGATGTAAAATTTTACCAGACCTTGTAACGGGGGTACTGGGGTAAGGGAACAAAATGAGTGGCCGACGGAAAACTGTGGGTCGGTCAAAAAGGTCTGGTCTTGGGCTTCGACTACTTTGACCCTTCGGTAGGAAGTTCTACGGTGTTTGTTCTCTTAAGGAGAAAAAAGGAGGTGGGGAGTTTTCTTCTTAACCAAGGGGCAGGTTGAACGACACACAGTTACCCAGTCTTCGGATAAGTACCGTATCGAAAGGACCCTCGACCCCATTCTTTGGGTGTCTAGAAGAGAAGGACGACCTAAAAAGAGAACCCAATTAGGACGGGTTCCTCGTGAAGAGTTGGTCGAGAAGGGCAGTTTGTTACTAGGTCCGGTCCTAGAAAACCACCACAAACGAATAAAATTTTATTGTAGGTCATCGACGGACAACGTACTTCAGGTCTGAGTTCTCTCTTACTTATAGTATGTCTATTACGGGATGACCTTTTTTTTCGACTCGGGTGTGGAGGATGAGAGGTATTTTAATTGACGGATAGGTGTGGAAGCTCTTCCACAGTGGACGAGACCTGTGCAGTGTCCTTAATCCACCCTGGGAACGGTCCGGTCATCCTGAACAGGATGTAAGAGAGTGGAAGAAGCGATGTATCACGGACGAGACCGTCTGCGTCCCGTGTCTCTCGTACAATGTCTGAGACCCTGATCACTGAGAGTATTACATTATTTCACAGTAATCCACAAAATATAGGTACTCCGGTCTCGAGTCAACTTTGTCAAACTCCGAGTCGGGTAGTACTATATAGGATCTCTTCCAAAGTTACAAATCAAATTTCACTTCAATTACGAAACTAAACCCGTTTTCATTGATACGACCGAAGATAGTGTTAAACGATCCAATGTTTTTTACGTCTTTTATTTTCCGTTGGACATCCACTGTCATTACTGTATGTCACCTAAGGGAGTAGACCCCCGGTCCCTAAGTACACAGAAAATGTCCTCTCGGTACAACAAAGTCTGAAGTACCAGGTTCCTCTGTATCCGACTGGGTCCTATAGAGACTCCGATACTATATTACTCACTCAAGATTGACGTGAACTTTAGAGATTTAGTCGTCTTCCTTAAGTGACCACTAATTCCCTTTTCTTTTTCCTGAACACGAACATAATAAGTTCCATGAAATATTAATTCATATGAATTAATATAATATTTATATTAAAATAATATTTATTGTTTAAAATTAACACTAAATTCCATATATTTTAGGTCTTCAGACGGTATTTTTGAAAATCCTTATTGAAACGAAATTGTAGAATTACTGTTGTATAAGGGAGACTATAAGTTACGGATATGATAGACGGACATCGGTCATATCAGGTTAAAATATTAGGTTATCAGATAGTAATTTACGGACGGGTGCACGGTTTGACCACATATAATGTTATACGTTTATATTGGAGACGAAAGGGTAGGTCTGAACGAGTACGATTGAGGAGATGAACCCTACGTACGGAGGGAGAGTTTCGTGGAGGGAGAGTTTTAATAGGGGTTTAACTGTAGAAGGTACTTCCGAAACATCCATATGGGGTCTCCTATAGGAGAGAGGACAGAAACTTAGGTCATATCAAAAACAAGCATAAAGAAAGTTACTTGAACGTAAAAACGAGCTAACACTAAAAATATGTTAGTAAAGGGGGGTGTGATCTAACATTTACGAAACTCTCTTATCTGACTAAATATAGTGTTATAAAATGTGTACTAGTTACGAGTTATTACCGACGACTTAAATTACCTTCTGTTATAAACTCGGTTCTGATCCCTTTGAGGTGAAACCAGGAGTGCGGAAAGGTACTGACGAGGTCTGAGACTTTATTCAATTTCGTTACAAACTTAAAAGGGAAGTTTGGGTCTCGTTCACGACTAAGTCGAAGGACCAGGGGTACGGTTGAGACGATATAACTACCGTCGGTCGGATCCCGGCTGACCTCGGTAAAACCGTGTACGGATAAGGTTAAGACCGAGAAAGGAATGACACTACTTAGGGAAAATTCGGGTTAGAGGTACTCCGTCCGTCAGAACTTATATATCTTTAACCGGAAAATTAAGAAAAGACCTGTTCTAATTTTTGTTCCACGAGAAGTCTGTCGACTCCTGGTACCGTTTTTATGGGAGGAAAAGTGGTGAGGACCCTACGTCACAGGTCTTAAATAGACCGAGAGAGTTCGAAACGACTACTGAACTCGAGGACAAAGGGGCTTAAGAAAGAGACGGTAGACAGCGTCAAATGCTGAGTGACTACCAAACCAAGTGTTTATTTGTAATGAGTCGACTCTTTGTCCCACCCTAGACCCCTATACTGAGGTATATAGCTCTCTCTCCAATATCTGGGTCTTAGTCAAATAAGTAAGTCGAATAAAGTTCAATTTTTCGTAACTGAGTGACACGGTGACTACGTCTACTCTCCAGTCGAGTCTCTCAGGTTCTACCAAAAAGGGTCGTCGGCGAGTACTGGAGAAGTCACTTCAGTATCTCTAAAAAGGGAATTGAAGTCAAGTTCTAAGAGAGAACCCTACAGGGGAACGAGTATATGGAAGTAGATGATGGAGATTATAAGACTACTTCTATTACATAAAACAATACTAGGGACTGGGGGTCCTCTAGATAAAGAAGTTTCACTAGAGTTTTATTATGCTCCACAAATTATATACATTCTATCAGGAAATATACCTGAAGGGTCCACCGTGCTCACCATTTCTTGAGCGAACGGTTACGTCTCTGTATTTCTCTACACCCAAACTAGGGACCCAACCCTTCTATGGGATCTTCTCCCGTACCGTGGGGTAAGGTCATCAGAACGGACCTCTTAGGGAACCTGTCTCCTCGGACCGTCCGATGTCAGGTACCCCAGTGTTTCTCAAAGTGTGCTGACTTCACTGTCGTGAGTCGTGAGTAGGGAAATATGAACTACCGTTTGTTACAGTTATCGAGGATTGTAGTGGATGTAAAGGAACTTCTGACCCCATTAGAAAGTGTTTTGTATTAAGTTTTATGAAATTCATCCTACTGTATCTGTTAGTCTAGAGGTTTTAAACGGGGTGAGACTTATAGACACAAGACCGTAAATATAGAAGAAATTCGAAAAGTTTAGAGGAAAATAAAGAAATTAAAAATAAAATATAACCTCATATCAACTAAATGTTACAACACAATCAAAGTCCACATGTTGTTTCACTAAGTTAATATACACACACACACATATATATATATATATATATATATATATGAAAACGTCTAAAAAAAGGGTACATCCAATAATGTCTTGTAGTTCATCTCACGGGACACGATATATCATCCAGGAACAACTAGTAGATAAAATATATATCATCACACATATACAATTAGGGTTAGAAGACTAAAGTAAAATTTAAACTCAAATTTTGGTAGAAAATTTTAAGGTAACTCCTTTTTCGGAACGAATTGTAATGAGAACCTTAGATATAGAATGTATTTATCCTTAGTATTGGAGACTAGTTTTATCTTGAACTTAGACGTCGGATAATTCGGGTGTCGCGAGAAAGGGGGTGTCTCCGGGTCACACGTTACCGACTTTTGTCGTCGGAGGAACCAGCACATGTGTCGGACTACGGATATGACCAACGGTTCCCTGGAACCTCTGTTGTAAAGGTCACCTGTAAGTACTGACCGTCCGACAGGGGTCGGATCCGAAGTCTGTCCATACGCATGTGTCACCGGTCACAGGTATACCCGGCTCAGTATTACAGGTAGGCGTGGCTCAACGTCTTGTACCTCGTACACTAACTCCGGGAGACGTCCCGGTACAAGTTCAAGGGACCATCGATCTTCTAGGTGTAGAGGTTCTTCACCCCTAAATGATTCAAATTGCATCTACTTAAACTTTTATACCACCGTCTTTTAGTCGAGTAGGGTCTACCGACACTCCAGTTTACATAGACATTACCACCGGGAGACCTGTTTGCCACCCGGGATGAGAGTACTCTCAAAACCCCGACAGGGGTAGAATTAGTAGGAGTGGTTATTTAGGATGAAAGGACAGGTTTTTTCTTTTTTATAATTCATTACAAATCTGGTTGGTTTTCCTTTACAACCTCTTTTACATGTTCTACTACTTTCTATTATTTAAAACAAAATAAAAAACGTATCTCCTTCTATATCCAAACACGGAGTGAGGACTGACATCTGACCCTACAATGACTGTCTATGAAATTCTAAAGGGGACTCCCTTCTTTCTTTTTAAACCGTTGGTCTTTATACGACCTGGGTCCTGTGTGTCGATTACTTTTTGTGTAAAAAAATTCATTTTTGATTTGACTCGTCGTTTATGTGTTTCAATCTTGTTATGTTATGCACTTTCTTGTGCAAAGGTTCTGTTTGGTAAGTTATAGTATCGTTAGGTTCAGATACGGGACTGGTCATTACGACTTCTTCGACTTCAACTTGTCAAGATACTTCTACATGTTTGGGAAGATCTTGATTATGGGTTTTTCTACAGGAAAAGTAATATCTCCTACCTTACGTTTTCATCCTTCAGTTCTTTATGAACTTTATTGTCCGTTTAAACCGGAACCTCATGTCTTACTTCGTTCCTTTTCCGATTATCTCAAGACGGTTCTCTTGTGTAGCCAGTATCCTTTGTGGGAGAAGGTTTTGTGTTCTCTTCTGCGATGTGTACCTGTAGTGGTATACCAGTTATGGTTTTAGACTAACTAATATAAGAAACGTCGGTTTCTACCTCTTCGAGATATGTCAGTCGTTTTTGTTCTGCCCCTCGACTGACACCGTGTCTGGTACTTGAGGAATAACGGTTTAAGTCTGAATTTAAATTCTTTCATCTCTTTTGGTAATCTGGTAAATCCACACTAGATCTACTTGAGGGAATGTTAATATGTCACCTTAACTATTTATCTAAATTTCCTAATCTAGACTATCTGTCTCACGGACTTCTTGATACCTTCCTTCAAGTATTGTAACATGTCCTCCGTCCCGAGTTCTGGTAGGGGTTCCTTTTCTTTACGTTTTTTCGTTTTACCGACAGACTCCTCCGGATTTCGTTTTTCGTTTCCTCTTTTCCTTTCTATATGGGTAAACTTGTGTCTCAAGGTTTCTTATCGTTCCTCTCTATTCTTTCGGAAGGAGTCACTAGTCACGTTTGTTTATCTCCTTTTGTTATCTTACCCTTTCTGATCTCTAGAGAAGTTCTTTTAATCTCTATGGTTCTCTTAAAAAGTACGTTTCTATCCGAGTTATTTCCTGTCTTTGTCTCATCTACATTGTCTTCATCTTCAATAATTCTTCTCCACCGTTCCTATGTCTCTTCTTTATATGTTTTTACTAAAAGTAAAAACTGGGTCTATTAGTGTTACCACACTTTGAGTGGATCTCGGTCTGTAGGACCTTACACTTCAGTTCACCCGGAATCCTTCGTAGTAATACTTGTTACGATCACCTCCACTACCTTAAAGTCAACTCGATAAAGTTTAGGACTTTCTACTACGACACTTTCACGACGTGAGTTATAGTCGTTTAAAGTTTTTGAGTCGTCACCGGTGTCCTGACCTTTTACAGTCAAAAGTAAGGTTAAGGTTTCTTTCCGTTACGGTTTCTTACGAGTTTGATGACGTGCTAACGTGAGTAGAGTGTGCGACCGTTTCATTACGAGTTTTAAGAGGTTCGGTCCGAAGTTGTGATGAACTTGGCACTTGAAGGTCTACAAGCACGTCCAAAACCTTTTTCGTCTCCTCGGTTTCCAGTTCAACAGTTGTACGTAAGTCAAGTCAAGTCAGTGAGTCAACACAGACTGAGAGACGCTGGGGTACTTGGCGTCGTGTGGTCTGGAGGGACAGGTAGTGGTTGAGGGTCTCAGGTGGTTTTGGGTACAGGTAGTTCAGCCACTACGGTAGGTTGGTAGAGTAGGAGCAACAGGGGAAGAGGAGGACGGGAGTTAGAAAGGGTCGTAGTCCCAGTAAACTTTACTCAGTCGAAAACCGTAGTCCCCGGTTTCATAACCTCAAATCGTAGTTGTAGTCAGGAAGGTTTCTTGTGGTCCTGACTAGAGCAAATCTTACCTGACCAACCTAGAGGAACGTCAGGTTCCCTGAGCGTTCTCAGAAGAGGTTGTGGTGTCAAGTTTTGGTAGTTAAGAAACCGTGAGTCGAAAGAAGTGTGAGGTTGAGAGTGTAGGTATACACTGGTGACCTTTTTGGTATCGGAACTGATCTGTCTGGAAACAACCATTTCATTGCAGACGAAAAATTATACGACAGATCCAACCAATTTTGAAAGAAAGGTTCCTCATTCGCAGAAAATTAAAGTACCGACGTCAGTGTTAGACGTCACTAAAACCTCGGGGGGTTTATTTCGGTCGGTGAAAACGGTGACAAAGGGGTAGATAAACGGTACTTCACTACCCTGGTCTACGGTACTATAATCAAAAGACTTACAACTCGAAATTCGGTTGTAAAAGTGAGAGGAGAAAGTGAAAGTTCTCCGAGAAAGTGAGAAAGTGATAGTTCTCCGAGAAATCAAGAAGAAGTGAAAGACGGTATTCCCACCACAGTAGACGTATAGACTTCAATATCTATAAAAAGACTCGTTAGAACTAAGGTCGAACACGAAGAAGGTCGGATCGTAAAGAGTACTACATGAGACGTATATTCAATTTATTCGTCCCACTGTTATACGTTGGAACTGCATGAGGAAAAAGATAAACCTTGGTCAGACAACAAGGTACAGGTCAAGATTGACAACGAAGGACTGGACATATGTCCAAAGAGTTCTCTATCCAGTCTACCAGACCCTAAGGGTAGAGAAAGTCTTAAAAGGTGTCAAATAACACTAGGTGTGTGAGTTTCCGAAACCGTATCAGTTATTTCGTCTTTATCTACAAAAAGACCTTGAGAGAACGAAAAAGTTACTAGGTCGCGTACAACCGTTAAACTAGAGAGTAAGGAAACGGAAAAGATTTTGGTCAAACTTGTAGACCTTCAAGTGTCAAGTACATAACGACTTCGGACCGAACCTCTTAAAACTCGTAATGAAATGATCGCACACTCTACTCACGTTAACATACCATCAAACTCGTAGGAAACCGTAACGGAAAGAAACCCTAACCTTACTTTTGACTGGTCAAGACACCGGAGACGACTCAAAAGGTTTAAACGACCGTATAACTCACGTTGTGAAAAAGTGTCGTAGTAGAAAGTCCTAAACTTTATCTTTGACCATAAGGTAGTGGAGGTGATCGAAACAAGTATCACTACGAAGGATTCGGGTGAACTGAAGTGTAAGGTCCTACAAACCGAGATCTAGTGGCACTAATAGACCCAGTACTTCTAGAAAAAACATGTCAAGCAGACACATAAGAACGGTGGAGAAGAATTATTCAAGACGAAGACACTCCAGGTATGGTAAAGACAGGAAATAGCTTGGGTAGAAACGTACTTTATAAGGGAAACATAGAAATTAAAAGAACTTCTCTAGAGGTCAGAAAGGGGAAGATAACAAAAAGAGATAAAGAAACGTAACTAACAACTCCATCCGAAAGAATAGAGAGGAACGATAAGAAACCTTGAGATGTAAGTTCACCCATATGAAAAGGAAAAGAGGAAACGAAAAGAGAAGGGAATAAAAGTGTCGATAAACACTCCGGAGGAGTCTGTCGGTAAAACGTAAAAGCGTAAAGAAAAAGAGCCTCTACCAGAACTAAGGACAGAGGACATGTTACAGTGCTTGGAGGTAGGTATTGTAGTCCGTGAGACAGATAGTCTAGATCAGGGAATTTAGATAAAGAGTGAAGGTGACACATCAGTACTACCTAAACTAAATCCAGTATGGACTTACCAGATCACCAAAAGAGGTGAAAGAAGTTAAAGTGAGACTTAAACCGTTATTCCTCAAGTACTAGGTTCGGTGTCAGTCGAGGGTCAGAACAAAAACGACTGACATATCTCGAAGAGGTAGAAACCGACGTTTCTTATATTAGTTAGACTAAAATCATAACTGGTAGACCACTACAGATAAGTAACCTAGTAGCTTTTTCGTTCTCTCGAGGTCTTTTTGTAGATGAAGACCAAATAAATGATACGGTTTCGGAAACTGACACACCTGGTGTTGTTAGAGACCTTTTAAGAATTTCTCTACCCCTATGGACTAGTGGACTGGACGGAGAACTCTTTAGACATACGTCCAGTTCTTCGTTGTCAATCTTGACCTGTACCTTGTTTTCTGACCAAGGTTTAACCCTTTCCTCATACAGTTCCGAGATATAACAGTGGGACGAATAAATTGAATTACGTCTCATGTAGTACTCTTTGTCACCCGACCTACTTCGTGTTCGTCCTCAGTTCTAACGGTCTTCTTTATAGTTATTGGAATCTATACGTCTACTGTGGTGGGAATACCGTCTTTAGCTTCTTCTTGATTTCTTGGAGAATTACTTTCCCTTTCTTCTCTTACTTTTTAAACCGAATTTTGAGTTGCAAGTCTTTTGATTCTAGTACCGTAGACCAGGGTAGTGAAGTACCATTTATATACCCCTTTGTTACCTTTGTCACAGTCTGAAATAAAACCCCCCGAGGTTTTAGTGAGTCTACCACTGACGTCGGTACTTTAATTTTCTGTGAACGAGACACCTTCTTTTCAATTCTGGTTGAATCTGGTGTATAATTTTTCGTCTCTGTAATGAAACAATAGTTTACAGGTAGATCAGTTTCGATAACAAAAAGGTCATCAGTACTAAAATTTAAGAACCAGGTGTTATAGACGAGGGGTGGGAAAAGTCGACAACCACTGAGATACAGAAACCTTGACTTTCCACGTAGGGAAATAATTCGTTCCCCAGTAGTGTGGACGGTCTTGAACGTGTCACGAATGTGAGTGAAGAGGTCGTTATTTTTATTTTGATATCGAAATAACACCTTATCGAACACGTTTTAATCAAAAAGTTCCAAAGATCTGAAGACGGAAGGCACACACACGTAGGATACAGCGAAGTCAGTATAGACTGAGACACACCGAGATACCCGACATCGGACGGTCCGAGGAGACAGGTACCCCTAAGAGGTCCTTTCTTATGATCTCACCCAGTGGTACGGGAGGAGTCCCGTGGAAGGACTGGGTCCCTAGTTTGGGTGTAGAAAATACAGAGGACGTAATCGTCTGTCCAAGAAATGGTGATCACGGTGGACCCTTCGGGTTCAAAACCTCTTAATTCGGTATGACTCCTAATCTAAACTCGTACGTATCAGCAGGAGGATTCCAACCAAAGTAGATGATTTGGATTAATCCCATTCTCAAGACTATTTCGATATGTTAGTACATTGACCACCCGACATAATTTACAACCAACACCGGTAAAAACGGTCAGTTTGTCAGTTTATTGTGTGAGGTCCTGGTCCCGTTCTCCCTTAACTAGGTTGGTGTCCATTCTATAATTACACCGTCTTTATGTAATTGAATTTTTACCATAAATAATTTCCTGAAAGGTCCACCGTGTCACCATTTATTAGATGGACGGTCACGTCCTCTGAGTTCTCTGTACCCAAATTAGGGACTCAGTCCTTCTATGGTACTTCATCCTTTACCGTTGGGTGAGGTCATAAGAACGGACCTTTTAAGGGACCTGACTCTTCGGACCGTTCGGTACAACCTATACTGGTTCGCTGACTCGTGCGTGTGTGTGTGTGTGCAATTTCCAGATGTCATTATTATTATTATTTATGATCTAGAATTTTAGAACATATATCAGTTGATTAGTGATATATTATACGTAGATCGTGTCCAGAGTAGCACGTCATCCACCAGTTAATTACAAATGACTTGTTGATTCATCGTTTGTAAACACTGTGTAAATAACTTACTAATATACTCCAGTTAATATATCTTTGACCGTAGTAGGGGTACAAGTCTCCTTCTTTCAGTGTAAGTGTCTCTACGAAATTGAACGGATTCAAGTGGGTCCATCTTCACCCCAGCTACCTTTGTCGTCTTTCCCTTGGGTTTGAGATACAGACATGAAAAGGAGAGACCCAGAGTGATGGAGGTCAGGACACGTTACGTGACGTACCCCTCTCGACTCCTCTTTACCTCTCTCAAAGTCCCAAAAAAAGACCAAGAGGTCCCCGGATGTTTAGTGTACCTAATTTAAAAAAAATTACGGTTTTTATTCGTATGTTTCTTATTGATGTGGTCCTTAAGTCCTTTTTCCTTGTGACGAGAAAAGTCCGAAGAACCATCTCGTAGTGTCTTGAAGAGTCGGATCATGAAGTCGGAGTAGTCCACAGCAGAGAGGTCAGAGTCGGTGGGGAGGACGGTAGACGACATTACGGAACCTACTCCTGATAGATGAAAGTTAGAAACCAATGATCAGAAGGAGACGGGTTTTATTTTAGTACGAGGAATTTACTGACTGAGTTAACAATGAGAGAGAGACTTCGGAAAGGGTTGGGGAGGTGGGTGGTGTGACGGTGAGGACCGACTTAATTAGTGAGGAAGTAGACAAAATAGTATCTGGAGACAAGTCTCAGTTGAGGACTTAATCGGAAACGGTGTCAGTCAACTGGAGGAGTTGATATAAGACTCGGGGAACTTCTTTTCCTGACGTGGGATAGTTTTGATTCCCAATCTCTAATTAAGATGTAGGGACCTCTTACCACTCTTGAGACCGGACTAATTTAGATTCTCGACCAAACTTCATCATCTGTTGTTTCAAACCTCTCACCCCCTGGAATTGTAACTTCTAGTCTCCTACGGTATGACTTCTAAATCTTGCCGTTCAAAGACCGTCGAGAAGATTTCTTTGTCTACCCTACTTTAACTCCGACACTCTTCTGTTTTTTCCATCGTCCTACTGTTTAAGTCCAACTCTGGTCTTTGAACAAAACTTACCCTCTTTTGTTACACCTTTACTCAATTACTACTTGACTTTATCAAATCCTTAAAAATACCCTTGGTCTAGGTATTAAAATCAGGAAGTGGAGGTTTAACCAAAAACAAATATCGTAGTCATTGTTGTATAAAAAGGAGTGGTGACTGAAAAAGTTAATCTACGATACTCTACGGGTAGTGTGGATCCTAGATTAGAAATATTATTTGAACACTATAGTCTAATATCGGAGACGACATATCTATTCCTCCGTGTCCAGTTCATCGAAAAGACCCAATGTGTCGATTACTCACATTCCTGTCACTAAACTTGGGTTCAGAGACACAAACGTTTTGGACAAGAGGTTGTCCGTTCGTGCCTATTCTTTTGTGCCGTTCACACACGTAAGTTGGATCCACCTTTACACTTTATTCAACCCTTTGACTTCGGTTGAGTACCGTTTTTATTGTCGTAGTAGGAAGATACTCCTCCCACCCCAAGGTTGTCTCCGAATACTATTACTCCGTGATTAACGATTATGGAGTAATGGGTTCTAGCTGGACACTACTTTCCGCCACTATCGGTTACGATACTTTGTCCATCCACACTCCTTCCATAGTCTAAGTCCTAAACGTCCACGAAATAGGTGTGACTCTGTGAGGCTACTCATACACCAATCTTAACGCAATTCTTCACAATCAGTGAGTCGGCACAGGGGTACCTGACATCGGGTGGTCCGAGAAGACAGGTACCCTAAGAGGTCCGTTCTTATGACCTCACCTATGGGTAAGGGAAGAGGTCCCCTAGAAGAACTGAGTCCCTAGTTTGGGTGTAGAGGACGTAACTCCCGTCTAAGAAATGACAGACTCGGTGGTCCCTTCAGTTCTTCGTTGACCATGTTTAGACTAAGTGTTTTAGTCCTTCATTTTGTATAAAATTCGTCCAAATGTGTTCTGAGTGAAGTTCGATTCAATTTTCCGTCGAAGAGAGAAGTTCTACTATGTCACCATGTCTTACGGGGTAGTGTTTGTTGTACCAGAACATTCTTCTTGTTAAAAATATAATTATTGATTACTAATGGAATAGAAACTCGGTACACTGAGACCCTTAATATCTCACTAATTGTTAGAACGTTTCTTAATGAGTGGGTGAGTAGGTCCTACTCATCATTAAATGAACCAGTTTGACCATTTCACACAACTTAATTAAAATGATGTATACTACAATATTAGAACACCCCTATTCTTTGTCTTCGATTAACCAGGAAAAAATTAGTTGGGTAATTTTGAATTCCCTTCTAAACTACATATAATAGTCAAAGGGAGGGTTGGGGGGTGTGAGTGAAAAACGTTATATTCAAAATTAATTAAGAGGTAAAATCTTCTTTTTCACTTTTACTTTTTATGATAGTAACAAAAGAAGAGTTGAACACAGAAAGGGGTGTTTTTTTGGATTCTGTCGAATTTTCTGTTTAGACACAAAAATAGATCATAATGAAGAAATAACGAGAGAGATCCTCTCTTGTGATGAGGATCTAATCTCTTCCCTGACCAGTTACTAAAGTTAACCTTGGTTTTTGTTTTAAAAAAACAAATTTTCAGACCACTAAGTTCGCGATTAACAGTGTATACCTCTCAATTTCTGAGAGAAAAGTACGGAGAAGTACACCGAGGAAATTGTCGTAAAGGGAAAGTAGCCCACGGGGTGTTCGGTATAAACTTTACTTCCTTTTCTTTTCTATTGTCTCTCTTTGCCTTCCCTCATTAAACAAAAGTACATATAACTATATACTATCGAACTGAAGACTTGTTCTCTTACATAAAAAATTTATCTTACCTTATTTAAGTGTCCAGGTATGAGTTTTTTAGATAAAGACATACACACATATATCTGTAATTTTTACGGGTATATCTAAAATGTCTATGTTTTCGTATACGTATTCATATAAATTTTTTAAGTGATTTAAAATCCGTAATATATTCGTGTGTACCTAACATTTATACTTCTTTTACCACATATTATTTTTACTTTGTAGACCGGGAGGTCTGGACGTAAAATTACTCACGAAATTACTATCGTACACTGTTTACCTCGTATACCGTATAGTCACTTCAGAACGATGTCTCTTGACCTGTCTAGAAAACTTGGTTTAAAACATCGTAGATCTAAATGGGTGTCATAAAAAGATTTGAGTGTTTAAGTTTTGGTTAAATTTAAGTTATGGACTTGTAAACAATTAAAACATGACAAATATGTAATTTGAAGAAGGATCCCCTTTGTGTGCATCGTGTTTTATGTATATAGAGTTAGATTTTACTGTTAAACTTACTGACATTACTTCGATTAGAACGAATAAGACGATGATGAGTCCGAAAGAGAAACCTGGTACCTTGACAAAATTTTCGACCAATACTAGATATGTTTCCGGTGTTATTTCTTCTTTGAACAAGTTTTGAGAAACTCTCCGAACGTCTTTGAAAGGATGTTGATTCCGAGAATACCCTTTGTATTAGGGTAAGAGTGGATGTCGAACTGGAAGTTTAGAAGTCGGACGGAAGTTATTACTTTCAAGTAACGAATCTCGTTTGTTGTTCGTAAAACACATCGTGGTCCTCGGGGACTTTACCTCAAGAAAACTATGATACCAAGACGTCGGAGCCCTCCAGTAACCGTTCTACGGTGAAACTATATCGTTGAAGTAAGGGATTAGATCCCCGGCTCACTCTTTACAGTTTAGTACAACTTTCTCTTCTGTGACTGAATAACATTTTCCTCTCTTATGATGTTCTCGAATAAAATTTTCTGGACAAACCTGTTTGTTCCTTCGTCCCGTAAACCTCCTTTTCTCGTCTCCCTCAAATCGCTCCTCTGTCTGTGACTCCGGTGAAAAGGAGTTAAGACCTCCGAGGTTCCGAGATAGGTCTTTCACCCCATTCTCAATACAAATCGGGTGTCTAAACAACCCCTTAATTTAATTTACTAGGTTGTTTACGTCTGTCGATTTATAATTGATCCAGGAAGGACTCGGGTCAAGGATGTAGACGTAAACACCGAACTTTATTGTGGGATGTATTAGGTCTATTCTTTAAGTTGGGTAACCACCATACATATCTTTTTATTTTTGGTTCGAACGGGAATAGCCTCTACTCACCGAGTGTTTGACCTCTCACACACTGGAGAGTCAGAGTGGTTACATGGGAGAGAAGAGAGGGTGAAGTACAAAAGAGGTAAGGTGAGGAGAAGGAGGATAAGACCCTGTCAATTTCAGAAGGGAGAGAGAACGACTCATCGGAATGAAGGAGGAGACTCCGGACCTACGGAGGAAGGGAGGTCTACGATCTCCCTACGTAACTGTGAGGTCGAATGGTCAGTGATCTTATTCCGATAAAAGAGTGGTATTCTTTGAGACCATCGAAGACTTCTTCCTTTTTGAAGTGTTTGAGGAATGTCCACTAACGATAATAATGACCGATTTTATTACGAACTAGTGAACCTTGGAGGTCTTGTTGCTGTTAGTACCTTATATTACTCTGATTAAGGTATCGTCAATAAAGTTTAAGTTTCATTGCAAGTTAGTATTTCGTCTTATATACTCTATGACAGTAAACGACAAAGGATACCGGTTCCCTCAAACTCATCTTCCCATCTGGGAAGACCTTAGACACTGTATAAGAGTGCCCGGGTACTTAAGGAAAACTTCTAAATTATAGAACCCAGAAAGTACAAAGACTATGAGACTTTTCGATTTCATTCAAATAAGATGGAGTAGACCTTCTGGTAGAATACTTGTTAATTCACAGTTTACTATACTGTTTTTACAAGTTGGAAACGCACTTGACTATTTGAATAGATCTAGGAAAAAGATTACACTTTTACGGTTAATAATGTATAGAGAACCTCTTCCTTTATAGTTAGGTGAGGTCGTAAGAACAGACCTCATAAAGTACCTGTCTCCTCGGACCGTCCGATGTCAGGTACCCCAGTGTTCTCAACCTGTACTGAATCGTTGATTTGGTGGTAGTGGTGTATAGAGAATAATATTGATTTTGACTTTTCTTAGAAATTTAAGGGAAAGTTTAACATTTTAATTATGAGACACCGTTACAAATATTGACTTAAAAAAAATAAAAACTATCTGTGATTCCAAAACTAAATTCAGGAATTGTACTATATCACTTCGTTTATTTTTCTGATTAATGTCACTCATTCTTTTCCACCTTCATCTAAATTACGACTTTAATATGAAAGTACTATTACAACTTGTTTATACATGTTTACAAAAAATTTTTAATATTAAAGTCGTGTCTCGTTTTCTTAATCGTCCTTTACTGAACAAGTGCTGTGAGATATTTGGTTCTAAAGAACCAATATGAAATTTAAGTCTCTTATAACCAGAAAGTTCCGAAAACTAATTTATATTTCAGACTCGATCGTTTCAATCAAGTTTCGAAATTTTATTAATTTTCGAAATTAATTAATTGTCGAAGTTTCGAAATTTTATCAATTATGGTAGTACATCCCAAACATACTTGTGTGTAAAGGATGTAAAACTTACATGACTGATATGACGGAGAAGAAACAACCAATCTTAGTTAGGTGAATTTATAGTTTTTTATCGTCCATTTGCCTGTATTGGAGCTACTAATTTCCATACTTCCCTGTCTTTTAATCTAGTATTCGTTGTAACTCTTTGAGACCCCTACCTGTAAAACCCTGGACTCTACTAGATATACCCAGTGAACCGATCCGGGTTAAAGGTCAATGAGTAAGTTTCAGATTAGATCCACAACGACATTTCCATAAAAAAAAAAAAAAAAAACATTTATCATTTCAGGTATTAGTAAATTGAAATTCATTCTCATACTATAATTATCTGTTAGACCCACCCAGACTAAGTTACTAATTTTCTGATTCTCACTTTGACTCCGAAGGAATTATTTCTTCTCTAAATCGTACACCTACCTTCGAAGTCCGTGTCTCAAGGTCGGACAGGAAGGACTGTAGGACATGATGTCTAAAGTCTGAACGGACCGGTTGAGGGTGTTAACGTATTCGTTAAGGAACATTATTTAGAAAATTGTATCTAGAGGGCGACCAAGACGAAAAGACCATCTTGGGATTCACTATGTCACGGGGTCATTAGACTACTGTACGTATACAAGTCGTTAGTATTCCTTAGTTATAGTTTATTTTTAAATTTAGGTTTTCTTGAACCATCAATAAATTTTTGATTGAAGAGTGTATAAAAGAAAAAATTTGGGAACTAAAAATTTTTTCAAAGACTTTGTCAATACGAATATAAGTTTATGAACTCTCCCTTTTTTTTTCTTGAACGAAAGTCATTTAAATTTTTTTACCATAGATGAAGAATACTTCTTCGTAATAACTAGTATTTTGACCCATTCAAAGTCTGTTAATGACATTTGATATAACCTACTTGTCGTTTCTCTGACGTCACATCCCTTTGATTGTGATTTCTCTATTAAAATCGTTTGTCGGTAATCGTCACCCATGTTCTTACTCAAAGGTTTGACACTCTCTTGACAGAGTCCCCAATGTTCAGGTCTCTTGTCTGTTCTAGTAGTGAGATCATCTTTGGTTACTCCTAGGTATTGTTTACACCTAGACACTGGGAGGGTAAAGGGTTTGGGGTGGTAATGGAACCGAGAAGTATGAAGGTCTAGTATTTTAGTTACGAGTTATTTGGGGAGTAGTAGAACTTTTCCTAGTTAGTGTTCCTTACTCTTCTTTAAATTTTCTGACTCCGAAATAAGGTTTGTGTACGTCGTGGTATTTCTGTAATACATTCGACCTTTCCTGACAATTTGACGGATAGTCGTTCGAACATCTTAAAAAAAGGGGAGGTACAATAGGTCACTTGATTTTGTGATATTTCTTCTAGATAAGATAATCTCTTTTCTTCGACGTTAAATCAATGTGTAAATTATCGTCGTACTCATTTCAAAGTTGAAGTAGTATTACATTCACAAGACACGAGAAAAGAAATTTATTGACCTTGACTCCATCATTGGATACAGTTTACTAAATGGTTTTGGACGAGAAACTTATCACAAGTCCTTATATGAATTTACGTCTCTCTTTACCGTTGAGTGAGGACATAAGAACGGACCTCTTAAGGTACCTGTTTCCTCGGACCGTTCGATGTCAGGTACCCCAGTGTTTCTCAGTCTGAGTGTTTCTCAATCTGACTCAATGATTGTGAAAGTGTATATGAATTTCCTAAAAAACAAACAAAATTTTAATACCGTTCTCTCTAATTTCCTACGGAATCTTATCTTTCTGTTACCTTACCTTTCACACTGTAGACAAAGAAAAGTCTATTGAACCTGATTTAAACTTAGTAACTCCAAAGTCCCAACTCTTGGTTTTTGACTACCTTTACAAGTGTTCTCTAAAGTAATTTGTAACTCATGTTCGTTTTAAAGGAACAACACATCCACTATTTTACATCGTATTTTAATTTTCTTGCTCTAACCAAAGGACAGTTTGTTTTCAACTCAGTAAATATTAGTCCTTAATTCTGGGAGTCAGTAAAAGTCTGCAGTTTGGAAGACCGTGTCTCATTCGAACCTCCTTCCTTTTCTGTTTCCCCTAGAGTTGACTAATTCTGACTGGGGGATTCTGTCGGTCTCAGGAAATTCTCAATCGTAATCAAGAAACTATTCCTCCTTTACCTCGAACTATAGTCTTAAGTGGTTCCAGAAAACATCACCTTGACAGGACTTGACACCGAAATCAGAGTAATAAATTGATTTTATACGGGGTGTCAGAGTCGGTAACATTCTACTTCGTAACTTATGAATTGACTCAGAGTAAAGTCCATAGGGACTTGGTCACACTAATTACCAACATAATATAGTAGTACATACAATGGTAACATGGATTGGTCTTAAAGTACCAGTCATTATTTACAGTGAACCTACATAATAATAATAGAAGTAACAAGAAAAATTTATGACCGTTTAAAAGATCTATAGTAAGTCTTATTTTTAAATACACGACCGAATGTATGACTTTAAGACACAGTTAATTGTGTGTGTGTGTATGTGTGTGTGTGTGTGTATATATATAAATAATCTCATTTTACAACGATTTTACCACACGAAACCTTCGATAATTAAGTTACATTTTTATTGTCAATAATTCTTGGAACTTCAGAAATTCATTGATACTTTTATCTAACTGTCAATTATACTCACAATTCTCTCTTACGTGTTCAAACACAAAAATGTGTCTGACACACCTACCGCTGGTCACCCAGAGTATAGGACCATAAGTACGGAACCACATCATGGAAGGGTATGAATTATCTTGGGTGGAAAGAAACATCCTCTAGTTAGGTCTACCATCTCACCCTTCTACACCTTGAGTGAAAGATGGTTTTTGTGTAGTTTTTATGTAGGTATACACCTTCTTAAAAGTAACTATTGATTAACCTTTGACTGTCTCTCTGAAAACATGTTTGTGCCGATATTCTTTCTAGGTGTACATTGACCCATCCTTCCCTTGTCTTCTCTTCGTCAGTCCAACCCTAGATAAGGGGATTCTCTCCTCTGAGTCTCTGTTTCCCTCTTATGTACTCGTCTCTAGGTGAGACTCCTCTTATGTCCTCGCCAAACTCGGTGTAAAATCCTCAGGGTTAGGACCCAGGGTGCATCTCTTCTCTTCGGGGGAGTCGACCGACTTCCCGACGTCCCTGATTCGCCTCCCAACACCCTTCGGACTGACTCGAGGCGAACACTCCTCATACACTCACGACCGAACGAGGGTCACGTCCCACCTCTCCCGTCTGACTCCTGACGAGGACAAAAGGACTCTGGTGGGACCGTACGTAGGGTCGGACTCGGTTCGTTTGTACGGTCGGGGTGGATGAAGTGGAACGTCGAGGTGTATTCTCGCTTCCGACGACACTGACCGACCCTTCTCTCAAGTCTGTGTCCTGTGTCTCCACTGAGTCTGGAGTCCGAAGTAGACGTGCCCGTACCCGTCGGTTTCGACCATAAATGTGTCCGTCACGTGGTCCCCACCAGAACTAGAGACTGCCGCCGGTCTGAAGGTCTTGTGTACGGGTCATGAGAGGTTCTCGGTGGACCCGGGGTGGACGGGACGTCGTACTGAGGTGTTGTCTGACCACCAACACTTCCGACTAACGACACCACTCGTTTCCTCTGAGTCTATGTCGTCCCCGACGGTAACGACTACTGCGACCGTGTCCGTCGTGTGACCTCCGGTGAACTCGAGACACCGACCGGACGGTATCGGGGACTGACCAGTGTTCGGATCTCAGACGTACCCGGGTAGAACGTGGTTGTGACGAGGGGAGACACCGTTCCCACGGTTACGACCCTTTCCCCTCTTGTGTATAAATTTCCCTTGTCTCAGTTGAACCTGGGTTAGACGTCTCGAAGACGAGGTAGTTGGACCCTAGATTGGGGTGGGGACTATTCTGTCACTGTCGGTGACTCGTCTCCCCTTTAGGATGGAGTGTTGACCGAGGTCGAGATCGAGGAAACAGAGGTCGAGGGGAGGGATGGTGTCACTATCGGTGGTCGCATGGTACTTCTGTCTCCACTGAAGACGAGTATAGTTCAGGTCGGGTGGATGGTTTCCATGCGTGTGACATATCCACTACGAGGGTGTATTCCTGTGTGAAAGTTCTGACGTGATCTATTTAAAATTGGATTTAAGTATTTTCGTCTCTTTCAATTCGTTTTATTTTTCGGTTCCCTTGACAAGAGTTAACTTTCTCGTTCTCTTTTGGGGGCTTTTTATTTACTTTGTCTTTGTTTGTTGCACATAGTCTATTTCTTCAGTTACGTAATCATTATTCTTACGATTGACTTAAGAATCTTAAGTCTTGTCTACTTGTGACTCTTGGTTTAGCCGATCCAAAGATGGGTCATTTCAAGGATAAACCCCTCTCTATGAAACTCCGATATAATGATATGACGAGAAGGAAGATGATAACAGATGATTAAAATGTGTGATTTAAGTAAGAAGATCTGAAGACAAATCGGTTAATTTTCTAGGTTTATTAATTTTGATGAAACTCTGATTTATTACCGTTTCAATCTTTAGAAAAGTCCTTCATGATCGGATTGTATCATATCTCCAAATCCGTTTTTATATGTATTAAAACTATTTCAGGTCCCAAAAGACAAAGAGTTTTCAAAATCAATTTTTATTTATCGAAAAAGGATTTAATAGATCCATTAATATCAATTAACTGGGTCTACATCGTAATATACGAAACGGTCGTAAAGTTTCTACGTAAAGTCATAGATAATTTTACAGAAAAATACTACACTTAATAAAAGAAGAGACTATTACGGAATGGTAACACTTATTGGTTTGATAAGTTTGATGAAAAGTATTACGTTAAATTTTCCTCGATTACTTTTCAGGACTCAAGTCTAAGATCCGATCTTCACACGGACGTATCCCTTCCCTTTCTTTAATCCTTGTACAAGGGTAACTGTAAGAGGTCCTTAATAAAATCTTGTATTGTGTGTAAATTTCAAAGAATCTTTGAGATCTTTTACTCCTCATTTATAGTGTTTAATCCAGTTTATTCTATGTCATCCCTTCTTATAATGACAATAATTATGTTAAACTGAACAATTTTTGTCAAGTATCTTAAGTGCACGATAATGGATTACCCCCTATGTTCCTCTTTAAGTCGTATCTTACGGATACATGTACTGAAAGGGACTCTAATTGTACGTAATTGGGAAACTTCTGGGGTAGTGAACGTGACGTGACTTGTGTGTCAAAAACACTCAGACGTACCTCATCCCGACTCTTGAATCGTTTTGGTAAGTATTTAAGTATTTTGATGACATATAGTTGAATAGAAATTTTCAATTGTTCGTATAACTCTAACCATCTTTTACGTGTACACATGTATTTTTGATATTCGACTCCAGTTCTCATATCGAAGTGTGAATCTTATTGAATTCCATTTGTGGGTTGTTCAGATTTTGTAATATTGAACTTAAGACAGGTTGAAATACACGAGGTCCTGTAAAGACTATTTACGTTTCAGTAGATCTGTTGAATCTCTTGACCTTCCAATCCTCCTTTCTGTGGTTAATCGTGTCCATGATTCAAGAAAAGTACTGGGTCCTATACAGTCATGAGAGACGTAGACTTAAGAATTTTAGGTACAGACATTTTAGTTTTAATACTATGGCTGAACGAAGAGTTACAACAACACTTCCAATAGGTCATTCTCCGTGTCGTAAGATTTTGTGACTTTACCCAAGGAGATATTATTTCAGTTTACAGTCATAGACAAGGGGTCTCTATACCATCTAAAAAGAGAAGACCCTCTGAACTACTTCAGTAAACAGGACTTTCAAACATTGTAGGTGACCAGACTTTCCTCTTAAAACCTAATTTAAAGAACTGTAGGAAATGTCGAAATGAGAGAATATTTGACTTACGACGAAAGTATTTTGTCAAGAGTCATTCCAGACTAGTCACTATACACGAGACAGTAGGTAAGAACGGGAAGGTTTAACAAGAGGTCTAACATAGGTGTTACTAGAAAAACTTTGTGTGTACATTTTTACAGTATGTATGAGGAGAATTTCGGGAACTTACGGAAAGGAAACCCAAATCCTGTTTCTAGTTTGAGGAATTACCAGGTGTTTTAGACGACACCAGTTTTGGATGATACCAGACTCCGGATGGAAGTATGATGGGAGGGTTTAAGAGAGGTGGTAGAAGGAAGTCACGGAGTAGTGGTACGAACGAGGGTGGGGTCCCCGTCTCGGAATGTGTATGGAGGATAGGAGAAGGTCAATCATGGATGAATGTGGTGGGGGAGAAAAAAAAAAAAAAAGAAAAACCAACGAAAGAATTTTTACAGATAAGATTGTAGGTATCGTGACGTGACTAGAAGAACTGTCGTGAATGATAACGAAGTTAAATGTAAAAACACACACCAAAAAACTAGTGAGGCATAGGAAATGACCTAAAATTTGTATAATCTTAGGAACTACACAACCCAGTGTAACACAGGGTCCGGAATGTGTCACGGAATGGGTTTCCTCTGACAGTTATTTGAATACAACTTCTTATCATAAATGAATTTAGTAATGACGAGATTAACTTCCGTCAGTCAAGTCAAGTCAACGAGTCATCACGCAGGTTGTCAAACGTTGGGGTTTCTGACGTCGTACTGTCCAAAGGGACAGGTAGTGGTTGAGGGTTTCGAACGAGTTTGACTACAAGTAACTCAACCACTACGGTAGGTTGGTAGAGTAAGAGACAATAGGGGAAGAGAAGGACGGAAGTTAGAAAGGGTCGTAGTCTCAGAAAAGGTTACTCAGTCAAGAAGTGTAGTCCACCGGTTTCATAACCTCGAAGTTAAAGTCGTAGTCAGGAAGGTTACTTGTAAGTCCTGACTAAAGGAAATCCTAACTGACCAAACTAGAGGAACATCAGTTCAATTCAGTTCACTTAGAGGGAAAAACGTACTGGATTGAAGTGTAATGTTTGTTCTTTCGTCATATAACTACAATATCGATACGTTCTCAAAATAAGTTTATTCTAAATTCTTTCTTGTCGTTTTGACTGAAGAAAAACTCAAACCGTAGAAATGACTCTTGTGTTCGACGCGAACTGGAGTCATTCCTCATCTTTACGTCACTACTGGTCGCCGGTAACACCTTTGGGTAATCATCCAGAGTCTCAGTGGGGAGTTTTCTGTTGTCAGGTCGGACGACTTTCCAGATTGGATCTAACGGTAGTAAAATGTAATACACGATTACGAAAGGAGACGGGAGAAATTAGAAGAACACCCTGTTACGATTGGTAAAGTCGAAGGATAACGATTTCAGAAGACCTGAAGAACAAAGAAATTCCCGTTGTCTTTTATCTATTTTAATAGGTTTCATAGGACCCATCATATACGAAGGGTAAAGGTACTTTTATTTTGGACGGGAATTTACAGTTGTGTAGAATTTTTATATTTAGATAGTTCCTCCTTTGTTTGTAAACTCACTCGGGTGGAGAATTTCCTTTATCAACTCAATGTACATCCTTTCCTGAAGTCTCGTCGAGAGACTTCATCTTATTTTTCTTCTCGTTTTCACACAACCAATTTTGGGGACTATGGACTTTTCTTCCTGGGGACCTAAGAGAGACTCGTGTGTTTCCTAAACAAGATAGGAACTCGTTCTACTAAAGAAACCCAGAGACAATAAAAGAAATTGTTATCTTTATGAATAGAACGTAAGACAAAGTAGGAGACCCTAAAAAGGATTAATAAATAAATCTAATAGAGGTCGAAATAATTCTATAATAATCGTATAGTTTATAATTTCAAATTCACCTATATGTAACACTTTATTACTGGTGTTATTCCAATTATTTGTGACAATTCGTAGTTCCTAAGCGACGGACCGTACGTGTCTTCGGTTATTATGCCGTGACCGAAAACTCTTTCTTTTCTTGAAATAACACTTCGGTTGATCGTACCTCTGTTCTACACTCCGAGAGTTTAAACAGAGGAGTAGGTCCCAGGGTCCATTTTAAATTCCTCATTCCCCTTAAAGTTTGAACCTTCGACTAAAGTTAAGTCAAGTCAAGTCAAGTCAGTGAGTCAATACAGGTTGAGAAACACTGGGGTACCTTACGTCGTACGGTACGAAGGGACAGGTAGTGGTTGAGGGGTCTTGAACGAGTTTGAGTACAAGTAGTTCAGTCACTACGGTAGGTTGGTAGAGTAGACAACGGGGGAAGAGGATGACGGAAGTTATAAAGGGTGTAGTCCCAGAAAAGTTTGCTCAGTCAAGAAGCGTAGTCCACCGGTTTCATAACCTCAAAGTCGAAGTCGTAGTCAGGAAGGTTACTTATAAGTACTAACTATAGGAAATCCTACCTGACCAACCTAGAGGAACATTCCCTGAGAGTTCTCAGAAGAGGTTGTAGTGTCAAGCTTTTGTAGTTAAGAAGTCGTTAGTCGATAGAAATATCAGGTTGAGAGTGTAGGTATGTACTGATGACCTTTTTGGTATCCAAACTGATCTACCTAGAAACAGTCGTTTCATTACAGAGAGGAAAAATTATACAACAGATCCAACCAATATATTGAATATACGTCTCATGTAGTACTCTTTGCGACCCGACCTACTTCGTGTTCGACCTTAGTTCTAATGACCCTCTTTTTAGTTATTGGAGTCTATATGTCTACCATGGTGGGAATACCGTCTTTCACTTCTTGTTGATTACTCGGAGAACTACTTTCACTTTCTCCTCTCACTTTTTCAACCGAATTTCGAGTTGTAAGTCTTTTGATTCTAGTACCGTAGGTCAGGGTAGTGAAGTACCCTTTCTCTATCCTTTTGTCGCTTTTGTCACCGACTGAAATAAGACCCCCGAGGTTTTAATGACGTCTGCCACTAACGTCGGTACTTTAATTTTCTGCGAATGAGGAACCTACCTTTCAATACTGGTTGGATCTGTCGTATAATTTTTCGTTTCTGTTATGAAACAGTTGTTTCCAGGTAGATCAGTTCCGATACCAAAAAGGTCATCAGTACATACCTACACTCTCAACCTGATATTTCTTTCGACTCACGTCTTCTTAACTACGGACATAGTTATGGAGGTCTGTTGGTAGAGTCCGTACCCACTTTTTTAGGGTAGTGGAGACATTCCGTTAAAAAGATCAGTGTCTCGTTACAGAAAATAGAGGACTCAGTCTCTTAGGAGTAAGTATAGTCCAAATAAAATAAAAAACGGACGTACAGAGTCATTCACTTTAGAGTCAAGGGGTTGGTCCCTAGCTTGAACTGGGGGGACGCCACTTTCGTACCTCAACATTGGTGACCTGGTGGTCCCTTCAGGGAGTATATTCCAAATTATTTTAAAACGATATCAGTTGGTTCTCGGTTGGGGATAATCGGTTGTGATTGTTTATTTTGTCGGTCTGTTTCTGTTTGTACCTGTTTCTCTAGGTTTCCGGACCGTGAAATTGGGTCCCAATCCCCGAGATTGGGAATTTGACACCCATGGAGTCCCGATATTGGAAAATACCTTACAAGAGATCCTAACCCGACCCCACGAGTGACTCCACTAGGGCTCTTTGTAGACAAGCGGAAGACGGAGTGGACCCCAGTTCGGTCACGTTCGTGTGCGGAGTGTTCCCCTCAGGTCCGAAGGACGTCGGGAAGAAAGTCAGGGACGTCAGGAGGGTGGTCGGTTCCCCCGAATAGAAGGAATACATCCTGGGTCCTGAGTTCCTTGGTTAACAATGGAGAATGGTGAGTGAGAGGTCCCACCCAGACACGGACACATAGGAGGAAAAAGGAGACTCAAGTGAGGGTACCGTTGGACTAACGAATGCACATCTAGACAGAATGTCGGAAACGATATGTTTCTAAACAGTCAAAGGTCAACCAGAAGGTGCTCTTAAGAAGGTATCACCTACGTAAAAAATTCAGAAACAACCACTTCCACTCAAGGCACAGGAGGATGGTGGTGGAACTAGTTAGGGGAGTAGTACAAGATGTGATTTAAGGGTCTTGATTGAGTAGAATCTCGATGTTCAACATGAAAAACTGTTTGTGATAAAGAGGGTAGAGGTTCGGAGACCGCTGATGGTAAGAAGAGAGACGAAGAAACTCAAATCCGAAAAAAATCTAAGGTATACACTCTTGTATGTCATAAACAGAAAGAGACAGACTTAATACAGTGAATCGTATTATGGTAGTCCAGGTAGGGATGATAACGTATACCGTCCTAAAGACAGAAAAATAACCGACTTATTATAAAGTCACACACACACATACATATATATATATAGTGTAAAAGAAATAGGTAAGTGGACGACTGTCTGTAAATCCAACAAGACTACAGTAACACCGATAACTCTTATTACGAGGTTATTTGACCCCCACGTCTATAGAGAAACTCTATCAAGTAAAGGAAACCTATATGTGGGTCTTCACCCTAACGACCTAGTCTGTCATCAAGATGAAAATTGAAAAACTCCTTGAAGAAATGACAAGAGGTATCGTCGACGTAGTCGTAATGGTAGTTGTTATATGTTCCCAAAGGAAAAGAGGTGTTGGAGTGAATAAAATAGAGAATAGAAAAATTATTGTCGGTAAGATTGTCCACACTCTAATACATATTAACACCGAAATCAAACGTACAGGAACTACTAATCCCTTCAACTCGTAGAAAAGTATATAGACAACCAGTAACCATACAGAAGAAACCCTTTTTCAGATAAGTCAAGGAGACGGGTAAAAATTTAACCTAACCAAAAAACGGTAACTCAACAGATTCGAAGAATATATAAAAGTTGTAATTGGGGAATAGTCTATTTACCAAACGTTCATAAAAGAAGGTAAGACTCCAACGGTAAAATAAAACGATTAACAAAGAAAAATGACACGACTTCGAAAAAAAAATTAGTTATCAAATTACATCAGGGTGAACAAAATAAAAACTAAAACAATGAATACGAAAATCATAGTGTAGATTTTTTAATAACAATCTTGGTTTTAGTTCCTCTAAAAATCTATAAAAAAGAAGATCATCAAAATATCAAAGACCGGAATGTATATTCAGTAAATAGGTAAAGTTCAATTAAAAACACTTCTCACATTATATACCCAGGTCAAAGTAAAAGACGTACACCAACCACCAATAGGTCAAAAGACGTAAAAGACCACCAATAGGTCAAAAGGGTTTTGGTAAGAAATTTCTCGGATAGAGGAGGTTGTGTCTCAACAGAAACGAGGTGACAGTTTATAATCAACTGATATATACACACAAAAATGAAGACCCGAAAGTCAAAACAAGATGACCTACTGATATACAGATAGAAGTACGGTAGTACTAAAGTTAATGATGTCGAACATTATTTCAAACTTTAGTCTTTCATATTACTGAGATCGAAACAAGAAGAAAGAGTTCTATTAAAACTGATAGTCCCCAGAAGACACCAAAGTATACTTAAAATCCTAAAAAAGGATAAAGACAATTTTTACAGTAACCTTAAAACTATCCCTAACGTGACTTGGATATTTACCGAAACCCCTCATACCTGTAAATTGTTATAATTAAGAACCCCAGGTAATTAAGAAGACTAAGACCTGTAAAAAAAAAAGTAAATAAACACAGAAGTTAAAGAAAGTATTTACTGTATTAAAAATCACAATTTTAAATTATTTAAATACACGTTTAAATTACATGTTTAGTTTAAATTGGAGGACCCAATTTAAATAAGGACACATAAAATAATAAAAGTTACGATAACACTTATATTAATAAATCGAATAGTTAAAAAGTACACAGAGAGGATCTTACATACGATGGACTCCTGTCCGATAATGAGTTTAATTCCTGGTGAAATCGTTTTGACACCCGAATTTTCTTAATAAACAAATTAATTATTTAATAAAGTTGAATAACTATCGATATTTACATTATTATCAAGAATATGGTTTTTGATAAAATTCGTGCAATGTGTATACAACTGAGGAAATAAAAGATACTATATCGACCGTCGAGTCGTTACATAAGTGACACTAGTTTCTCGTCAGAAAGAGACGACCCTTCCCGTCGGTAAGAGAGAGTCAAAAGTTTCCTTATATGTACCTCATAGTTCGTTTGTGAGTTGAGTCGAGGATTGTTTATTATCACTCTGTTTATAGGGTCGGTTAGACGAGTGTGTAAAGACACAGTCCTACACATTCTGTAGATCGAGTCCCGGTGTTCCTTATGTCTACTTATTCCAGGTCGAGTGAGAGGTTTCTCGAGTATTGAAAACGACAACTCAGTCGGTATAGTCTGAGAATTCCTGGAGTACCTGACATCGAGTGGTCCTAGGAGACAGGCACCCTAAAGGGTCCGTTCTTTTCATCTCGCCCAACGGTAAAGGAAGAGGTCCTCTAGAAGGGTTGAGTGGAGAGGACGTAACCATCCGTCTAAGACTGGTGTTCGGGACTATTTTCAGACAACGGATGAGTGGGGTGGGTGAGGGAAGTGGTCGTGGAAAGGGGACGACCTGAGGGTTTTACGCACGTCGGTCAAAATATAGTAGTCCATCCTTTATCTGATAGAAAGACTTCTTTGGCTAGGTGGGTTTTCTTTTCTGAAGTCGGAAGTAAGGAAAGTAGAGGAACATCGGCTCTTTCGTTGTACCCAGTGGTCGTCGAGATGACCTCGGTAGACTCTCTTAAGACGGTCCCAAGAACGAGGACGGTTCATACGAGTTTGATCGTACTAGAGTAGACCTTTATGTCGGAGTTATACACAGTGGTCAAAAAGACGGTCATGTCACTGTAACCGAAGTAATTCAACGTGGTTCACTTGGAGGAACTTACCTAGTAAGTCGTGTCGATGGAACACATGAATCAGTGAGTCAGTACAAGTTGAGAAACTCTGGAGTACCTGACATCGGACGGTCCGGGGAGACAGATACCCTAAGAGGTCCGTTCTCATGACCTCACCCAAAGGTGAAGAAAGAGGTCCCCTAGAAGGATTGGGTTCCTAGCTTGGGTCCAGAGGACGTGACGTCCGTCTCAGAAATGTGTCTTTATTATGATCGAGAAACATATATTTTATTTTCAATTTTAAAAGTTTTATTCTTTTCGGAAGTCTTTAATAAAACTCTCATGGATCACACTGTCGGTCCGAGGTATAGGGTAGTGGGACACCGTTCCAGGTGTTTGACCGGTTGGTACAGGTCTTTGTCTCGAGGGTCATTACATAAGAAATGTTTACTTGTTAATCTTTGGTGGTCTGTTACTTTCCTTCTTCTTTATCGAATTTCTCAACTTTCACCAACTTTATCGTCCTTAACCCTCAAAAAGTAATATTCGTTTCATGATGAAAAATACAAATTTAATACAGGTCAGTAATGAAATTATTTCTAATTTAAATTTAAAATTACCCATGTGTCTTCGTCTCATCAGACCTTTCTCCAAACGGGTAAGACAGTTCCAGAGGTACCCATTGTAAGAAGTGGTACGCCTTATATATTGGAAGTCGAAGATCTGAGACTGAAACGTTCGAGTTTTGAAGTAAAACGGACGTGTATTTTTAGTCCAAGTAGAGACCTTCCTCACTTTGAGTTAGTGTGAGTACTCCACTCCATATTATTAAATCCTACTCAGGAGTGGTGAGACCATCGGTCCTACGGACATAGACGTTTTTACCACATAAGGAAAAGATTCCCTTTCGTTATACCAATCCGTTTACTCTTAGTGACCGAATGTGACTCTTTGACGATCTTTCAAAGTCTCGGGTACGTGAACGGTGTTTTAGATGTGACAATTCTGCCAACGAACCTTGGTTTTCATTTGTTTAAGTTACTGGAGTAGGATTTGACAATGTTACTAAGACGTTCCGTCACATTAATAAGTGACGGAATTTATAAGTCTTATAAGAGAATAGGATTCTTATTCTTCGACTACGAGTCTTTTAAATTATCAAACGGATTCCAGTGTGTCGATCGAAGTTACAGTTATCTCCAAACAGACTAAGTCTCATAAAGACAACACGGAGTAATGGAAGGGTCTTATTTGTTCCTTTACCCACTATGTTCCTGATTGGGAAGAATAGATTCGTCAAAAAGAGGAAAGATGGTAGTTTCAGGAAATAGTTTTAGGTAGAAGATTTATACCTCCTAATTTTTACTTTCTTTTACTTTCCCTTATTATAAATTACTTACGGATGAATATATTCCGAGTCATGATCGTTAAAATTTTAAAAAGAGATGGATAAAATTTTTATCAAACAAATAAATTACGTAAATATTCAGATGGAGAAAATGTATGACAACAAATAATGTATGTTTGTCGTCAATAAAACATAATAATTTGGTCTAAACCTTTAAACGAAACGACATAAAACTTTTAGAACAACCGTCAAAATTGCAGACACTTCAATTAACGTATTTTTGTACAAGTTTTCCAGGTTACACGGAGGTCACTCATTACGGTGTCAGTAAAGTCTTTTACTTTTATCTTCACTATCGTAGTATAAGACAATGGTGGTGACGAACTTTCGGTCTAAAATTACTCGGGTCGAGATATTAGACGGACTCGTAAATATCTGGAACCCTCCCCTTGAGATCTCGAAATCCGATTTCATCGTCGTCTCTTACAGAGAGTGATCACATTGTTGTCACGACCCATACCGACAAGACTCCCGTCCGAGTAGTTGACACCGTTGAACGTCCCCCGTGGTCGGCCCCACCCTTATCTCAACCGGTTTAAACGGTGATCTGTAATTCTCTATACATTTTAGGTAGTTGAAAAAGGTTAAAGTAACACCCCTTTACCCCTTTTTTTATGTCATCGGTCAATGATGTGACGGTCATGTCTTTTCGTCGTAATGTCTATGGATAATTGTAAAAAACTCACACACACCTTTAGGTTGATATATGGAACCCTTTCACCCGTTTTCCATCGTTCTTTCTGTCTTTTTATTATTCTACCTCGGTCTTTAGAGTGGACGGTAGAGAGAGTTATACGACTCACACATTCGGGTTCTATTCATTTTCGTCTTTGTACTTAGACAAGAGAGTCAAATAGAATCGAGGAGACTCGAAGAGTATCACACTCTTAGTCTACGTGATTTGTCTTAAGACGATGAGTCTGTGGTTCTATCAAAAGAATGTTGTACCGGGGATTTGTCTTCGGTTGAAGAAGTAGACCACGAGTTGTCTTCTATTTCGTTACATAAGGTTTGGTGTTCCTTTTTGACCGACCGGTTAGGGTTGACGTTCTGCCAAACCACCGGAGGTTAACCGTAGTAAGATTTTCCTCAAAACTATCATTGATTGATTAGCCGTCAAAAAGGAAAGAACGGTTGAACTCTTGGGTTGGAACTCGATTCTACATTGAATCGATGCACGATACGAATCATGAGTCGGTCCAGGCTGAGAAACGATGGGGTACCTGACATCGAGTGGTCCGAGGAGACAGGAACCCCTAAAGAGGTCCATTCTTATGGTTTCATCCAACGGTACGGGAGGAGGTCCCCTAGAAGAGTTAGGTCCCTAGTTTGGGTCCAGAGGGTGTAACGTCCGTCTAAGGAATGACAGACTCAGTGGTCCCTTCGGGTTCTTATGACCTCTCCCATCGGATAGGGAAGAGGTCCCCTAGAAGGGTTGGGATCCTTAGTTTGACCCCAGAGGACGTAACGTCCGTCTAATAAATGGTGACTCGGTGACTGTTTGGGTCCAAGATTATTTGATCCAACGCCCCGAAGGGACCATCGAGTCGATCATTTCTTAGACGGACGATTACTCCCTCTGTGTCCTCTGGTGTCCTCTACACCCAAACTAAGGTCCCAGTCCTTCTAGGGGACCTCATCCTTTACCGTTGGGTGAGACTATAAGAACGGACCTTCTAGGGTACCTGTCTCCTCGGACCTCCCGATGTCAGGTACTACAACGTTTCATAGTTTGTGCTGACTCGTTGACTCGTGTTTGGATCGATATGGTTCAAGATTAGTCGTCGGAGATCTATCCCGTTAGATTCTCCCGACCGATCAAAGAATCGACTCCTAAATTCATTCTAAAACTCTACGATTCTCCTGTTTTCGGTACTCCTTCTATAATCGATAAGGTTACACATTGACCCTATGTAAACTTCACTCCTGAGGGAGTAAAGTTTCTGGTCCCCAAGACACATCAGTTGTCTATCATCTACTCCCCTGTTAAGGTTCTTTCTTATATCTGTATTAGGAATAATTCTCCCCTCCTCTCCTTCTTTACATACCTCTCTCATTGCACCTTTGAATGTAATGGTATACATTTTATCTATCGGTTGCCCTTAAACGACACACAGAGTCCTTTGAGTTTGTCACCGAGACATAGTTGGATTTCCCCACCCTACCCCTCCCTCTACCCTCCCTCTAAGTTTTCCCTCCCCTACATACATATGGATACTGACAAAGTACAACTCCAGACTGTCTTTTGTTGTTTTAAGACATTTTGTTAATGGGAAGTTAATTTTTTATTTGATGTTTTTATCTTGATTTCCACAGTACATAGACTATGATTTGAACCGTCAGGACATAAAATTGAACACGATATTTATTTACAGAGAAAAGAATAGAATTTATAAGGGATTTAACACATCACCACACTAGACTCCTCGAAAGTCAGTCAAGACTTAGGGACCATTATCCAATGTCCCTGTTCTTTCGATCAGATTTCGATATATAAATGACATGTAGACCAAAGATATCGAATTCTATACATTAAATAGAAACAACCTCGGGTAAAAATAACACCCTACGTGGACAAAATATATAAGAGAACTTACTACTCTAAATTCAGTTTATGGGTCAATCCCAGGAACCCTAACGAGGTCTATGACCACTAAATGTGGTTCGACCTGACCATTCATAAAAACAAGTATGACATTTTCTACAAGAATAGCAATTTTTTCCATGTGGAGTGATTTGTTGACAATCCTACGGATTTTTTTTTTTGGGTTAGGACCGAGTGTGATTCATAATAGTCTTCTCAAAGACATTGTACGTTTTGTCATATCGGTTGAGACGTTTTATTCCAACTTTCAAAGATTATTTTAATTTGTATATGATGAATCGTGTGTTGGGTCGTTAAGATAAGTATCTATAAATGAGTTCTCTTTATTTTTGAATGTAATTATGTTTTTGGACATATACTTAAAATACAACAACCACAAGTCAGTGAGTCAGTACAGGTAGGGAAACGTAGAGAAACCTGACGTCGTGTGGTCCAAAGGGACAGGTCGTGGTAGAGGACCTGGAACGAGTTTGAGTACAGTAACTCAACCACTACGGTAGGTTGGTAGAGTAGGAGACAGTGGGAGAAGAAGAGAACAGAAGTTAGAAAGGGTCGTAGTCCCAGAAAAGATTACTCAGTCGAGGAATATATTCCACCGGTTTCATAACCTCGAAGTCGTAGTCAAGTCAAGTCAAGTCAAGTCAGCGAGTCAGTACAGACTGAGAAACGCTGAGGTACTTAACGTCGTGAGGTCCGGAGGGACAGGTAGTGATAGAGGGCCTCAAGTGAGTCTGAGCGCAGGTAGGTCAGTCACTACGGTAGGTCGGTAGAGTAGGACCCAGCAGGGGAAGAGGAGGACGGGGGTTAGGGAAGGTAGTCGTAGTCAGGAAGGTTACTTATAAGTGCCAACTAAAGGAAATCCTACCTGATCAAACTAGAGGAACGTCAGGTTCCTTGAGAGTTATTAGAAGAGGTTGTGGTGTCAAGTTTTCGTAGTTAAGAAACCGTGAGTCGGAAGAAATACCAAGTTGAGAATGTAACTATGTACTGATGACCTTTTTGGTATCGAAACTGATCTACCTGGAGACAGTCGTTTCACTACAGAGGTGAAAAATTATGTGACAGATCTAAACACTATCGAAAAGAAGGTTCCTCGTTTACAGAAAATTAAAGTACCGACGTCGGTGGTAGACGTCACTAAAACCTCGGGTTCTTTTATTTCAGACAGTGATAAAGATAACAAAGGGGTTCATAAACGGTAATTCACTACCCTAGCCTACGGAACTAGAAACAAAAAACTTACACCTCAAAATTCGGTAGAAAAAGTGAAAGGAGAAAATGGAAGGACTCCCACCACAGTAGAAGTATAGACTCCAATAACTATAAAGAAGGTCGTTAGAACTGAGGTCGGACACGAAGTAGGTCGGACCGTAAAGCGTACTATATGAGACGTATATTCAATTCATTCGTCCCATTGTTATGTGTCGGAACTACATGAGGAAAGGGTCAAACCGTGGTCAAGTAACAAGGTACAGACCAAGATTGACAACGAAAAACTATACGTTTATCCAAAGTGGCCTCCGTCCATTCCACCAGACCACAAGGGTGGGGAAATTCTTAAAAGGTGTCAAACAACACTAGGTGTGTCAGTTTCCGAAATCGTATCAGTTACTTCGTCTTCATGTACAAAAAGACTTAAAATGTCGTATAATAAATATTAATTATAAATATTATATAAATATTAAAGGGGTTTAATCTTCATTGGGTTTACAAGAAAATCGTTCATATGTCTGTTTGTTTGATACCGTGTAGATACATCACCTTATGGAGAGTGGTTATTCTTCCCCGCTTGATAACCATACGTGGTTGGTTTTCCTTACTTAGAGTTTACATAATACTCGAATTATAATATAATAAGGTTAATATACTGTAAGACCTTTTACGTTATGAAATGTCACGTCTTTGTTTAGGTATTAAAGTTCCCAATCCTGACTTCCTTCCTAAACTCTTGTTTCCCTGTCGAGTTCCTTTAGGAACCACAATACCGTGACAAGACATAGGACTAACACCACAATCAATATATACCGATACTTAGATAATCTTGAATTGAGATGTAAATTTTTTTCACTTAAATTTTTTACATTTTTATACATGTCGAAATGTTGGTCTAAACAAATTTTACTTCTCTCACCGTCTAAGTGGATCTCCAGTCGTCAGGCTTAAATACACTTTTCCATCCTCTTAAATCTGAGTTGTGACCAATACTTGGTTCCTGTTCGTCTAGATTCTTTGTACCATAGTCCGTCCCGTGTTCCTTTTCTAGTAATCTTCCCTTAAGAGACACTACATCCGATCCGTACTCATGTCAGTACTTTTTTTCCTTCGTAAAGAAATGAACCCTTAGTCAAAATTAAATAAAATTCTTTAGTAAAGTCTTAACGAGTAACTAAAGACAGAGACCTTTCATTAGTGTCTTTCTTAAAAGGTACGTTGTTTATCCACCTCTGTCGCTCTTTTTATTTTACACGAACCCTAACTAAAATTTACTTGAATCGTAAAAGAGATCGTAAGAGTATATCAACAAGGTATACTTTTATTAAAAGTTATTTTTATATATTTGTGTTATATAAGTGTCTTTATCCGGTTTATTAATTAATTATACAGTAGAGGGGAGAGTGTCATACCCATTACGACATTGAGTGACCTCCTGTTGACAGTATGGATTATTCTTTCCTATTCCTTCTTCTTCACCCGGAGGAACCACCGAGTCAACCATTTCTCGGACGGACGTTACTGTCTCTAGGTCCAAGTTAGGGGTCCATCCCCTCTATGGGAGTTCTTCCATTGGGTGAGGTCATTAGAACGGACCTCTGAAAGTGCCTGTCTCCTCGGACCACCCGATGTCAGGTACCCCAGTGTTTCTCAGCCTGTACTGACTCACTGATTGTGAAAGTAAAAGTTCCTCCTGACGGTCCCAGGTCGGGGCCACCTAGGTTCCACTAAGCTTCCACCCCTGTCTCAGCCACAGGAATCTTTTTATGTATAAATTAATGTCTATATATCTCTCTAATCTTTGCCTATCACATCATCCTTTTAATCACCTCTTTTTCTCCGACTTATTGAACCAAATACACCTTATCGTAGGTACGAGGTCTATCCTTAAGTCGGTCTCTTTACCCCTCGTTCTTTCTTCGCTGTACCCCCTTAGTCAGAAAGGTCTTTGACTAGGTTAAAGAAATAAAAACCCAAACGAATATATGGAAAACAATGTGTATCCCTACTTATGTCTCAGTACGTCCTCAGTCGTCAGGACTGGAAATAGTTTTAGTCCACGAAGTGTATTTTTCCAGAATCCCTAAAATGTATTAGAAGACCGGTACTCTGGACGACTGTAAAATACTAGCAAAGAAAGACTATTGGTTTGTGAATAAAGAAGGTTCCCACAAAAAAGAATTTGGTCCGTGGTGGGAGGTTTATTTCAATGTAAGGATGTCCCACTCCTACATCACTCAATGTTAGTTCTTTCCTTAAATAAATTGGGTTCCAATTGTACTAATTAGAATTTCCAATTATGAATAAAGAGGATATACGAATTTCCAATTATGAATAAAGAGGATATACAATCAATATAAGTAATATTCCCGTCCCTTGTACCTCTNCCCGTCCCTTATACCTCTAAATCGTCGTTTGTAGTTGGGTTGTTTACTTTTAGGAAAGTGGTTACAAGGGGAATTCTAGATAAATCAGAATTCTGTCACTATTTCAATGTAAAAATGTATCGTTCCTGTATCACTAAATATTGTTTCATGTCACTAGATAATGTTTTCTCTTTTAAGTAATTGAGTTTTTCAGATCATAACGATTGGAATTTTTGATGAGATAAAGGAAAAGATATCAGGTTTATGTAACTAATTATATAAGGGTCCACGGATTCCTATACCTCCGGACCGCCGTTAGTAACTGAGTTGTTACTCTTTTCGGGATACGATTAATTCTGAAAGTTTTATGAGGTTTTGAGAGACACGACAAATACCAACTGTCCATCATTTGTCAGTACACGGATCACCGTCCTCATACCTATTAGGACAGTGTGTTCGATCAGACAGTCGTCTCTCCAAACTGGACTCTGTGGGAACAGTGTGGGTCCCGTCCCTTAGTCGTCGTTAATAACCGTGTTGTTTACTTTTTTGGGAAGTGGTTATATTAAGGATTGGTTGGGTGATATGACTGTTAAAGGGTTTTCTTAAACGGAAGTCATTCAGATTTTGTAGACACGGAGAGTCCAACCCTCCGACATTTGTTAGTGTACACCGACCTGCTTGGATATGTCCGCCCGATCTATTGGAAGTCTCCTCAGACATTCGACTTTGTGAGAACAGTACGTGTCCTTAAAAATAACTGAACCTCGACGTGTAATTGAGAAAGAGACTCTCTTTACCACTACCCCCTCTCGGGGGGCATTTCAGTCTCCACATCCACTCTCGTATTTTGTCTGAGACCAAACCCCCATCTACGAGTCCTTGTCCCCCAAAGGACTGCGAACTAGTGTGGAAACGTATACGGTTCGGAGGAAGGAGCACCGGAAACGGTACCCGCCTCAAGGAGTACGACCGGGGGCCGTCTCCTGCACCTAAAGTCTACCTCTGTCTTAGACCCTCCGATCGTATCGAGTTGAATCATTCTAACTTTGTCGAGTCTCTAGTAACTTCCTAGAGATAACAAATTGTCTACTCTTTTGATACCGGGTCTCTACACTTCACTGAACGGTCTTCGGCGTCTTAATAATTTAAAATATTGAATTAGAAAACAACGGTTTACGTCACGAAAACCAAACCCAAANCAGATCATAACGATTGGAATTTTTGATGAGATAAAGGAAAAGATATCAGGTTTATGTAACTAATTATATAAGGGTCCACGGATTCCTATACCTCCGGACCGCCGTTAGTAACTGAGTTGTTACTCTTTTCGGGATACGATTAATTCTGAAAGTTTTATGAGGTTTTGAGAGACACGACAAATACCAACTGTCCATCATTTGTCAGTACACGGATCACCGTCCTCATACCTATTAGGACAGTGTGTTCGATCAGACAGTCGTCTCTCCAAACTGGACTCTGTGGGAACAGTGTGGGTCCCGTCCCTTAGTCGTCGTTAATAACCGTGTTGTTTACTTTTTTGGGAAGTGGTTATATTAAGGATTGGTTGGGTGATATGACTGTTAAAGGGTTTTCTTAAACGGAAATCATTCAGATTTTGTAGACACGGAGAGTCCAACCCTCCGACATTTGTTAGTGTACACCGACCTGCTTGGATATGTCCGCCCGATCTATTGGAAGTCTCCTCAGACATTCGACTTTGTGAGAACAGTACGTGTCCTTAAAAATAACTGAACCTCGACGTGCAATTGAGGAAGAGACTCTCTTTACCACTACCCCCTCTCGGGGGGCATTTCAGTCTCCACATCCACTCTCGTATTTTGTCTGAGACCAAACCCCCATCTACGAGTCCTTGTCCCCCAAAGGACTCCGAACTAGTGTGGAAACGTATACGGTTCGGAGGAAGGAGTACCGGAAACGGTACCCGCCTCAAGGAGTACGACCGGGGGCCGTCTCCTGCACCTAAAGTCTACCTCTGTCTTAGACCCTCCGATCGTATCGAGTTGAATCATTCTAACTTTGTCGAGTCTCTAGTAACTTCCTAGAGATAACAAATTGTCTACTCTTTTGATACCGGGTCTCTACACTTCACTGAACGGTCTTCGGCGTCTTAATAATTTAAAATATTGAATTAGAAAACAACGGTTTACGTCACGAAAACCAAACCCAAACAAAAAAAAAAAAAGGGGATGTTTTCATGTGAAACGATAAGAAAGGTTTCGCCTCTTCCTTATATCTGGTTTTATATGTCAAGTTTGTGAGATAATATACCCCACCCCCCCACCCCCCGTCCACATGTAAACTTTTACAGTAATTTTATGTTAAACAAGATTTATCACAGGACAATGATCGTTGGCATTAAACCATTATAAGTCTTAAGTCAGTTTACTTTTTTTTTAGGTAATAATAAAGAGTCTGTCCGACAGAGAGAGAGTGGAGATCATCGACTTTTCAATGTGGTCGTGTTTCTGGTTTAGTCTTTGTACGTGAATCACACTGCAAATGTATGTCCTCCTGTAACGTCCGAGAAGTCAATTCACCCAACTACGCACCAAACGAGATTCTTCTAAACGGGAGATTGGAGTTTGACAATTTAAGTAACACGTTGGGTTACAGTCAAGAGCCATACGTAAATAAGTAAGAAGATTTTTTTTTTTAATGCATGACAAGGACCTTTCTCACGTTTCAGGGTTGTTTTCCTTATTACCGAATTCCGGTCTCTACCGGGACGGGACATCTACGACTGGAGGACGGAAATAGAACGTCAAGAACTCTCTGACGACTTGTTGTTTCCACTCCCCCTCTCTCTCTTTCTCTCTCTCTCTCTCTGAGTCAGGTTTATTCTTGACTATTACCTAAAAAAAGTGAACCAACTCATCTCTTTTGATGTCAATAACCAATGTCCTACAACAAATCTTTACAAACGCTATATATTAAAACCAAGTGATTGGTTTAATTACGTAACGTCTAACTATATCCAAAAAACAACAACAAATACCTGAAGATATGTACGAGACATCAGGGATCTTCAGAGTTCTTGTTTCATAGTATTTTCCCGGTGGGTACATTATCATTTTATTGTCGTAATAGAAAGGTCTTAATAGGTAATTGGTAGGAACTCTCTCTTGTCCTTTCAGGTTGAATGATCTACGAATATTTCCAGTTGTAGTCTTTTATAAGAAGGATTGAGGTGTGTACGTACAATGTCTTAATGACGACGTTGAGGTAGTTTATTTGTCGTTATTAAATTTTACTACCTAAAAAAAAAAATTACTTTACTGAGAAGTTACCGTCTAAATTACTATCTTCCCCTCTTGACTTTGAGTCCAAGACTTTGTAGGAATGTTTAAACAAATTAAGTATGACAGACAGAGAGGTGTCACCTTAAGTTTGTTTTTGTCGTGGGACAGAACTGACAACGCAAGTGGGGGTATAGAGATCGCAGACTGGTATTGACTAGAAATAACATCCTCTCTCAGTTAATTATTCCGTCTTTAGAAACTAGTTCCCTTTGAAGTCCAGAGGTATTTTTTCTGTTATTCTCATTTTTGAAAAACTTTTCCAATTATGTGTTTACTTTTTATAAAAACAATAACAGTCAAATCCGACTCCTATAAGTGAACCCTCATAGATATGGGTAGACGAAATTCTGTGATCACTGTCGACAGAACCGGTTATTAAAACTATGAGTAATATAGTGAAGTTCATAATCATTAAAATTTATACTCTAGAGTACTGTAAAACTATCTTCCGGTGGATGTTTACACAGACTTAATATGTACGTTTGTTGGACTTAATTATAGTTTCCGTTCCTCCTAGAAAAAGAGTCTCCCGTTCTTCTCTTAAGTATGGTCAAATAGTGAATTATGAATCCGTTTCCGAAAACGACCTTTTAAAAATTACAAGAAAAGTCATAAGTTAGTTTGTTGACAGACTTCTCCTACAACACTAAACCTATTATTAAAGAGTTTGTGTAAATGTAGGGATTAAAGAAAAACTTGGTTCAGTTAGTTGTGCGGTAAACCCTACGTGGACCTCCGTTGAACAAGCTCCAAAAAAAGACCTTTCACTCTTGATGAGTTGTAGGTAAACGTGAACTTGACGGACATTTATGGAGGGTTTCAGGGAATCGACATGGTCCCTCTTGTTTCCTTTGTCGGTAAAAGTCGGTCACGAAACACTAAAGACATAAAGTGTTCGACCTCTTATCTTATCTCCTACGTGAGTCGAGAGAAACCCCAGTGAGAGACTTTACCCCTCTTTTTCCGACAAAAAATGTAAAAGTTCACGAAAAGGGAAGTCAGACGACGTTGAAAAGGACTGTCGGTCTAAACGTCCACATTCTCAAAGAGGGTCAAAAAGTGAGTTTACCACACTCTTCACCTCATTTATAGAAATCATTGAATAATTTACAGATCCGGGGTTTAGGAGAAAAAGTCAAAATAATAGAAAAAGAAGGAAATGTAGATCCCAAGGATCTGGGAATCGGACGTGATTTTAGGGTACCTGTCTCCTCGGACCTTCCGACGTCAGGTACCCCAGACTCAACCTGTGCTGACTCTCTGAAGTGAAAGTGAAAAGTGAAAGGACGTGACCTCTACCTTTACCGGTGGGTGAGGCCATAAGAACGGACCTCTTAGGGTCACTGCCGTCTTGGACCAACCGACGACAGATACCCTAGTGTGTCTCAGTCTGTGCTGACTTCGTTCGATCGTCTTCTTCGTCGTCGTATCGTCTTCAGACGTAAGTTTCTTAAATACCGACTTGTACGTCCCTTAAGAAATTCCTCCCTCCTCCCCCTACTAGGGACCGTTCCCATCCACTTTTACTTTTATTTTTGTGTCACAAACACGACGACACAAATATGTTAATTGAAGAGTATTGAGTAGTAAAGTGACTTCTTAGAGACGTCATACCTGGTAAGGCTGGAAAGGTCGAGGGTGGTGAGTGTGTGTACTCAAAATTACAGATCGGTCAGGTCTGATTAAAGAGAAGGTATTAATACGAGACGTGAAATGAATGAGGACATGAAAATCAGTGTGAACAGGGAAGGGAACCTAGTATGGGTCAGATAGAGTCGGGGGAGGTTAGGATTAAGTAAGAAGTTCGTACGATTCAGTGAAGTCAACACAGGTTGAGAAACGTTGGGAGTCCTGGTATCTGACGGTCCGGGAGACAGGTACCCTAAGAGACCACCGAGTCTCCCATTCCTTAGACGGACATTACGTCCTCTGGACCTAAGTCAGGGACCTATCCCTTCTGTGACGCCTTTTCCCTTACCGATGAGTGAGGTCATAAGAACGGACCCTTTAGGGTACCTGTCTCGTCGGACCTCCCGAAGTCAGGTTCCGTAACGTTTCTGACCCTGTGTTGATTTGTTGATTGTGAAAGTGAAAGTGTATTATAACCCGAAGGATCCACCGTGATCACCATTTCTTAGACCGACGGTTGCGTCCTCTGTGTTCACTGTACCCAAGCTAGGGACTCAGTCCTTCTAGGGGACCTCCTCCAGTACAGTTGGATGAGGTTATAAGAACGGACCTCTTAAGGTACCTGTACCCTCGGTCCGTCCCATGTCAGGTACCCCAACGTTTCTCAACCTGTGTTGACTCGCTAATTTCGAAAGTGAAAGTATATCATAACCCGAATATACGTCTCATGTAGTACACTTTATATCCCGACCTACTTAGTGATTGACCTTAGTTCTAACGGTCCTCTTTATAGTTGTCGGAGTCTATACGTCTACTATGGTGGGATTGTCGTCTTTCACTTCTTCTTGATTTCTCGGAGAACTACTTCCACTTTTTCCTCTCACTTTTTTGATCGAATTTTGAGTTGTAATTTTTTTGATTTTAGTGCCGTACACCAGGTAATGAAATACCTTTTGTCTAACCCCCTTTTGACCTTTGTCGTCATCTAAGATAAAAGAACCCATGGTGTCAGTGGCACCTGACACTGACACCGGTACTTTAATTTACTACAAACGAAGAACCTTCTTTTCGATACTGTTTGGATTTGTCGTGTAATTTTCGTCTCTGTGATGAAACAGTTGTTTCCAGGTAGATCAGCTTCGATACAAAAAAAGGTCGTCAGTACATGTCTACACTCTCAACCTGGTATTTCTGTCGACTCGTGGTTTCTTAACTAAACTTGAGGAATAACGGTTTAAGTCTGAATTTAACTTCTTTCATCCCTTTTGGTGATCTGGTAAGTCCATACTAGATTTAGTTTAAGGAATACTAATATGCACCTTCACTCTTTATCTAAATTCCCTGATGTAGACTATCTCATGGACTACTTGATGCCTACCTCCAAGTACTGTAACATGTCCTCTGTTCCTAGTTCTGGTAGGGGTACATTTTCTTTACGTTTTTTACGTTTTACCGACAGACCCCTCCGGGATGTTTCTCGAGACTTTTCTTTTCTTCGTTTTTCGTTTCCTCTTTTCCTTTCTATATTCGTAGACTTGCGTCTCAAGGTTTCTTATCTTTCCTCTCTATTCTTTCGGAAGGAGTCGTTAGTAACGTTTCTTTATCTCCTTTTGTTGTCTTACCCTTTCTGATCTCTAGAGAAGTTCTTTTAATCTATATGGTTCCCTTGTGAAGTACGTTTCTACCCGAGCTATTTCCTGTCTTTACCATACCTGGATTGTCTTCGTCTTCTATAATTTTTCTCCACCGTTCTTATGTGTCTTCTTGACATGTTTTGTCTAGAAGTGCTGGTTCTATTAGTGTTACCACACTAGTGAGTGGATCTCGGTCTATAGAACCTTGCACTTCAGTTCACCCGGAATTTTTGTTACTGATCTTTGTTTCGATCGCCTCCACTACCTTAAGGTCAACTCGATAAAGTTTAGGACCTTCTACTACGACACTTTCGTAACGTGAGTTATACGGTCGTTTAAACCTTTTGAGTCGTCACTGGTGTCCTGACCTTTTCCAGCCAAAAGTAAGGTTAAAGTTTCTTTCCGTTACGGTTTCTTACGAGTTTGATGGCGTGTCAACGTGAGTAGAGTGTGCGATCATTTCAGTACGAGTTTTAAGAGGTTCGGTCCGAAGTCGTTGTGCACTTGGTACTTGAAGGTCTACAAGTTCGACCAAAATCTTTTCCGTCTCGTTGGTCTCTAGTTTAACGGTTGTAGACGACCTAGTATCTTTTTCGTTCTCTCAACGTCATTTTGTAGATAAAGACGAAATAACTGATACGGTTTCGGAAACTCGCACACCTAGTGTTATTTGACACCTTTTAAGACTTTCTCTACCCTTATGGTCTGGTGGACTGGACGAAGAACTCTTTATACATACGTTCAGTCCTTTGTTGTCAATCTTGACCTGTACCTTGTTGTCTGACCAAGGTTTATCCTTTTCCTCATACAGTTCCGACATATGACAGTGGGACGAATAAAGTGAATATACGTCTCATGTAATACTCTTTGCGACCCGACCTTCTTCGTGTTCGACCTTAGTTCTAACGGCCCTTTTTATAGTTAGTGGAGTCTATACGTCTACTGTGGTGGGAATACCGTCTTTCACTTCTCCTTGATTTTTCGGAGAACTACTTTCACTTTCTCCTCTCACTTTTTCAATCGAAATTCGAGTTGTGAGTCTTTTGATTCTAGTACCGTAGACCAGGGTAGTGAAGTACCCTTTATCTACCCTTTTGTCACCTTTGTCACAGTCTGAAATAAAACCCCCCGAGGTTTTAGTGACGTCTGTCACTGACGCCGGTACTTTAATTTTCTGTGAATGAGGAACTTCCTTTCAATACTGGTTGGATCTATCGTATAAGTTTTCGTCTCTGTAATGAAATGGTTGTTTCCAGACAGATCAGTTTCGATACCAAAAAGGACACCAATACATACCTACACTCTCAACCTGACACTTCTTTCCACTCGTGACTTCTTAACTACCAAAACTTGACACCACAACCTCTTCTGAGAACTCTCAGGGAACCTGACGTTCCTCTAGGTTGGTTAGGGAAGACTTCCTCTAGTTGGGACCCTAAAGAAACCTTCCTTACTACGATTTCGACTTTGAGGTTATGAAACCGGTGAAGTACGCTTCTAAATTGAGTAACATTTTCTGAGACTACGACCCTCCCTAACCCCGTCCTCCTCTTCACCTGTTGTCTCCTACTCTACCGACCTACCGTAGTGGTTGAGCTACCTACACTCAGACTCACTTGAGGCCCTCAACCACTACCTGTCCCTCCGGACCGCACGACGTTAAGTACCCCAACGTTTCTCAACCTGAGTTGACTCACTGACTTGACTTGACTATATATATTCTGTATGTATATATATATATATATATATATATATTTTACTCCCAGTTGACATATATATATATATATATATATAGAGGAGTGATAAGTACTTAAGACATCAACTATTAAACGGTTAGGTGGTTTAAATAATCATTGGGGTTTTGGTTATGAACACCACGAAACGTCAGCAAGTGACTGTGCGTACATTATCGTTTTTTAAACTCAACAGGTCACACGTGTAAGGGTAGACTCCTGTTTGTCAGTTTAGAAAAAACAAAGTCGAGAGTATGACATTTGTTCAAAGGGAAAGAATATAAATCCCAGTGAAAAAGACATAAAAACAACTAAAATGGTAAATTTTACGGGGGTCGTATCTCAACTTCACAACAGATACAAAGATTCACTTTCTTCGGACGCTTCATTCGAAATAAGTCCGTACTTAATGTCAAGACAACCGGTACTCAAGTTACAATTACTTAGAGAGAGACAGAGAGAGAGAGAGAGAGAGAGAGAGTGTGTGTGTGTGTGTGTGTGTGTGTGTGTGTGTGCAAAAGGAGTTTGTCTTTGTGTGTATTTTGTTCAATATATAACTAGTCCACTACTTTTACAACCCTGGTCACTGAGGTCCTTGAGTAGGAACATGAAGGAAATCCTGCGTACCAATTCTCAAACGATTAAGTTTTTTTTTTTTTTCTCAAACGATTAAGTCGTAAGTGTCGTTAAATTGTCTTGTATTGATGACACCTAACACCTGTTTTTATTGACCGACACATGTGTATATACACATGTATGTATACATATAGTAGATAGATAGAAGATAACTAAGAGAAAGAGACCTCTTGAGACTACGTGTACCGTTGACAGAGTCCATTACTTAACAAAGACCACAAGGTTTCTCTTTGACCATCCCTCACCTCCTTCGTTCTCTCTCTTACCCTTCGGTCCGTTCTTCGTTAAAGTCGACTTCAGGATGTCGGAAGGACCTTCCTGAGACAAGGCCCAACCAGGATCGATATCTACAGTTACCGAGTTTGTGACAGAAGACTCCTTCGTATGTCCCGGTTCAGGTGTCCTTACTTCGTCCGAGTTCGACACTCCTGTCTCTTCCTTCACTGATCATCTCTAGTTCAGTCGTGGTATTTTTACCCTTAGTGGGAAATAGAAACATTTGGAGTGGGGATCGTGGATTGGTTTACGGACCACATGTGATTTACGAATTTTTTCACAGTCAACGAGTCGGCAAAGAATGAGAAATACTGGGGTACCTGATATCGGGTGGTCCGAGGGAGTAGCTACCCTAAGAGGTCCGTTCTTATGACCTCACCCAACGGTAAAGGAAGAGGTTACGATTTTTTATACACCTTGTTTATTTACTAGAGAGGACGACATAAAGTGATTCTAAGTGTACTTATTTGTTTGTTCCGTCTTTTAGTTGGTAAGAGCCCTCTTGAAAAGACTACGAAGAGATTTCGTGTCGACAACTTTTTGTAGACACTTTTCCTTCTCAAAAATTTTATAGAAGTACCAATAAACTGTCTATTAAGGAAAGTATCTTGATATACTATTTTAATTTTAAGAATCAGAAAACAGTGTTTTAAAACTCTCGAACAGGATTATTATTATGTCCCTTCTTCAGAATGTAACTCTTTGTGTTTTGTACATAACGGTTTGGTCCTTTGTGAAAGAGAGAGAAAGGGGGAGAAAGAGTTTGTATATGTGTGTACTTACCAATGATAAAGGTAATTTTTTAAAGATGTAAGTTGTGTTTTAAGTGTAAATTTATTTGTTTGGTCATAGTTCCATCAAAAGATGTTCCACAAGTGTTTCACTCCTTATTATAAACATACATTTTACACTCTTTGCTAAACATCCCTATTTCAGATGTCACCATGGATGGAAAACGTTCTTAGTATGGTTGTGTGACCCGACCGGTTTTTCAAGTAAGTCCAAAAAGACATGGTAGAATACTTTCATAACTTGTTTGTAAAACCGGTTGGGTCATATTGAAGGTTTCGACTAAGAAATTTTAAGACACTTATATAAAAAATCGTCCGATCTTCCTAACCTAATTGGGTATTCCGTCGACTCTATGACGAGTCAATAATCCCTATCCAGGAATAGTGGTCGTATTAGTTCAAGGTTGAGGAATCGTATCTAACATTCTAGAAAAGTGGTCGTCAGGGGTGTTGGACAACGAGGTCGGTATAAAGGACGGGGAACGGGAAGTCGTCTCAAATGATACCCCGGCGGGTTTAATAAGTATGAAGGAGGTCACCTTAACCGGCACGAGACCAGGACAAAGAAAACGGTCCGTATCGGACAAGAGATACCATTTAAGAATGAGTAGGTAGTCCTTGGTCGAATTTATTAGACACTTCGTTAGGAACTCCGAGAATGAGTTTCCCTCCATTCAGTTCGAATGGAGAACCCACAAAAAACAAAAAAAAAAAAGTGTATAGGGTGGACTACCTTTAAAATAGTATAATATAAAATTAACACCCCACACGTTTGAAGGATTCCTCTTCCTAATATGAAATAATAGAAACGAAGGTATACGAGACCGTGTCTCGTTCAAAAATTATTTATTACCTGGTAAAAAGATAAAATTCTTTTCACTACTGTACTTTTGAAACCTGTTTGCATTGTCATCCACTTACTAAACAATGAAGTTCTTATAAATCCTCGTAACATCTTACTTGTTTTATAATTTTTTTTTTTTTTGAAGAGGGTTTTTCCTTATTCGTAATTACCTATTTGGGGTTTTTGTCACCTCTTACTGTATTATTTGACAATTAGATCCATAAATTTATACAATTTGTAAAAAAGTTTTACTCTTAAACCTTACTTCAGAATTGGACTCTGAACCTAATCTTTAATGAAGGATCTTAATTCGTCTACGATGTCATATTTTGGTCAATAGTCATTACCTTTCTTCACATTCGACTGGATGTAGGATGGACTTCTTTTGACGCACCCCTACTCCCCTCCTGAGATCAGTTCACTAGTTAAGGTACTCTCAGAGTTGTACTCTATGTTCTACTCACAACGTCATCTATCCTCCTGGACCTCTACCCATCAGACTTCGTCCATTATGAGTCTCCAAATCAGACCATCCATCGACTACCCGTAGTCCATCAAGACCTTTGTCCTTTACTTTAGAGCTTCGAGTTCAAGTTTCCATCTTAAGGTGTGGGGATGTTTCTGACTGTTACTTCAGTAACACTTTGTTCTCATTGCCCAATAGTTTTGTCTTTAAGTCCGTGTTTACTCTTCTACCCTTATGTCAGACCTTAACCCATGTTCCACCTCCAGATAGTTTCGTATTAGGATTTATACTGGTGGTTCCGTCCCGTGTCACGGTTAAACCTTTACCGTCGTCTTAATCACTCTACGAATCACTCCTACGAACTACTCCTACCTTAAGGAGTGGTTCCCGAAGATCTCAAGGGGATCGGTTCTTATCCTAACCTGGGTCACTCTCGGTGTGTTTTGTACGGAACTCCTTAGTTCTTAAGTCCAATCCTCTTTCTCTCCCCTTTCCTTGGTCTTTACAGTACTACTCCAAATTACCTTCAGTCATTCCCGTGAACGTCCCTTCCGACCAACGAAGGAAGTTGTACGATTACTTATAAATTCATACGTTTATAGTCGGTTCTACTCGACACTGAGGACTACCCCTGTCCTCCTTCCTCCCTCGCAGATTGGGTGGACTACTGTGGTTCCCGAACTTCTCGTTTCGTCGAAACTCAACAATCCTACGTCCTCTCTCTTTCTTGACGGAGTTTCTTTTCTAATTCGTCGATTCGTCGAGACTTCACTTTGAAGTTTCTGAGCGTTTCTGTCTTTTCCTTTATCCTCTACTTTTTTTGGATTCCCGTCTTGAATGTCTCGTTTTCAGTTCCAGTCCCATCATATCAAACAAAACTCTGGTGAAATACGTGGTTAAGCTAGGATCCATCATTCATATCGTAAAATTTGTCTTAAAAATTTTGTGTTAACTAAAAGTAGTTCTTTTATAAAAGATCTCGATAAGGTAATTTAGCTGAACTAAGAAACCACTTAAAATATTGTCACATCAAAAAAAGTAAAAATAGAAATTATGTTGATTTTAGTGAAAATAACTCTAACTGAGATTAAATATATCATGAGTCTTCAATACTGATAGGACGACTTAAATAACTCTTGTAACATAAAAGGGTTAATATCGAAGGGGTAACACTGAAAGAGACCGTCGAGAAGATTGTTCGGGTTAAAGAGATACAGTTTAAACTATATAAATTTACAGTTTTTATAAACTAAGACCAATAGTCTAGAATCACTAATTATTTGAATTAGTACATTTTAAGATCGAGAAAATAAAATACTCTTCATAAAAATGTTTAAGATTAAAGTAGATGGGGTTATAAGAAAAAGGTGTCTAAAAATTAGAAATTGTTTAAAATATTGCAAAGTAAAAGAAGTGACATTCGAGGTCAAGAAGGTCATCAGTATATGTCTACTTTCTCAACCTGGTATTTCTTTTACCTCGTGACTTCTTCACTACGAAAGTTTGACACCACGACCTCTGCTGAGAACTCTCAGGGAACCTGAGGTTCCTCTAGTTTGGTCAGTTAGGATTTCCTTTAGTTAGTACTTATAAGTAGCCTTTGTGACTACAACTTCGACTTCGAGGTTATGAAACTGGTAGACTACACTTCTCAACTGAGTGACCTCTTCTAGGACTACGACCCTTTCTGACTCCCGTTTTCCTCTTCCCTCACCGACTACTACTCTGCCAATTTATCGTAGTGACTGAGTTTCCTGTACTCAAACTCGTTTGAGACCCTCTGTCACTTCATGTTCCTTCGGACCGTACGACGTCAGGTACCCCAGTGTTTCTCAACCTGTACTAAAATTACTGACTTGTTGTTTCAAAATAAACCATTATTAAAATAGGTTTTATAAATAATATTATAAATATATTACCTCATTATTCGTCTTTGTTTGTTTTTCGGTTCTTCTAGACATACTTGATGATAATGACAATTTCTTATTTTCTTACGGACCTCTTCCTTTACCGTTGGATGAGGTCATAATAAGAACGGACCCTTTAGGGTGTCTCCTCGGACCGACGATGTCAGGTCTCCCAGGGTTTCTCAGTCTACGCTGAATCACTTATTTGTTGTACATTATTCTAATCAGAAAGTAGTGACCCCTTTAAAAATTGTTAACCGACAGGTGAGAGGTTTTTTTCTTTCTTTTCTTTCGTATGGATCTGGAATGTTTCTTTATACTCTGTTAATAAAAATAATCGTCGAGATTAATACTTCATTACAATCTCTGTTTGTGTCTTTCCTCCTTCTGAAATGACTCATCCTGTACCTCAGGACCTTCTGTACTTCTCTCACTTGGACCGGGATGTTTCTGAATTTATTTGAAGTCATACTGTTTTCGACGGTTTTTCTACATTGTCTATTGACCGTCTTTTAGTGTTGACCATACTTGTGTGTGCAGTAAATTCGTGTCTCACGATACTGTGTGTGTTTCGTCGGTCCGTGTGTCCGCCACGTATGGTTGTCCACACAGTACGAACTTCTTGAGTTTATTTCTTTCACGCAATCCAAGAATTGGGGTGACCAGTCTTTTAATCTTTAAATATTGTTTGTAACTGAGAGTCTACCTAATTTCAGATTGGACCAATTATACGGTATGGACATAGTCACACCTTTTGTCCTCCGACCAGTAGTAATGGGTACATCTACACAGCCGAGACCAAAACCCATCATGACATCGTACTAGACAGGTGAAATATTTACACACAAGGAAAACTTTGTCATTGAGATCTGGATCCACAAATAGGGTGACCTTACTTATTTATATTTTTCTTATTTTCTTACATATGTGACAATGGAAAACATATTCTTTTTTCTTTCTATTATATATATTATTATGTATTTGTGTAAAAAGCCTCTTCTGTTACCGTGGGGTGAGGTCATGGGAACGGACCTTTTAGGGTACCTGCCTCCTCCGACATCAGGTACCCCAGCGATTGTCAGCCTGTGTTGACTCACTTAAGTGAAAGTGAAAAGTGAAAGTACGTAACCTCTTCCTTTACCGTTGGGTGAGGTCCCAAGAACGGACCTCTTAGGGTCCCTACCCCTCGGACCACCCGACGGCAGATACCCCAGCGTGTCTCAGCCTGTACTGACTTCGTTGAATCGTCGTCGTCGTCGTTATCGTCGTCGTTTGTGTAAAAAAAGATGAAAACGTTTTTCTCTGTTTTTAAAGACCTTTTTATTTGGTCTTTGATTACCGTTTCCAATTTATACGTACATACACCTTTATCCATTTACTATCACTCTGAAGAGACTTATACACAAAAATTATATGAAAAGACAAAACTTGGTATATTTGTAACGGATAAGTTTCTGATTTCACCTTTCCCTTAAAAATTTTTTAGATTTTACTTAAGTTAGTTTTTATTTAACTTCAATTGTTTGTTAGTGAGACTTTTTATGAGCAATTAAACAAAAAATTAAGGTTCGAATAAATAATCTTTTAATCTTCATTAAGAAGAAGTTATCAAATGACTATAGACTACTTAAGTTAAGAAAGAATATAAAAATGAAACATCTGATACACGATTTACAAGTACAATAACCACCTTTTCGTCTTCTCTCTCAGGGTTTCATGAAGTCCCTATCTGTTAGTCAAGTCGAGTCATGTAAACATCTTTTTTTTTTTTTTTCGATACAAGACTATTATTCCTCTTTCTAGTCGGGTTCTAAAGGTTTGTTCTCTTATTTTACCGTCTCCCCTACCTAGTCACGTCCAAAACGGACCATTGGTTTTTTCCTTCTTAGGGTCTTCCGATTTCCTACGTATTCGAAACTAGAAACCGTATTGGTTGGTTTTGGTGCAGTTGTTTTTCCTCCTAACAATGTTTCGAATTATTATTTCTGTTTTTTATTTCAAGAAAAGTAAAGTTCTTCCTTTTTTTTCCTGTTATGTTGACTAGAGTCACCGTTTATAGAATAGTCCCCCGGAGTCTTAAGTTCCTTTCGACTCAGTGTCACCGACTTCTCTGAAAGACTTCGAAATAGTAGATCAGGTCCGATATATTGGAGTATACTATTTGTCTTCACGTGAACTAGATAAATATTTTTTTTTTGACTTAAACACTCCTCCCTTTAGTGTCCTTCCTTGTTTCGTCATGACAAATAGAAACCTACCTGAAAGTCTCTCTTTAGGGGTTGAAGAATGGTTTTATAGACACTTTCTAATTGGGACTCCTTGTCGTTTCTTCTTGAATCGAAACAACAATTCGTCCAAGGTTCCCACTCCCACTCCCAATCTATTCTCCTTTCTGTAAAAAAAAAAAAAAAAAAAACGTTCTTTTACTGTTTTAAAACAAGTCCTCAAGTCAAGTCAAGTCAAGTCAACGAGTCAACACAGGCTGAGAAACGCTGGGGTACTTAGTGTCGTGCGGTCCGGAGGGACAGGTAGTGGTTGAGGGCCTCAAGTGTGTTTGTGTACAGGTAGCTCAGCCACTACGGTAGGTCGGTAGAGTAGGAGACAGTAGGGGAAGAAGAGGACGGGTGTTAGGGAGGGTCGTAGTCCCGGAAAGGTTACTCAGTTGAGAAGTGTACTTCACCGGTTTCACAACCTCAAAGTCGGAGTCGTAGTCAGGAACGTTACATGTGGGTCCCGACCAGAGGAAATCCTACCTGACCAACCTAGAGGAACGTCAGGTCATCAATCCAGAGTTCTTAAGAAATGTGTCCTGGTAAAAATATATAATGGGACATAGAATCGAAGTAGAGATTTACCTTTCAAATCCCTTTTGTAATTACAAAATCAGAATGTAAATAACTTCCTGAAAAATGGTGATAATTGTAAAAGTACGTCATTGGGAGACAACTTGAAGTGTAATAACTAAAAATTAAATAAGGTATTATTTCGAGGATTTACGTCTCCTGGTTGATGTTATAACAAAGGTAAAATTGTCCTGTTGACATATTTCTCATGGATCGAAGATAACTTTATATTTAACGACGAAAGAATACTTCGAAATTTGATGTTTTATAAGTGTGAGAGATCTAAGAAAGATTACTGGAGGAGGTAAAACCGGTACAGAGGGTTATCGAAAAGTGGAAATGTTCGACTAAAAACCAAAGTTAAAATTTACGTTGTGACCACTAACCGACAGATCGTCTTATTCAATACGAGTAGGAGATTTTTAATTAAACTTTCAAGTTTATTCCGAACATATATTGTTTGACAGTCTTAAAAAATTTCAATGACCTATCTGATTTTACAGAGTCATGGAAATTAATCAGACGTCTATATAAAGTGACGTGTCTGAAAATACCTTTTGACCTAAGAGAATAATTTTATTAACAGAAATTAAGGTCTATAAAATATTTACCAATGTGTATAGGGGTTTTTTTCACTGGAGTACACGTTTAGTAAAGTGAAAGATAAGGAAATTCATTTCTTAATTTTGTTAGTGTAAATTGGGAACCCGTTCGTTATTTTACATGATCTCTAACAACTTGTTAAACATGATATTTCGAGTTGATGACATAAAATGTATATTAATCATGTAGTGAAGTTTTTATGGTACTTGTTTTTACGTCGTTTTTTTAGTAGCTCTCTCTCTCTACTTCTCGCTTAAACTAAGACCTTCTAAAGTGTTAGTCGAACCAACTGGGTTTTACTTTATAAGAAGTATAAGATTGAAGATTTTAAGATGAAGATGGTGGAAGATTTCTTCTTCACCAATTGTTGTCATATCTGATTGTTATTAAATACCTATAGGTCTAGAGAAACCGAAAAGAAAAAAGTCGGATGGATGACGGACAAAAAACGTAACGGTACACAGAAAGTCAGTAAATTTTAGGTATAGTGTCTCCTCTCGGTCTATCTTCTCGTACTATTACACTCGACTCTGGAGAGAGCACGTCTAAGGGAGACGGGAGTACCGTCAGTCCTCCAGGTCTCTGCAAACCCACTAGATCTCGGTCGTTCCACCAACTGTTCTTTCGTGTCCTCGTCTCTGTTCGTGTCAACCGGGGAGTCTTTACTCTCTCTCTACAACGTACTACCCGTGTTCACACTTCTGTCAGGGAAGCACCCGTCAGTTATTTCCGGTAAGTGTGACTTCTGTTTCCTGAATCTTCAGTAATGATACTTTTTAATGTGTCACTACGATTTCGGGTGTCCAAACATACCATAAAATGGTCAGTTTAATTTTTTTTTGTAAAATTCTCTATAAAGTATAAGAGAAACTGGAAAATCTGTGACTTTAAAATAAAAGTACCGTTCGTACTTCATTGACCTCATTCACCAGTCCTGTCTAAGAGACTACGAAATGGAGACGTCGTCAAGGTTTCGTTACCCTACAATACCAAGAAAGCGAAGATTAAAAATTTTTTTATGTTTGTAAAGTGGCGTACGAGATACTGTCACAGAATAAGGGACCCATCTGTTTACACGCATACTCTTTTAAAACTTTACTCTGGGTTTGGATCGTACTCATATTCCCAAGACCGTCACAAAACACCCACATACACAAAGAAAACGAAACTCTTAGGTGAAAATTCTTTCGATTGGTCGTTGATTGTGAAAGCTCACATTTGCCGGTCAGACCAGAGGTGACGAAATGAAAATACTTCGAGAAAGATACTATGCCTAAAATGAGACCTGTGGTGTATGTCTCGAACAGACACAAGGACTGTCTCCCCTCCCGGTTGGACAGTTCAGACAGTGTAAGTTCACTCCGTCGTGAAGGCCGCGCTTCTGGCTCTTTGTGTTGTCCTTAGGATCGAAAACAAAACCATACTCAATATGACTACAGAATGTCTTAGTTTTGTTCTTTGGACAAATTTCCAGATCTTAAGGTCCTACACGTATACTAAAATAGATTGTAGTGGGTGTCGAAAAGAAACTAGTCAAATAAATCCTTTTTGGTAAGGAGGAAGGAGGATAGTATTATCATATTTGAGAATCAACTACGAAGTGTACTGAACAAAGGAAATGGTGTCAAAAACAAAAGAGATGAATAAAACTGGTTTCTAACCACACTGGTCTCCGACGACCTAACTTCGAAAGTCTGTTTTTTATCTACCCAGTTTCCGGTAGAGGTCGAAACTTTAAATGGATCAATTGCTAGGCGGACTCTGTTATTGACGGAGGGGATAAAACGGACCAATCGACTTTTGTTTTTTTGTACTACTCCTTTACTACGTTACTTTCCTTTCTTTTCTCGGTCTCACATGTTTCATTGAGGACTTTAAGTCCTCAGAAACTAAGTTCGGGATCAAGTCGATAATTAATCAGGATATTAGAAACCGATTTAGACATACGTATTATTTTACCCAAAAATATAACAATTCAAAATCCCACGAAATAATACGTTATTATCATTGACATTGTGGAAGTTGAGTGATCCCTTATAAAGAGTTCTATAAAATTTCAAGTACCTTTTCAGTCTTATCGTGGTTGACTTCCGGTCGTAGTCTTATCAGTCTTATCGTAGTTGTACATCCTGACCCCGTGTGTTACCGACTATTTATCGGGTCGTTAGTGTGAAAGAAAGATTGAGATCAATAAGACCACAAAACTATTGTTAAAGGGACGTATAACGTGTGGAAACGAACAAAGAAGGAGAAAACGAGATATAATCCAAATACTCTAAATAGGTACGAATCCGTTGAGTGTAGGTATGTAGTGATGACCTTTTTGGTATCGGAACTGATCTGTCTGGAATCAGCCGTTTCATTACAGAGGCGAAAACTTATACGATAGATCCAACTAGTATTGAAAAGAAGGGTCCTCATTCGCAGAAAATTAAAGTACCGACGTCAGTGACAGACGTCACTCAAACCTCGGGGTCTTTAATTTCAGACTGTGACAAAGGTGACAAAGGGGTAGATAAAGGGTACTTCACTACCCTGGTCTACGGTACTAGAAGTAAAAGACTTACAACTCGAAATTCCGTTGAAAAAGTGAGAGGAGAAAGTAGTTCTCCGAAAAATCGAGGAGAAGTGAAAGACGGTATTCCCACCATAGTAGACGTATAGACTCTAATAACTATAAAGAGGGCCGTTAGAATTAAGGTCGAACACGAAGAAGGTCAGGTCGCAAAAAGTACTACGTGAGACGTATCTTCAATTTATTCGTCTCACTGTTATACGTCGGAACTGTATGAGGAAAAGGATAAACCTTGGTCAGATAACAAGGTACAGGTCAAGATTGACAACGAAGGACTGGACGTATGTATAAAGAGTTCTCCGTCCAGTCCACCAGACCATAAGGGTAGAGAGAGTCTTAAAAGGTGTCAAATAACACGACGAAAACTTGACACCACAACCTCTTCTGAGAACTCTCAGGGAACCTGACGTTCCTCTAGGTTGGTCAGGTAAGACTTCTAGTCGGGACCCTAAAGAAACCTTCCTTACTACGATTTCGACTTTGAGGTCATGAAACCGGTGGAGTACGCTTCTCAACTGAGTAACCTTTTCTGAAACTACGACCCTCCCTAACCCCCGTCCTCCTCTTTCCCTACTGTCTCCTACTCTACCGACCTACCGTAGTGACTGAGCTACCTGCACTTAGACTCAGTTGAGTCCCTCAACCACTACCTGTCCCTCCGGACCGTACGACGGTAAGTGCCCCAGCGTTTCTCAGTCTGTGCTGACTCACTGACTTGACTTGACTCCGTTGAGTGAAGGATTTTCTAGTCTATTCGAAGGGTTTCGTCGTAACGTATCTTTTTGTCTTATTTGAGTCAGAGAAAATCATGTGTTATACCTTTCCGAGAAGTATCAAACACGGAGGACGTCAAAAAAGTACGGATTGAAAACAGGAAGGAAGGAAGTTGTGTATAAATTTCTCGTTGATTGAACACAGTCTGAGACAAGGTCTAAAATCCCTCACTCGTCGTTTAATATTTCAAGGAATAGAAGTACCCCAAATGCAAAATCACATACCTCTATCTTTTATAATTCTGTTTGACTGAATATTTAGTGTTCCATTTACGCCTTTCTTTTTCTCTTTTTCCTCCTCCTTTCCTTTCTTTAGTCTTGTTCTCGAATTTAAGCCTCTCTGACTTCTCTTCCTCTAATGGGGAGAGTAAGGGTCGGTATCAAATAGAAAATTTAGGAAGAATGTTAGTAGAGTATTAGAGAAAAGTCAGAGTTAAGAGATGTATACCTTGGAATTAGGGAAAGTAAAGTCTCACAACGGGGAAAAGGTCATCTTTTTCTTTCGATGAACGAAAAACATAAAACGGCCGTAAGAAGACACACACGAGTCAACGAGTCAGTACAGACTGGAAACACTAGGATACCTGGTATCGGGTGGTCCAAGGAGACTAGTACCCCGAAAGGCTCGTTCTTATGACCTCACCCACGGTAAAGGAGGAGGTCCCCTAGAAGGGTCGGGTTCCTAGTTTGGACGTAGAGGACGTAGAGGACGTGACCGTCTGCCTAAGTAATGGTGACGTGGTGGACTAGTAATTGGTTTTTGATTTTGTCAGACAAAAGGAACTTCTTCCCATTTACCCGAGACGAGGGGGTTCCACGTCCTTCTTCGAGATGGTAGTTTCTGTTTGAGTAGAGTGACATTGTTTATAATTAAAAGAAGATTTTGTTGTGTCAGATCAGAGGATATTGTTTTAATATAAATAAAGACACTGAACCGGAACTCTCGGGACGATCACTTTATTGTTAGGTCCTTAGTAATACTATTCTTTATACACTGATTAAGGATACCGACGATAAACTTAACCTCTCGGTGTCGGAATGAACTTTTACCTACCCTTTTAAGAGTTCAGAAAAGACTATCATCGACCCTTCGTCCCTCCAGAGTTAAGTAGAGGGGTGTCGGATCCACTCTTTAAACCTATCTTAAGGTGTACGTTTCTCTCTTTCTTAATAACAACAACAACAACAACAAAATTAGTCCCCTGTCCTTAGTAGTGTCCAATCGAAATCCCAATTAGAATCTTATTACTATGTTATATGACTGTTAGTATTGTTGTTGTAATTATTGTTCTTCCACCCTCTTGATCAGTCTTTTACTGATGTTCACGAACCTACTCTTGATTACTCGAGACTTGACTTCTTCTCCCTTAATTCGCCCTTTTCATTCTTTATCTAAGTTCCGTGTGACGTTCTTCTTTAACGTTTCGAACTATTGTTTAATTCATAGTCCGTTAACTCTCTACAGATACAAAGTTCAAACCCATGATACACTTTTCTTTATTCCCTATTTCCTTCTTTTCTTCTATGTTAATCCCGATCCTACCATCCCATCTCTCCTTTATCACGACTTGTAAAATTCAAAATCTACAAGCGACTGTAGGACACGATTCAGTTTCAAAGAGTTAGGGACTCAGTTCCTTCTGAAGAGTCTTCGTTAAAGTTTTCTTCAATTCTTACACTTAGGACCTCAATCTGATCATGACCAAACTCAGGACGGAAGTGAAGAACAATAACTACACTGAGAACCGTTAGACACGAGAGACGAGTCATGGAAGTGGAAATTTTACCTCGGTTGTCACGGAGGGAGTATCCTTCTAATTTATTTTCCCAATTTTCTATTTGAAACTCATTTAATGAAACTCATAAAGGACCTTATATCATTTCCGTATATTTTCAATATTTAGAATGAGAAACAAGTAACGAAATAAGTTGGACTGAATTCTATTTCCGGGTATATTTTTACAATCTAATAGGAGTAGATTGTGTCTTAGTGAAGGAGAAACAAACTAGAGTTCTACACTAAGTTCGAACTGTCAGTTGCTGAACCAAACGTCTGACAGGGTCCGAAAGAAAGGTTGTCACTACTCTGGGAAGCTGTCACAGACCATTTTGAGAGACGGATCTCTCTAGTCTTTACCTAAGACATGTGAAACGTGAAACATTAGTACTACTCTTAACATACAGTCATGTAGTGTGAAAATGTAGGGATTAGGATGAGTTTTACTAAAGTCAACTTGTATGCAAACTATTTTGTCACTACATTTTTCTTCAATAGAACACACTCATTCTTCCTCAGAGGAGGGACTACCCTATACTATCGTTTAGTTACAGTATACACCCCCACACTTGTTTGTTCCATATAGTCTTAGAAACCTTGTGTGGGTTTCGAATACTTACTTACAGTACAGGCCCAAACTTTACGAACGATGACACCATAATCTTTGTTTTACAGATAAAATCCAGTACCGTCACTAAGGAATTTCAAAATTACAGGGTAACCAAATTTTAATTTACGTATGGTCCGTTGACAGTATATCAAATATTTCTAAAATTTCTTTTGGTAAGTAAGTAAGTTGTAAATAACTCATATCTGGCGTACATTATTTCCTTTGTCTGGATCATTTTAAACTGTTTAGAGTGGGACTTTAAACCGAGACGGTGAAACGTCATTCTAAGAATATGGATCACTTAGATCGAGAGGGGAAATTTTACCTCTGTTGTTTAGATGTAACGTTTCGACTACGTTCGTAGTTTGTGACGTTACACAAATTTCACGGATCTCGGAACGGACGTGTTTTATATACCTTAATTTTAATTAATTGTAAAACTATAATAATTATATTAATGACTGGTGATTTATTTATAAGTTATTGATCTTTAATGATGATGTTATAATGTATACGGTTCATGGTGTCACGTACTCTCTGTTCATGTGACAGAGACGGGAGGTCACCGAGTGTTGCAATACCTCTTTGCGCATTAGGAGAGGCAGCACTATGTTCTAACCACCGTTTATAACTTTTTATTGAGGAACTATGACTCAAACAGGATCTTCAGTTTCAGTAAAATTCTTTACGTCCAGATAGTTTTGTATTAAACATAATCTAACTTTTATTAAAGTTGGAAGGTGTTTATGGTGGGTGTTTTCTGAACGATCGATTCTAGAACTCATTTCTGTAGACAGAAACCAAACCTGTTCACATCCAAGACGAACATAATATCACAGACGACTACCCTAGTACGATTGGACTTGAGAGAACGTATAAATTGGTAAGATAAACAAGGAAGACCGTAAAGATTGAGTCGTCATCTCATTTACATTGAAACATTTAGGATATCTGTACATTATCACGATATTTCAAACTTAGTGACGAATATTAATGAAACAGTATATAATATCCAGGTTTCAAATTTATCTACACGGTATCTCAAGATTCATTTATAATTTATGAGTATACAACATAGAAATGGTAATTCGGGTAAAAATCGTCTTTTCCCCGTTTATAAGTGTTTTTAAATGTTATATAGAATACAGGGTAAGTTAATCATTAAGTTGACAATGAAAATTACAGTCTAATAGAAGTACGGAACGGTAAGGAGAAACATTAGTAAACTGTTGTCGAGGTCATTTTTTATACAACTCGGATAAAGACTTTCATATAGAATGTTTATTACTTATTCACTACCGATAAACGAGACAAAGTTTTCTTGATCCTTTGCAAAACGGTAGTGGTTGGTGGCTATAGTTGCATTCGTCATCTAGAATTAAGATCCTTACGTGCATTAAGTAAAACATACAATTAAAGGTCCATACGCGGTTCCTGACAAGATCCGTAATCTTCCATTTTCTAATTATCATATACTAATAGATCCAAAATTATCATATACTAAAATTATCATATACTAATAATTTATCATATACTAATAATATACTAATAATTTTCCAAGGACCTACATTCTTCTGTCTGTTGTAGTAGTCATTAAAATTATATTTCGACTGATACAGGAGATACAGGTGTGTCTACTCATAAATGGATTTTACTTAAGACCAAAAACCTACTGTGGAAAACATCGACAATGACCAGATCTACGATTACTTTGTTTCTAAAAATGGGTAAAAATGTGTCTAACTCTTTAAAATCTCTACTTGTAAGTAAATCTAAGAATCACTAAGTTTACCTTCATAGAGAAAAGAAAAATCTAAAGGAACATGAATGGGTGTCGTAACATAACAGTTCACAAGGTGGTAAGTAGGATGATGATATTCTTTTCTTCGTTTTTATTACTTTAATATTTGTGGAACTGAATTCTAATTGAGAGAACTTTTTCAGACTTCTATAAGACGTCGTAGTAACCCAAATTAAACCACGAAAGACAGTATGAAACTCATCTCTTTCTTTGACACATCTGGCTTTTTCACTCTCACCTTTTATAGTCCTCTCTGATTTCTGAGTTGACCCCTAATCTTTTGGACCGACACAAGGACAAAGTCTGTTACTAAAAGACACGGTACAGTCTAAGGGATCCAAAGTCGTGGAAACGACATTTTACTCCTTTCTACTTTAAGACTAAGATCCCAAGAAATTTTTTTAATAAAATATAACCTTATGTCGGTTAATTGTTACAACACGATCAAAGTCCGTCTGTCGTTTCAAAGTTCACCTGAGTCGGTTCGTATATGTACCTAGGTAAGAGGAGGCTTAAGATCCCAAGAATTATTTTCTTTTCGTTCCAGAAAGAGGGTCGAGGTTGCCAGGGAGTAAATGATACTTTTTTCAACATGGGAGTTCACCTATAATATTTTACTATTTCGAAATACGGTTCTTATTGACTAAAGGACTACTAAAAGAATTTCACAAAGAGTTCACCCTTTTTATCCAAGACGTGTAACCATCGAACGATGACAACTGTTTGTCGATGAATTGACTAAGAGAGTCTCCGTTTTTGTTTACTACAGTCGTTTCATCATTATGATCACGGTCCTACTTTCAAAGGGAGAATTAGGAAATAATGTTTCGGATCAGTGGTCCTTTGTCTTAGATCTTAACTTTCGGAGAACACTACCAATCAAAATACACAGTTGCATTGATCCGATGTCATTGGTGAATAAGTTTGTGATTAGATCTATAACGACATTTCCATAAAAAGTCCACGATTGTAGATGTTAGTCAACTGAAATACATTTTTTCTAAGAGGAGATATTATACCCACACACGCACGTACACACACACGAGATCACTACAAGTTGAGACGTTAAGGTACTTGACATCGGTGACTCGAGGAGACAGATACCCTAAAAGGACCTTTCTTATTACTTCACCCAACGGTAAAGGAGGAGGTCCCCCAGAAGGACTGGGTCCCTAACTTGGACACAGAGGGTATAGAGGGAGTAACCGTCAATTCTAAGAAATGGTGACTCAGTGGACCCTTAATGTTATTATACCCACGTGGAGTGGATTAATAAACTTACGGAACTATTCTTTTGACTCCAAAGAGACTCCTTCTTCTTTAAGAAGAACGTCTGACGTCACAATCGACGACGGGTTCTCCAAGGTCCAATGACCGGACGAGGTGCCTATAACTTGAACGGTTTGGTCTGGGGTGTTGACGTATTCGGTCAAGGAACTTTAGTTAGACGGAACGAGGGAATGGGAACGAGAAAGAGAGAGATACATATAATATCGATGTATATATACTATGTACAATGTAAAAGAGAAATGTATAAAATATATATATATATATATATATATATATTACATACACACATAAGATGACCAAGACAAAAAGACCATCTAAAGATTCAGTAGTCAAGTCAAGTCAGCGAGGCAGTACAGGTTGAGAAACGCTGGGGTACTTAGCGTCGTGCGGTCCGGAGGGACAGGTAGTGGTAGAGGGTCTCAAGTGAGTCTGAGCGTAGGTAGCTCAGTCACTACGGTAGGTCGGTGGAGTAGGAAACAGTAGGGGAAGAGGAGGACGGGGATTGGGGAGGGTCGTAGTCTCAGAAAAGGTTACTCAGTATGTGGAGATATTTATATCTATCTATTTACCCGAAGGACCACCGAGTCACCATTTCTTAGGTGGACGTTACGTCCTCCATGTCCTCTACTCCCAAACTTAGGACCAAGTCCTTCTAGGGAACCTCCTCCCTTATTGTTGGGTGAGGTCATAAGAACAGACCTCTTATGATACCTGTCTCCTCAGACCGCCCAATTCAAGTATCCCAGCGTTTCTAAGTCTGTGATGACTTCTCTGAATCTATCGGGTAGACACACATAAATTTGTATGGACTTTTAGATAGTGTGTACCCTTCTAAAGTATTTGGAACTAGAACATTCGATTTTGGTAGTCTAATCTTATTTTCGCTTATACACACATACACACACACACACATATATATATATATATCATGAATTATACACAGGTAGAATAAAATATGTTTAACTAAATAAATTGTGAATGAAGTTGAGACACTCTTGCCATAGGGATAATAGGACAAAATGTTAATCCCTTAGACTCCGTTCCTCTTAAATCCACTGAAGGGGTCCTAATACACTGACCATCTTGTGTCTTACTACTAAGTCTGAGTCCTTCACACCGGCATTTGATCTTGAGACATTGGCGGAGTGATAAACGACGGAGAACCTTAGTCAGGACCTAAAGAGGGTTTCTGATGGTTTACTATGATACCGTAATTATTCAGACCTTATAGGTTGAAGTCTAAAACTACACCAACGACCTTGGTTTAAGTCGATCTAGTGACTAGAGAGGTCGATTAAGGTTTGAGTAGTTTGTCATTACTTCTTAGGAGGCGGTGACACTCACCCACATGAAGTTTCAATAACGTCCTCACCTACATTCCCTGAGACGCTAGGGTACCTGGTCTCGGGTGGTCCGAGGAGACAGGTACTCTAAGAGGTCTGTTCTTATGATCTCGTCCAACGGTAAGAACAGAGATCCCCTAGAAAGGTTAGGTCCCTAGTTTGGGGTCAGGGGGTGTAACGTCTGTCTAAGAAAAGACAGACTCGGTGGTCCCTTTGGGGTTCTCCCTCTCCTATATACATATGAATACCACTAAGTGTAACAACCTGTCGTCTTTGGTTGTGTGGGAACATTTCGTTAATAAGAGGTTAAATTTTTTATTATTGTATCTCCTTTTTTAAGTAACGACTGTTTTCGTGTAGAGTAGATGAGTAACAAAGGAATTATAATCGACGATTCGGTCCTCGTTGATGTCAGAAGTCCTTATGACTTCACGATATACTTGGAAGTCTCTTCGTTACTCTGAATCAGAACCCAGACTTCTACAATGGTAATGACTTATCCAAACTTCGAAAAATATAAGGTTTTGAAGGGGTACTTTCAACTTCCTTCATCTTAAGAATTGAGTGTTAACTTATATTAACACATTTTCATGTCTGTTCTACAGTCGGTACCAACACTAGTACCACAGTCAATTTTAAGTCTGTTCTGGCTAACTCTGACCCAATGTAGAACGTTCTTCAGGTCACAGGAGGACTTCTGAAAGGTCAGTCAAAGATAAGAATACTAATGGATTCACAACTTGAGGTCAAAGGTGACTAAATCTGAGTACGTATCTGTCAGTGTGGTAAGACGAGTACGATAAAAAAAGGAAATAGTGTAGTTGACTTTGTCCATAAAGTTAGGAGGTATTAAAAATAGGTTAAACCATACATAAATTAACAGAGAAGACGGTTCTTCTTAAGAGATACTGAACCTTTACTTGTTTTCTCTAACCACTCTGATGGCATAGGAAAGTCACTTCCAGACCAATACCAGATGACCTGAGACAACTTTAATAGACTAAAATGTGTCCACAAGTAGAGATAGAAAGATAATTAATCTGACAAAATGTTGAGAGAGTCTTACCAATTTTTTTTTTTTTCTGTCGTTACGTTACTAACAACAGGTTTCGTTACCATTATAAAACGGGTAAATTGTATGTTAAATAAAGACGGAACATCTTTTCTGACTGGTGTTTGTATTTTACGATGACGAGACATTCTTTAATTGATCAAAATGTAGATAGTCGTTTAAATAAATTCGTAAGGTCTAAAGTATAAATAACGACAAGAAGTTTAAGAGTAAAGTTGATCAGAAGTATAGTATCAAAGGACGTAATAATTACTCAACTTATTTTGTAGCTGTGTACAAGTAAAATATAAACGTACTTTCAATATAATTGAAATTTTTAATATTGTGAGACTGGTAAACACTTTGCCTATTATAGATATACCTTCTTTGTGTTTCCTAAAATTTAAATTATAATTCGTAGAAGGAATTTTGGAGAAAACCGACAAATTGGTTGAGTCCAAGGTTTGAGGTTGGTACAACAATCCGAGGTCCAAGAAAACAAAAGAGATGAGAGGGGATGGGAATACGTTTATTGAGAGGACATACATAGGACAAGGGGTTCGAGGATTATTCCTCTGAACTTCTTAATCAGATGTTTTATTTTTAGAAAGGAGGTATTCTTCTTTTTATCACGGTTGAAATAGAACCTTCTATAGGACCAATTCGCTTTGACCTCTTCTGACTTTTCCTTTTAGTTGGTCGTCTGGTTAAACATAAAATATCTACTTTTTAGTCTGTTCTGACTAACTCGGACCCAATGTAGAACATTGGGTCTTTAATAAACGAGTGTATATAAGTTTATGAATTATATAATAATATCTTTTATACGGAAAAGATGTTATATATTTTAAACTCTGACTTGATCTCTTAAATTTAATTCATAATTTTACTCAAGGAAGTCAGAGCAACTTTAGAGATATTATCCTAGCCCCCCTTTCAAAATTAGATAATTTTGTGTTTATGTGTCTCACATCATTATAAACTAGGTTAATATTTAATTGAGAAGTCTTGACCCTTCTATAGAAGGATACCTCCTTTTACAGTATTTGCGGGTATAATCATCTAACCAACGTAGTAAATTTTTGAAGTTTAAATGATCTTTGTTAACATATTTTGTAGTAACAATGTTATAATAAACCCCTTTTTTGTTTCGATAGATTTGACCCTCTTTGAAGGTTTTAAACAGAACTTACATCAAAGAAATATTTTTTTTTTTTTTCTTATCCTTATCCGAATAAAAGTCAAACTACCTCTTTTACATTTATGAATATCATTACAACTTTCCTTTAAAATCTTTAAAAGTTTCCGGAATGTTTTATTTATCTTATTTATGGAGTATATATATGTCGATTATTTTTATTGACTTTATTTCACGATTATATTGTCGATTGTAAATAAGTAAGTTGAAGTGTTTATCAACGTACGAAAGAAAGAAAGAAATCGGAACTGAGTTTCATAGGAATTGCTACGGTAGAAAATTGATTATGATAGTTTGAAGTGGTGGTCGTGAAGGATAAGAAAAGGACGAAATAAAAAGGAAACATCGTGAATAGTAATGACACAGATGACATACAAGACGAAAAATTAAAACCCAAGACAAGGAAGGAGATTTACACGAGAGGTTTTTTCGTCATTAAAAAAACAGAGAAACAAATGAAGACATAGATCTAGTGGATTTTGTCATAGATCGTATGTCATCTGGGGATTATTTCGAAACAAACGTCTTACTTGTAACGTAAACCCTCCTATGTTAAAAAATTCATCTGTATTTTTAATATGTTTTTAACTGACACTTGCTCCGGTATTTCGGATTTTTAAGTTTTTTAAAGTTTCTATAATTTGTATAGTATGAAAGACTGGTGCCATCTTAACAATCTAAACGATTGATTTTGAATTGATCCCTACGAGCAGTAGGACCCAGTACTCCCTTTACGTTTAATTTTATTGTTAATTTATGGTGATACGGGGAAAACCTTACCAGTTTTAGGTTTTGTGACGGTTGTGGTTTATGACCTCTCCTACACCTCGTTGTCCTTGAGAGTAAGGAAAGTCCACCCTTACATTTTGCTATGTCGGTGAAAGCTTCTGTCAAACCGTATAAGAATATTTCAATTTGTATGAGCATACTAGGGTACCAGAACAGGGAACCATAAATAGTTTTCTTCCATTTTTAAATGCAGGTCTGTTTTTGGACGTGTACTATATATGGAGTCAGAATAAATATTAACAGTTTTGAATCTTTGTTGATTCTACAGGAAGTCGTCCACTTACCTATTCATTTGAGACCATGTAGGTTTGTTACCTTATAATAAGTCTCGATTTTTCCTTACACGGTACTTTTCTGTCTACGTATAAGGATTCATTTTCTTCAGTCAGACTTTTGTGATGTATGATATACTAAATTCAATATACTCAAAACCTCCTCCGTTTTGATACTCCTGTCATTTTTCTACTCATTAACACTCCCTACTCTCCTCCCTAATTGTCCATAAACCTCCCGTTACCTCTATGGATAAGTTAAGATATTACGACCGATATACGGTAATATGTAAACAGGTTTGGTTATCTTACATGTTGTGGTTCTCATTTGACACCTGAAACATACCAATACTACGTAGTCACATCCAAATGGTCAAAATTATTTACATTGTGAGACCACTAAAGACAACTTTTACTCCCTGTGATACACATATACATATACACCCCTTTCCACTCTATACTCTTTAGAGACATGAAAGGAGAGTTTAAAATGACACTTGGATTTTGACGTACTTTTTTATTTCCGAAATTTGTTAATTCATCTTTTTACTGTTGTGTCTGTATCCTTTCTCGATCTGAAAGATGAATCAATACGTTGACTTGGTGGTTCCTTAGGTGTCACTTTCCCGGTCTCCTTATCTCTGAGAATAGGAAGAGAGAGGAAGACGAGAGGTAGAAGATGACGGTCATTAGGGGTCACCGACTTGGATTCTCCTTCAGTTACCTTTGATTCCTTTTGGTATTTCACCACCGTGTCTCCAGTCGATAGGTCCGGGGGTTCGATTCACCCTTGTCACCTCTCATTAGATTTCTATAGTTCGTGTTTTGTCACAGCTGTTTGTTATTGTTATGAATTTTGTTCGTCTGTATCATGAATCACTATTAATCAACGTTTCTAAAGGAAATTCTAGTCCTTGTTTTGTACTACAGGTCTCAGTAGTAAGATTAGTTCTAAAAAGAACTATAGAAGAGATCCTATAGTATCATCTCTTTACACTTTCTTCATCTTTTTATTTTTTCCCTCTTTTTGTTACAGTAACAAAGGTCTCTACACTAGCAGTCCCGATCCTTTTGAAAGATTATATTTCGTTTAGTTAGAAAGGTTTAACTAGATCTCTAATTTACGTTAAGACTAGTTTTAGAGTTTTCCAATAAAAACCCTTTAGTACGTTGAATGAGTTTTTTTTTACATATATCTTTTCGAATCCTGGTTCTAGTTCTGACGGGATGGTCTAGAGTTCGGTAGAATATTTCGATGTATTAATATTGACGTCATAACCATGGTACACTGTTTGTCTGGTTACCTTATCTTGTCTCAGGTCTTTGTCTCGGTGTGTCTGTTATAATATATCAACCGTGACCTCTTCACCCTTTTTCAGTGACGTCCTTTATCAAGACTTTATTAAATCATATAGGTATACCCTTTTTTTTCCTTTAAACCGAGGATGAAGTGTGATCTATTTTTTTTTAGTTAAAGTCTAACTCAATAATAAGTAATCTTCCGTTTTATGTGTTGAAAGTCTCCTAATATAGTCTCTTATAGAAGTGTTGGAGCCCCATCTTTCCCTAAAGAATTCGTTCCGGATTTTTAGTTGTTGGAATTCCTTCTAATTTCCTCTCTCTGTTCTATCCTCATACCCTAATTCTCTATAGTTGATCATACATGTTTTATCTATTCGTTGTTCCTATGTCATATCGTGTCCTTTAATAGTGGTAAAAACACATTTTTGAAAATTACGTCATATTAGAGATCTTTATAGCTTATTAGTCATTCGACATGGGGATTTTGATTATAACATTTATTTTATACGGAGTTATTTTTAAAAAAATTTTTATCCTTTTTTACCTCCATCTACTGTTGGAGTGATATTCTGACGAATGTATTAATATGGGTCTTATACCCTTTTCACAAAGACTATAAAACAAGTTTACTTAGTCAACGTCTCCTCAAATATATTCTGGTAAACGGACATACACATATGTATATATATATATATATATATATATATATATATATATTTGCGTGTGTCCTTTCACTTTTTCGACCGAATTTTGAGTTATAAGTTTTTTGATTCTAGTACCGTAGACCAGGATAGTGAAGTACCGTTTATCTACCCCCTTTTTTACTTTTGTCACTGTCTAAAATAAAAGAACCCGAAGTTTTAGTGACACCTGACACTGACATCGGTACCTTAAGTTTCTGTGAATGAGGAACCTTCTTTTCGATACTCTTTAGATCTGTCGTATAATTTTTCGTCTCTGTAGTGAAACGACTGTTTCCAGGCATATCAGTTTCTATACCAAAATGGTCATCAGTCCATACCTACACTCTCGACCTGGTATTTCTTCCAACTCGTCATTTCTTGACTACGAAAGTTTGACACCCAACCTCTTCTGAGAACACTCAGGGAACCTGACGTTCCTCTAGTTTGGTTAGTCAGGATTTCCTACAGTTGGGACTTATAAGTAACCCTCCTGCCTCGATTTCGACTTTGAGGTTATGAAACCGATGGACTATGTTTCTCGACTGAGTAGCCTTTTCTGGGACTACGAACTTTTCTGACTTCCGTCACCTCCTTCCCCTGTCGTCTTCTACTCTAACAACCTACTATAGTGACTGAGTTACCTCAAACTCGTTTGATACCCTCTACCACTTCCTATCCTTTCGGACCACACGACGTCAGGCACCCCAACGTTTCTCAGACTGTGTTGACTCTCTAACTTGTTTTAAAAGAGAGATTATACCCGTCTATTCTTTTTGAATCATTTGTGGTCTCATTATCTATATTAGTTAAGTTTGACTAACGAACACGATAACCACAAAGGTAGCGTCGAAACTCATTTTAGAAGTTCCCGTGAGAGGGTCTCGGTGACATCGTGTTTAAAAGGACGTAAGATAAGTTTTGAAAGCTAAGTGTACGCAATAAAAAGATCTAATCCGTAAAGTAATTACTTCCATGAGTAAATCACACGTGTTACAACCTCCACGATAATCGAGTATGGGACCATCCCCCTCCCTCACCTCCCCCAACTTCTTTGACTCCGTCTCATAACTACTAAATAGTTCTAACGTTCCATTTTATTGTTATACGTCTGTAGTGGGAAAGTATCAGGGAAAAGGAGACAGTCCTCAACATTGTGTCTATTTTGGGTCTAGAACCATCGTTGCTGACCTTTGATATCATTTCCTAAGTAAGTAATTTCTATGTCACCTATTCTAGTCGTTTGTTCAGAGAATAAGTCAGGGTCTCCGACCTGATCTGTTCACTATGTTTCAGTTTTACGAAACTCTTATAATTCGTTATAAAGACAGATGTTTCGGTTATTATTTTATATAAAGACTAAGATTACTGTAGTATTATCTTGACGTAAACCTACTAGAGAATTCTACTATATCATTCCCTCTACAGTTTAAAAACGTCAAAACATAAGGACAAATAAAACAGTCATCGTAAGTAGAAATAGACGTAAAAATACTTTTATTTTTCCCGTCCTCTCGACCAAACTGACTGTCGGTAGGAACCACGTCCTAAAGGAGAACTGACAATTTATAAGTGAAGAGAGAAATACTTTGTAGAGGTCCTATGTCGTCCGTCTTTCGGTCTTCTGTTGTAAGTAGTAATCACTTGAACGACCTTCAAAACCGTTCTACGATGTTTTACTTCCTTAAAATTATGACTTGGATTAAATATTGACCCTTTCAAACTTTACATCAAACGATGTGTCGAAAATAACCCCATTAACCGTCTTTCATTAAATTCTTGTGTTACGTTTTGTCTATGTATAAGTTACAGACGTAAAAGTAAAATTGGTACCCATTTAAGTCAAGTCAAGTCAAGTCAGTGACTCAGCACAGACTGAGAAACGTTGGGGCACTTAACGTCGTGTGGTCCGGAGGAACAGGTAGTGGTTGAAGACCTCAAATGGGTTTGAGTATAGGTAACTCAGTCACTACGGTAGGTTGATAGAGTAGGAGACAGTAAGAGAAGAGGAGGACGGGAGTTAGAAAGGGTCGTAGTCCCAGAAAAGTTTATTTAGTCGAGAAGTGTAGTCCATCGGTTTTACAACCTCAAAGTCGAAGTCGTAGTCAGGAAGGTTTCTTGTGGGTCCTGACTAGAGGAAATCCTACCTTACCGACCTAGAGGAACGTCATGTTCCCTGAGAGTTCCCAGAAGAGGTTATGGTATCAAGTTTTGGTAGTTAAGAAGTCGCGAGTCTAAAGAAATATCAGGTTTAGAGTGTAGGTATGTATGATGACCTTTTTGGTATCGAAACTGATCTGCCTGGAAACAACCATTTCATTACAGAGACGAAAAATTATTCGACAGATCCAACCAGTATTGAAAGGAGGGTTCCTCATTCACAGAAAATTAAAGTACCGACGTCAGTGGTAGACGTCACTAAAACCTCGGGGGTTTTTATTTCAGACGGTGACAAAGGTGACAAAGGGGTAGATAAACGGTACTTCAGTACCCTGGTCTACGGTACTAAAAGTAAAAGACTTACAACTCGAAATCCGGTTGAAAAAGTGAGAGGAGAAAGTGAAAGTAGTTCTCCGAAAAATCGAGGAGAAGTGAAAGACGGTAATTCCACCACAGTAGACGTATAGACTCCAATAACCATAAAGAGGACCGTTAGAATAAGGTCGAACACAAAGAAGGTCAGGTCGCAAAGAGTACTACATAAGACGTATCTTCAATTTATTCGTCTCACTGTTATATGTCGGAACTGCATGAGGAGAAGGATAAACCTTGATCAGACAACAAGGTACAGGTCAAGATTGACAACGAAGGACCAGATGTATGTCCAAAGAGTTCTCCGTCCAGTCCACCAGACCATAAGGGTAGAGAAAGTCTTAAAAGGTGTCAAATAACATTAGGTGTGTGAGTTTCCGAAACCGTATCAGTTATTTCGTCTTTATCTACAAAAAGACCTTGAGAGAACGAAAACGGTATTAGGTCGTCTACAACCGTTAAACTAAAGACCAAGGAGACGGAAAAGATTTTGGTCGAACTTGTAGATCTTCAAGTGCCAAGTACATAACGACTTCGGACCGAACCTCTTAAAACTCGTAATGAAATGATCGCACACTCTACTCACGTTAACACACCATCAAACTCGTAAGAAACCGTAACGGAAAGAAACCTTAACCTTACTTTTGACTGGAAAAGGTCAGGACACCGGTGACGACTCAAAAGGTTTACACGACCGTATAACTCACGTCGTGAAAGTGTCGTAGTAGAAAATCCCAAACTCATTTAATCAACGAAAGTTTATGCAATAATTACCTTGTTCTAAGTTTTTTTCGGGGGAAAGTTGTTTGAACGAAATAATAGTACGTGTACTAAGGAAAGATTAATTTACCACTCAAGTAACTTGACAGGTTTTCTTTCAAAATAAAGGAGAGTTAATTTTTTTTTTTCGACGAAGTTGAAAGAATCTTGAAGAACAAAAAACCAACCGTGGTAAGTACGTCAAAAATAATCACGAAAAAAAGAGTTATTTTCTTTAAGTAAAGGAAAAATTCTTAAAATGAAACTGTAAAAGGAACTATAAAAATAGTGTAATTTTAATGAAAAGAGATGACTTTAACCTGTCACCACCGACAAAGGAGTATAGGAAGAACATACAATTAAAGGGGTTGTAAAACAACCACTACTGTGGCATGGTGTAATATCTTATAAAAAGTTCTTAGAGACCTTTTACAACGACACATCGGTAGGAGAAGGAAACTTCCAGTACACAAAAGTACTGCAAGACACTGACACTAGAACAGACTCGGAGGTGTGACCTAGTGAGGTGCAAGTAGAAGTGTAAGGGATGTCATAGATCTTAAGTTTAAATACGAATCGTACAAGAGGTGTCTACGACGACGATGACGACGACGACGATTCAGTGGAGTCAGCACAGGCTGAGACACACTGGGGTCTCTGTCGTCGGGTGGTCCGAGGGGACAGGCACCCTAAGAGATCCGTTCTTGTGACCTCACCCAGGTGTCTACGATCAACTCAGATGAATTCAAGAGTCCATCCTAGTAACACTACTACCAACTATCTTTTCGATTAGAGCTTTAAAGTCATCTTATGAAGTAATTCCTTTCCAGTACAGGACAATTGGTGACTTTAATCCAAAGTGACTTTAATATAACTACCGGTATTTATTTACGACAATCATTGTGAATATTATAGGTTTTACAAAAGAAGATTAGATTATATATACTATGTAAAATACTTATTATTTTGATCGTTTACTATATCTCGAGACTATAAAGGACTTAAAAATTACAAAATAACACTTTTTAAGTCTAAATATCTTCATAACGTCTATGGTGTTCAACGTTCTTATCTCAGTCGTTGACGATTGTGAATCAGTGTAAATGAAATACACACACACACGTGTAACATACAAATATATGTATAATGAAAATGACTCAGTAGACTTTCATTTAACGTTAAACACTGGGAAATAGGGATTTATTAAGTCGTTCATAAAGGATTCTTGTCCTACAAGAGAATGTACTGGTATTCTTTTTTTTCAGATTAAGTCGTATAAATGGTAACCACCACCAAATCAGCGGTTCAGTATAGGTTGAGAACTCTGGGGTACCTGACGTCGGGTGGTTCAAGGAGACAGGTACGTTAAAAGGTCCTTTCTTATGACCTTACCCAACGGTAAAGGAAGAGGTTTCCTAGAAAGACTGAGTTCCTAGTTTGGGGCCAGAGGACGTGACATCCGCCTAAAAGATGACTCCCCGATGGTCCCTTCGGATCATAACATTCTAATGATAGATTATGTTTCATGTATAAGTTTAAAGTAGTCAACAGGGCTAATACAGAAGATGTCTTAAAAAAAGGAAAACCTAAGTCCTAGGTTAAATTATAGTGTGTAACTTAAAACAGTACACTGATAAATCAGAGGAAATTCGACTTCGTCACGGATTCGGGAGGAAAAGAAAGTACTGTACCTAAAGAGTCTTATCCTCTTAATTTCAGCCCAAACAGATTAACAAATGAGTACCTAAGTCTAATACGTAACAACCGTCTCCCAGATGTATTCATTAGGACCTGTTATTAATGAAAGCCTCCGTGTTTTACAGTCAAATAGGATAATGACTTCTACTCTTAGTGAACCTAGTGAACCAATTCTACCACAGATGTTCAAGGATCATGTTGTGCAAAACATTAGATAGTCTACCAGTTTTATCCGGAAGAAGTGAGGATTTATCTTTAATCAGACAAAATAGGTTAGTCGATATAAGGTCTTGTATGAGAAGTTAAGTGAATTCAGATAGTAGGTGGGGTAAAGAACGGGTTTTGATAAGACAGGTTACAGTCGTCACTAACAAAATAACGAGAAAAAACAAAGTCAGGAAAAGGTGGTCAAAAGTGGTCGTAAGTTGTGACAACTTGTAAAGAAAGAAGATTTTTATGAAGGAGCGAACTATCGGAGGACAAAAAGACGATGAGTAGACAGAAGAGACGTTCCGAGACAAGCGTGATTAACCAGTAATTTGTCACTTCAAGGACTCCTAAGTTGTAGTTCAGACATAAAGAGAGTGAGATAGAGATATGTTTGGGTACGTACGTGAACCGAAAGTAATGGTAGAATTGTATCAATTGAAGGTTTACATACAGAGATTGGGAAGTCGTTATGCACTTGGCACTTGAAGGTCTACAAGTTCGACCAAAATCTTTTCCGTCTCCTTGGTCTCTAGTTTAACGGTTGTAGGCGACCTAGTACCTTTTTCGTTCTCTCAAGGTCTTTTTGTAGATAAAGACGAAATCACTGATACGGTTTCGGAAGTTGACACACCTAGTGTTATTTGACACCTTTTAAGACTCTCTCTGCCCTTATGGTCTGGTGGACTGGACGGAGAACTCTTTAGACATACGTCCAGTCCTTCGTTGTCAATCTTGACCTGTACCTTGTTGTCTAACCAAGGTTTATCCTTTTCCTCATGTAGTTCCGACATATGACAGTGGGACCAATAAATTTAAGATACGCCTCATGTAGTACTCTTTGCGACCCGACCTACTTCGTATTCGACCTTAGTTCTGACGGTCCTCTTTGTAGTTATTGGAGTCTATACGTCTACTGTGGTGAGAATACCGTCTTTCACTTCTCCTTGATTTCTCAGAGAACTACTTTCACTTTCTCCTCTCGCTTTTTCAACCAAATTTCGAGTTGTAAGTCTTTTGCTTCTAGTACCGTAGAACAGGGTAGTGATGTACCCTTTATCTACCCCTTTGTAACCTTTGTCGTAGTCCGAAATAAAAACCCCCGAGGTTTTAGTGACGTCTACCACTGACGTCGGTACTTTAATTTTCTGTGAATGGGGATCCTTCTTTTCAATACTGTGTTGGTTCTATTGTATAAACTTTCGTCTCTGTAATGAAACGGCTGATTCCAGGTAGATCAGTTCCGATACCAAAAAGGACACCAGTACATACCTACACTCTCAACCTGACACTTCTTTCGACTCACGGCTTTTTAACTACGAAAACTTGACACCACAACCTCTTCTGAGAACTCTCAGGGAACCTGACGTTCCTCTAGGTTGGTCAGGTTTAAGATTTCCTCTAGTCGGGACCCACAAGAAACCTTCCTTACTACGATTTCGACTTTGAGGCCATGAAACCGGTGGAGTACGCTTCTTAACTGAGTAACCTTTTCTGACACTACGACCCTCCCTAACTCCCGTCCTCCTCTTCCCCTACTGTCTCCTACTCTACCGACCTACCGTAGTGGTTGAACTACCTGCACTCAAACTCACTTGAGGCCCTCAACCACTACCTGTCCCTCCGGACCACACGACGCTAAGTACCCCAGCGTTTCTCAACCTGTGCTGACTCGATGACTTGACTTGACTTGGGGTTTGCGGTAGAGACTCGTGTTTCGGGCTTATCTTTCACGGACGAACTTTCGAGACGAACTTTTCAGTGTTTCGATGGAGTTTGAGTTTTATAGATTTTAGTTTACTAATTATATATTAGAGGAGGTGTTTTGGAGGTCGAAGGGGGTGAGAAGGAACAAAGTTACTTCCTTTATTATTCTTTTGGGTACTAGTAAGAACTATGATGAAAGAAATAGTCCAGGGGGGGTTTAGGTCAGGTCGTTGTTTAAGATAAGTAAATTAGTCCTTTGACTAGATGAGGGATGTCGGTGTCGGTGGTAGAATTAAGGAATAAGCTCCTACAATAAAGAGAGGACCAACTGTCATAATCGGTGGACTGACAGAGGGACGTAAGTGAAAACGGGGACATGGGGCAAGAGGTTTGACCCTGGTCTCAAGAGAAAGTTAATCTTGTAGAGAGAGAGACAGAGAAGAGTATGTGTACGTATGAACGTCAATGTGTGTGTAAGTGTGTCTGTGTGAGTAAGACATAAAATTTTGGAGACTACAGGAAGTGACTAAAGTCCTACTTCCAGATGTAGGAATAAAATCGGACCAAGTGTTATTAAACTTATTTTGCTACGGACGGATGGAGGGGGTTGAAGTGACGTCCGGGGAATACGAAGTAAGAGAAATGTCAGGGTTGTTTAGACGAAGGTAAAAGTCTTTCCGTGGTCAAAATAAGGAATGGGTCTCTGGATCAATTTGGAGATGAGGATTGAGTCCAGAATCAAATTTATAATAAAGGAAATAATTCGGAAGACCGTCTTTCACTTTTCCTTGATTTTTCGGAGAACTACGTTCACTTTCTCCTGTCACTTTTTCAACCGAATTTCGAGTTGTAAGTCTTTTGATTCTGGTACCGTAGACCAGGGTAGTGAAGTACCCTTTATCTATCCCTTTGTCATCTTTCACAGTCTGAAATAAAACCCCCCGAGGTTTTAGTGACGTCTACCACTAACGTCGGTACTTTAATTTTCTACGAATGAGGAACCTTCCTTTCAATACTGGTTGGATCTCTCGTATAAGTTTTCGTCTCTGTAATGAAACGGTTGTTTCCAGACAGATCAGTTCAGATACCAAAAAGGACACCAGTACATACCTACACTCTCAACCTGACACTTCTTTCGACTCGTGGNTAGGTTGGTCAGGTAAGATTTCCTCTAGTCAGGACCCACAAGTAACCTTCCTGACTTCGACTTCAACTTTAAGGTTATGAAACCGGTGGAGTACACTTCTCAACTGAGTAACCTTTTCTGAGACTACGACCCTCCCTAACTCCTGTCCTCCTCTTCCCCTGCTGTCTCCTACTCTACCGACCTACCGTAGTAGCTGAGCTACCTGTACTCAAACTCACTTGAGGTCCTCNGACTTCAACTTTAAGGTTATGAAACCGGTGGAGTACGCTTCTCAACTGAGTAACCTTTTCTGAGACTACGACCCTCCCTAACTCCTGTCCTCCTCTTCCCCTGCTGTCTCCTACTCTACCGACCTACCGTAGTAGCTGAGCTACCTGTACTCAAACTCACTTGAGGTCCTCAACCACTACCTGTCCCTCCGGACCACACGACGTTAAGTACCCCAGCGTTTCTCAGTCTGTACTGACTCACTGATTTGACTTATCTTGGGAAGAACTGAGTAGTCTGATGTAGTATATAAGAGTGACATGGTCAATAGAAAATAAGGTGAGAATACTTATTGGTATAGAAATAAATATTCTACAGATTGAAAATCTAAGATTTAAGGTACTTAAATTCCCAGAAGAGAAAAACCAAGTAGTAAAATTCGGGTCGTAAAACGAGTCACAGACGATATACCATATGAAAGTTATTATTCATATACGTAAAATAACTTAGATAAAGGAATAGTTTGTGAACATGTCACAAATGGTACAAGATCTGTGGTAAGGTTTATAAAAAATTTACAATTTAATGTCTTAGATATACAAGATAATCGAAGAAAATTCCATGGGAGTCGACGACTAAAACCTGACATAAAATATGTTGTAATGAAGTTTAAACACTGGACTTCCTGTGTACAATTTACCTGTCAGACCCGGAAATATTTCTACTTGAAAATCTTCCGAAAGAACACTTGAAATGAATGGTGGGATTTTATATAGTGGATTGCGGATCAGTTCCGATACCAAAAAGGACATCAGTACATACCTACACGCTCAACCTGACACTTCTTCCGACTCGCGGCTTCTTAACTACGAAAACTTGCCACCGTAACCTCTTCTGAGGACTCTCAGGGAACCTGACGTTCCTCTAGGTTGGTCAGGTAAGACTCCCTCTAGTTGGGACCCTATAGAAACCTTCCTTACTACTATTTCGACTTTGAGGTCATGAAACCGGTGGAGTACGCTTCTCCATTGAGTAACCTTTTCTGACACTACGACCCTCCCTAACCCCCGTCCTCCTCTTCCCCTACTGTCTCCTACTCAACCGACCTACCGTAGTGACTGAACTACCTGCACTCAGATTCACTTGAGGTCCTCAACCACTACCTGTCCCTCCGGATTGCACGACGTTAAGTACCCCAACGTTCCTCAACCTGTGTTGACTCGTTGACTTGACTTGACTTGACTTGTGAGTTTAACATTACACGTCTCTCTACTGTTTTGAGACACTTCAATTACCGTTATGTAGGTAGAACTACGCCTGGGTACACACTCTAAAAGGAGAGATTTGTTATAGACTGTTACGACCCTCTTCATACGAAAATTAATACAATATGTAAGTACTTTACTTATTTACAATCCATTAACTCCTCGTTTATTTTTCTGGAAGACACTAAGAATGTTTGAGTCTCTGGGTACACCATTTAAAACATACACGACTCAAGTTGTTTTGTACTAGGTCAGTGGTTTTTTAGAAGTTTTTGTAAAATTTTAGTAATTGAAATCAAAGAACTTCTGACGATTTCACTTAGGTTATCGGAAATGAAGAACGAAATTTTTTGTAAGTTATAAGTTCTGTTGAAGGACTACCAAGAATGAGGAATTTAGGATTATGTATGTATCGGAAAAGAAGACAGTTCAGAGAACGAAGGACCTTATATGAAGTACGACCTGTGATCAAAAAGTTAAGAGTGACAGAGTAATAAAACCCCAACCCTCATAAAATAAAAAACTTCTTTGTGTCTAGAAAAGAAAAGGTACGAAGAGGATGGGAGTTTATAAAATTCCCTCCTCACTCCTCTCTAAACTTGCATGTGTACAATTAGATAAAATGTGAATAGTACCACTTAGAGTTTGGAATCGTACGTTTTCTTAGTGGACCTCTTGAACAGTTTTCTCTAAGGACTCAATGTGGTTAGTCTCCAAAATTAAGACATCCATATTAGTCCAAATGCTTTGATATAAAGGAAGTCTCAACAAAAAAGACAGGAGAAATTCTTTAAAAACGGATTGAGTTACAGTGTTACTAATACGAGACAAATAGTACGAAAGTAGGTCTTCAAAATATCAAACCCAGGTGAAGTTCAATTAAACCCCATATTACAATTCACTCTTAACTCCTAGTGAAAAAGGGTATAAGTATAGGTTGACAAAATCGTGGTGACTTAATGAGATCGTATAGGTACTTTTAGTTGACTTGAGGTATACGGTTTTAGATAGACCTAAGAGATAGACAAGGTTTGACACATTTATGACATCGAAATGACATTCGGAACTTTAGTCCATGTCAATAAGGAGATTTTTAAGAAGAAAAAGTTTTGACAAAACCGACAAGACCAAAGAAACTGAAAGGTATATATAAAATCGGACAAAACAGTTAAAGAAGTTTTGATGCGACGGTCCTAAACTAACCATAACATAACTAAGTGATACCACGTTTGACGACAGAATTATTATAACCGTGAAAGTTAAATACGTACCATTTATAGAAGGAAAGAAATCTAGAAGAAATTAATGGAAGTCGTTTCAAAATGGTATTAATATTCCAGTAAGTTCAAAAGGTAAAAAAGAACCCAAGTAAACCCTTAAAGATAGAAATTTTACTTAAAAAGGTAAAGTTTCTATTAAAAGGAAATATTTTTCGAGGGTCTATAACTCTACGATGGTCTATTCTTGTGTGAAACTATCGTAACACGATATTACGATGTCAGTACTGGTATTGTCTAAAGATAGTGTATGAATGATAAAATAAACAATATTAAATGTCGGTTTTTAGAGAGTCATATATCCAGAGTCCTTCGTCTTACTATGGTTTAAGAATTTATAACAGGGTTTATATATGAAATTCAGTGTTAAATTCAAAATCTTCAGTATAAGTTGACAACCAGAATAAGTGTTAGTATAAGTTGACAATCACTGAAAATCGTAAATAAGAACAGGTCGATTTTTTTATATTTGTTATAACATAAGAAAAAAAAAAAAAATGAAATAAAATGAAATGTTATGACATAACCAAAACGGTATACAGTTGTACTTAGACAGTGTCCATATGTGTACAAGGGGTAGGACTTGGGGGGACGGAGGAGGAGGGGTATGGTAGAGAGACCCAGTAGGGTCACGTGGTCGGGGCTCGTAGGACATAGGACGTAACTTAGATCTGACCGCTAAGTAAAGAATGTACTATCATATGTACAAAGTTACGGTAAGAGGGTTTAGTAGGGTGGGAGAGAGGGAGAGGGTGTCTCAGGTTTTCAGACAAGATATGTAGATACAGAGAAAACGACAGAACGTATATCCCAATAGCAACAGTAGAAAGATTTAAGGTATATATACACAATCATATGACATAACCACAAAAAGAAAGACCGAATGAAGTGAGACATATTAGCCGAGGTCAAAGTAGGTGGAGTAATCTTGACTAAGTTTACGTAAGAAAAATTACCGACTCATTATGAGGTAACACATATACATGGTGTCGAAAGAATAGGTAAGTAGACGACTACCTGTAGATCCAACGAAGGTACAGGACAGATGATATTTGTCACGACACTACTTGTAACCCCATGTGCACAGAGAAAGTTAAGACCAAAGGAGCCACACATACGGGTCGTCACCCTAACGACCCAGTATTCCGTCGAGATAAAGACCAAAAAATTCCTTAGAGGTGTGACAAGAGGTACCACCGACATGATCAAACGTAAGGGTGGTTGTCACATTCTCCCAAGGGAAAAGAGGTGTGGGAGAGGTTCAGAATATGAGTTTTCTACAACAGAGTCTTATCTTTATTTTACTATCTGATGTTGACCTTGAAAGTAAACATACAAACTCATGTATCACGGGACAAAAATGATAGGGTTCTATGATGTCCTCGTCACTAAAGAGTCTTTGTAGTTTAATGGTGTCCAACTGTATATATGTTGATTTCTTACATTCCTTAATTCACTTTCCAATTACTCATTAATTACCGATCCTTAATCGGATCACCTTTAGTGACTATAAAAGGGATATCTTTCTCTAGACAAGACTCAAAAACAATCGAATACCAAATGTAATCAGACTAAGATGGTGTTAAAGTCAATGAAGGACTCTTTTTTACTTACCTGACGTAAATGGTATTGTATTTTGTATTGTGTTGTGTAATCCAAATATATATTGTGTGTGCGTGTATTATATAATGTATTATGTGTGTGTATTATGTGTAATTAGTATACATAATATGTATATATGTTTTCGTAGTTAAGAAACCACGAGTCGGAAGAAGTGTCAGGTTGAGAGTGTAGGTATGTACTGATGACTTTTTTGGTATCGGAACTGATCTGTCTGGAAACAACCGTTTCATTGCAGAGACGAAAAATTATATGACAGATCCAACCAGTATTGAAAAGAAGGTTCCTCATTCACAGAAAATTAAAGTACCGACACCAGTGGTAACCGTGACTAAACCCCCGGGGTTTTATATTTCAGACAGTGACAAAGGTGACAAAGGGGTAGATAAAGGGTACTTCACTACCCCGGTCTACGGTACTAGAAACAAAAGACTTACAACTCGAAATTCGGTTGAAAAAGTGAGAGGAGAAAGTGAAAGTAGTTCTCCGAGAGATCAAGAAGAAACGAAAGACGGTATTCCCACCACAGTAGACGTATAAACTCCAATGACTATAAAGAGGGTCTTTAGAACTAAGGTCGAACACGAAGTAGGTCGGGTCGCAAAGAGTACTACATGAGACGTATATTCAATTTATTCGTCCCACTGTTATATGTCGGAACTACATGAGGAAAGGGATAAACCTTGGTCAGACAACCAGGTATAGGTCAAGATTGACAACGAAGGACCGGACGTATGTCTAAAGAGTTCTTCGTCCAGTCCACCAGACCATAAGGATAGAGAAATTCTTAAAAGGGACAATAAATGGACCTCGGTTTGATACCACCTCCATTACTTCTATTACCGTTGGAGGAAGTTTTCCAGGGTACATACATGACGATGTGAGTGACGGGGGTTGTGACATCATCCGGTGGTGGGTGGGTGCGGAGGTGACCTCTGATGACCTGTGAATGCCTGTTCAGACCCAGTCAGAGAACAATCCAGTGACGAGGAAAGAGGACCCAGAACCACACGTGTTCCAAGACAAACACAGAAGGTTCTCAGATAAAGGGTCAGGACACATTCAAGACCCGTGAGACACCACTCCAATTACCGCTAGAGGAGGTTCTCCCGAATACGGAATGGGTTAGACGACGTGGGTCTCGGGGACGGGGACGCCGTCAGGTGACGACTAGGCATGGAGGTGTCCTTTACGAGTTTGTGTCAAGACAGAGTCAAAGACAGCCCAGAGACCCAGGATCACACGTGTTCCAATCAGACTCCCGAGACTCGCAGAGACCGTCTTTACCCCAAATTAAGATTTGTAATTAATCGGGGAGGATGGTAGAATGACCCCGAAGAGGAAACAACAACCTACACCCCATAGAGGAGTTTCAGTGAGATCGTGGATGGTAGAACGACCCCGAAGAGACTGGAACCTGTACCCCAAAGAGGAGTTTCAGCGAGGTCACGGTACGTCGGTGGCGAGGTCGCGGTGCGCCTCTTAAGGTGCCTGATATATCAGGTATCCTAACGTTTGTCGACCTGTGTTGATTCGTTGAAAGTGTGTATAATTGTATACATTCATACTACATACACACGTACACAATTCAACGAAGTTATACCTGACTTCGTTGGGATACCTGACATCGGACGGTTCGAGGAGACAGGTACCCTAAGAGGTCCGTTCTTGTATTTTCTAATTTTATTAAAAAAATTATAAATTTATATATATATATATAATCTCTAGTTACTAGTAAATTACTCATGTCCGTCCTGGGGTCCAGATGACCAGTGTACGATGATTGTCTAGAAGAAAGTCTAAAATTATGCAAGAAGGGAGAGAACTGAGAAGGACTGAGGTACAGCTGCTCCTTCATTCCTGATCTGTTTTTTACGTCATGACACAAACACAAATGTGACTTCTTCCATATATCTGGTTAATAACTTCCTCTTTTATAACTATAAAATTCAACCAAAGTCTCTATTCTTAAAGATATCTCAAGTCCTTAACCGTTACTCCATTATACAGTCCTTGATCTACAGTACTGTCCAGTGTTTGTCATCACACCACTGACTTCATTCGAACTCTCCAGATAAAACGAAATACGGTCAGTTAATCCCTAAATTCCCTCTCTTCCGTTACTGTTGGGAGAGGTCATGAGAACGGACCTTTTAGGGTACCTACCTCCTCGGACCATCTGACGTCAGGTACCCCAGCGGTTCTCAGTCTGTGCTGACTCGATGAAGTGAAAGTGAAAAGTGAAAGTACGTAACCTCTTCCTTTACCGTTGGGTGAGGTCACAAGAACGGACCTCTTAGGGTCCCTGCCCCCTCGGACCACCCGACGGCAGATATCCCAACGTGTCTCAACCTGTGCTGACTTCACTGAATCGTCGTCGTCGTCGTCCCTGAATTCCTTTAAGTTAACATTATAGGTTACTTAATATTTTTCTATTCGTATTCATCGACTTCCCCTTTTGAACATTTAGTAGAGACTTCCTCATGCCATATTCATCGGTGGTCATATAAGTCTTCGTTTATAATTCTTCTTTTTATGATCTTTACTACTCTATTCCACCTATCTTATTTTACTACCCATCAATTAATAAAATTTCTTCTCCTCCGGTTCCCAGACAGAAGTGGAAGTTCAACATAATAGTGTAGTCTGTTTAAGATTGAAGTGTCCACTTTACCCGAATGTAACGTCATTCTCTTTATATGTTTCTAGGTGTATTCTGTCGTTACCTTTGAAATCTAAAAGATAATTTTAACTACTGATCTTGGGTTTTCAAGACTGTACAGTAAAATTTTGTTTATATCGAGACTCCATTATTCCTTTTAATAGACTCTAAGTCTTTATTCCGTTGTTTATGACAGACAACAACGTTACATTGTACTTGGTGACGTATTGTTTGGGTTGGTTCCTAATAAATTTAAAGATCTTCTTACGTAGAAACAAATCAAATAACAAAATATAACAATTGACAGAACAGAGAGACTTTAATCTACAATTAAACGTCTAAAAATAAGTGTCTTTCTTATATATTTACCAATGTTAAAATACGATACATCGTGTAATTGATCAAACTTTTGAATTGACGTTAGAATAAGACGTAAGAAAAAGTGACTGATATTCATGAGTCTGAGAGTTTAAGAAAGTCAGTCTAAATGGTAGGATGACGAGGGAAGTGATTACTCCATTGATTGATAAATTATGTGTGAGTAGTACTGATATATACTCAGTGCAAAAATTGGAAAACTTTTAATATAAAATGGATTATCAGAAACTATTAAAGTAATTGTACCGTCCGTGAAAACACTGAGTCTGTCATTCAATTATATTTGTTTCTTTCGAGAATGTCTACCTACATAGTGACTTATTTTCTTTTACTCTTATTGTTTCACGTTTTCCTCGAAGATAGTTGGTATAGACTCTGATAGGTACTAAACCGAACTTTTTACTTTCGTTTTCGTATCTTGGATTTATTGATTTTATTCTTAGGTTCCTATGTACGACTATATTCACTTACTTATTTCCTCTTTTCTTTTAAGAAGGAATATAATATTACATCTTCCTTATTCACTATATCTTAAAGTGTACAATTTGTTAGTTATTAATTATTTATTAATTCCGTTCTTAGTAGTTATATACGAATTTGATCACCTACTTCTAAAGTACTTCTTGTCCTATAAATATATTAGAGTTTAGTAGTAGGGTAGTTAACCAATATTTAATATTTCATCATATTTAATGTCTCTATAAAACTATACCCTTCCACACATAGAACTTTCCTTGTTTTAAAGGGAAGTTTTCATAACGAGGGTTCTTTACATTGGATTTATTTTGACATTCCTTCAGAGTTTGATCAAGTTTACCTCCATGTAAGATATTTTATTAGTCGTAAGAAGTTTTTATCGGTATAGTAAAATACAGCTATCTTCCCCTCCTTGGGACCACGTGACAATCACCCTTGTGTTTAACCGCGTGGGTAATACCTTTTGTCATGATTCCAAGGAGTTTTTTAAATTTTATCTTTATGGTATACTACGTCGTGAGGGTGAAGACCATATATGGGTTTCCTTTACTTTTGTTCTAGGGTTTCTCTATGACGTAAGTATATAAGTAACGTCGTAATGACTATTATCGGTTCCATACTTTTATTAGATTCACAGGTAGTTACTTAGTTTCTTATATCTTCTACACCATATAAGTTATCATAATAGGTCGGTACTGTCTCTTACTTCAGGATAGTCCATACCTTTTTACGTACCCACATCTTTAATATAAATAATTCGAATCCCATAATGCGAATCACTTTACAGTCTTTTCTGTTTATGACATGTAATAGTGTACATCTTAAATTTTTACTTTTATTCGTTTGTTTATATGTTTTGTCTTTGACTGAGTCTGTATATCTCTTGTTTGATCACCAATGATCACGTCTTTCTCTTCCCTCCTCTCCGTTTTATCCCTATACCCTAATTCTCAGTGTCGACGATGTATATTTCATTTATTAGTTGTTCCTGTATGACATATCGTGTTCCTTATATCGGTAATAAAACATTATTGAAATTTACTTAATGTTAGATATTTTTATGACTTAGTGATACAACCTATCGATTTTGATTATATTATTTAGTTAATACGAGACTAAATTTTTTATCTATTTTAATTAGATTTTGGTCTTTTATATATATAATTACAGTAAAAATCTGTTTCTTTCTGGTTCTATCACAAGGTCTACTTCCTCTGATTTCTCTATACTGTTGCCTTACATTACATCAAGGACTTAACCTAGACTCTGACCATCTTTTGATATATTTTTTGTTATAACTTTGTTAATCACCTTTAATGTAGAAAATTTTTACAAGGTATCTAATATAACATGATAACCTAAGTGTAATTTAAAGGATTAAAACCATGACGTCAATATATTCAATTTGAAGAATATTTTATTTCATTTTTAATTTTTTTTATTTATTTATTTCAAGAATAAGAGTACTCTACGTGTGACTCCAGAAATGTCGTCATTATTTTGTACTGGGGATTTTAAATGGGAGTTTACAAAGTACTTTTTTCAATATAGAGATAAATTTAGAGACACACACACATACGTATATATAGAAAGGTCTATGTATGTATGTAAGTATAAACATGTGTATGTGCGTTCATTTGAAAACGTTCTTTAGATTAAAGATCCGTTTAGTTTTCCTTTCTACTGGAGTTAGTAAGAGTCTAATTCTTAATAATTGTTAACTTTTTATAGTATTTTGACTACAGTCAAGTTATTAAAAATTCTTTTATTTACTCTAAAAGTATTTCGTACAAAAGGAATTTTATGACGTAGATCGCTATATACTTTTAAGACTTTTGTTAATACCAGATTCTACCAACTCTTTTTTAGTTTTACAAGAGTAAAATTTCTTTTGTTGTCACTTGTTAAAGTTTCATTTTGTCCTTATGATTTTTTATTCTCAAACTATAAAAACAATATATTTGTCAAGTTCTTTTGCCAGTAAAACTTTATACGAGACGTGTATAACCGTCTAGGTTGTTCTTAGGATTTAATACTTCGTTTAAACAATTACTTAAGTGGTGTCGGACTTAATAAAAACATTCCAGAATTTCTTGACTCTTCAACGATTCTCTGACTTTCTTTTGTTTACATTAACATAGACAATTTCTCCACTAACTTCGTTAATTGTAGTTTATTCAGTGTTTTTTATCGAACGTTGTGTCGTCTTTATCCTTTTTTGACATATGTTTACTTATTATCTATTGTGTAGGGATGGTTCCTTTCAACCACTCACTACTTTATCTAATCTATAAGTTTCCCCTTTAGTAGTCGACGGAGTGAGTTGACTCTTGAGGAACCTCTGTTCCCCTTCTGTCCCCGATAGATGAGTTGAAACTTATTTTGTGATATCTATAAATCGTTTATAATTTATCTCTTCATTTCTTCCTTTCTCTTTTTTCCTTTTCTCCCTCCCTTTTACCTATCACCGTCTTTACTTTATACAATTGACTTGTAATTACGTGATGTCGCACTGAATGTGTTTCGTGAGTTAAATTACGGAGTACTCACCGATGTTTAAAATAAATTTGACTTTTATATTCATGTCGTATTACTACTGATTCTTACTGATTTCATACTATAGCTTATTTAAGTGAGACAATGAGTCACAGACATCAGACGGTCCGAAGACACTGGTACGTGGTCCGAAGACCTGGTCTGTTCTTGTGACCTCACCCGTCGGTAAGGGAAGAGGTCTTCTAGAAGGGTTGGGTCCCTAGTTTGGACCCAGAGGACGTAACGTCCGTCTAAGAAATGGTAGACTCGGTGGTCCCTTCGGGGTCATTTCTTATTTCACTAGGAATTTAGGATTCTTATTACTTCTACAGTTCTGATACGGTGTACGACCACCATTTTGTAGGATGTTTGGATAATTACCGGAATGACTTCTATTAGTCCTATTAGTCTGGTTGAATAAAATGTCTTAAAATCCCAATAAAACATATATGTCTGTAATTTATCTATAGTATTTTTTTTTTTTCTAAAGATGACAACGGGGTGATAGGAAAGTATCGTTTTGTCAAAAATTTTCAAGTAAACAAAAGTATTTAAAATTTCGTTTCGTAGAAAGCCAAAGATGAATTTCTTGTTTCACTAAAACTACTCTTAGGATAAAAAGAGATCTTTTCCCAGAGGTTTTATAAGAACATTAACTTTTCAACTATTAAATGTCATTGAAGGAATGAGATGTGAGTAAGTGGACGGAAAGAATTTAAATAACCGTTCGTGTAGAAGAACTTACCAAAGACATTAACCTTTGAGACTGGTTACTTGTCTCTTTCGTCTCTCCTTTAGTACTCTTGTCCTTTAATCTCTGTCCTTCACTCGTGAACATATTAAAATGAACAAGACAGTGTTATCTTCGAGGACGGGATCGAGACTTTGTAGAAAGAGAGTGTATAGTCCTACTTTCTGGAGTCGTCCCTCTACTGACCAACAATGTGGACGTAGACCCACACCAAACTTTAATGATTAAGTAGTTCCTGAGAGACCTTCCGAACTTTAAGAAACGAGAAGATGGAGTCGACTGTTTCATTACTGAAATTTAGATACTCGTCAGTCAGGGGTATTTTCTTCTCTTTCTGTCTAACCTCAGTTTTACTTTTAAAACGAATCTATGGTTTTCTGTTTAGGGGAAACAGTCAAGTGATTGGTTTGTCCTTGTTTGAGAAAGGGTGGGTCTAAAAAATACAAAAAATCGTATTCAAACAAATAAGACCAAACTTTTGTGTCACAAGGAAACCAAACATTCGTATTAGTGATAAATGTAATTAAGATTCTTCCCTGAACCGGTAGATTACTACTATGACTACAAAAGAAACAGATTAACCCATCCAGTTCCGTGATTAAACTGAATATCGATACCGTACAAAAATATCTGAGACCACTTGAAATTAACGAATATTTATAATCTAATATTCTGGTACTCGGAAGTCATCGTAGGACAAGTCGGGGTATACGAAAATTTAAACTGTTATACAACAGGTAAAGGACTCATAGGAAGTAAGGTTTACCGGGACTCCCACTCTTTCTTTCTTTATTGTGTATACCGAGTTCATCGACTTCGGGTGATTCTAAAAACGACAACTGTCGTGGATTACTCAATAACAATCTTTTTTTTATAACAGTTATTCGGGAAAGAAGGTAATATTATTTTAACTTTATGTTTCTGTCGTATCGAATTACGGGACATCAAAATAACACTTTCGACATAAATTTATTGCGGCTACTAAGGTATCGGTCGGGATATTATTCCCATTACCTTTGCAATCTGTTTTACGTCGAACCACACCTCGTCCGACTTCAACTACTTTTATGGACTCGATATACTATTTTCTGGACTAACCGGGGTCCGTCTTCGCCCAGTGTCGGGGCACTGGTGTGTTAAGGGTCTAAGACAGGAAGTGAGGGTCACGCCGTTTACCCGCTGACAGTAAGAGATGAGGTGAGGAGGACACGGTAGGGGTCGAAAGTCCCTGACCCACCGTAGTTGGAAGACACCAGATCATCTTTGATACTACGTATTAGTTTCGACCGTTCTCTTAGTACGAAAACGACGGTCTGGTCTCGGACCCGAAGACCTTCCGTCAATAGTGGTGGTGTTTGTACGCGAGTCTAAGGGAGTACCAAAAAGGATTTCACGTCAAGACGGGAGTAGGGTGAAGAGACACCAGGAAGGATAGTTGCGGTAGGACCTTAGATATTACTGGTCGTAATCCAGTCCGGTTACTCTGAGACTAAGGAAGAACAAAGAGTCCACTGGAGAGATTGTTTTTCGGGACAAGTCATCATTTCGACTCAACCGTTCTTAACTGCCTTATCTCCGTTCCTCCTGGTGGATCCGTCAATAAATGTTGTCGGGAGTATTCCTTCCTCGTCACGACTCAGGGTGTGTCGTCATTTGTCGTCCTCGGAGTCGTCGGTGTCCCTAACTATTCTCGTCTCGTTAAGACTTTTTCGTTCGTCGTCCTACAGGAATGGTCCTCTTACATTTGTGAAGTCCGAAGGTTTTTTCGAAACCACCTCCCCTCCCTCCTCTTTCTCATCGTCGACCACAGAAATATCATTGACCCTAACCCTAAGTAACATTAAACTGGGTCACTGCACGACCTCGACCGTGCCTTAATAATGTATAAGTCCTTAAAATACTCAGGGTAACCATCAAACTTTGACCGATGTCAACCTTTATAAATGTGATGTCTTTGACCGTTTACGATGTCTCCTCGGTCGTTGGGGAGTGCGGGTGGAAGGGGGTGGGCTCCAACCAACCATTCATAGATGGTTGTGTCGTGACTGACCCGAGGTATTTCGTCTTTCTGAACTCTTGAGACCGTTTATAAACTAAATGTGTTAGTTGACCGGAACGAGAGAGAAAGTCATTTCGTTTCTTGCGACGACTATTAGGTTTTAAATCTTCGAAAACCTTTTAAAAAACTTTACGGTACAGATAAACAGGATGGTTGGTTTTAAAGATTAAGGAGTAGTACAAAAAAAGTCTTCGATTTTAGTTTTAGTAGAAAATAAACCCTCGTGGTATGTAGTATCCTTCATAAAACCCAGTATTCCTTTCAACCAGGACTTAAAAGTTGTAGTGTTTGTTGATCCGATATTGTGTTATACGAACCATAGGCTTATTGGTTACAACGGAAATAAAATCAAATAAGAAGACTATTTTTAGTTAGGATAAGACTGACTTACTCATTGTTATCGTTATATAGTAACTGTTATATTTTCACTTTAGATTAATTTAAGAAATAGTATTAAAGTAGCTTAGAATATAAAGACAACCGTTGTTTTTTGATAGATATACTAGAACATCTGTTCGTTTTGTTTCTTTTAATTTAGATCTTAATATCGAGGATCTATAATTAGTGCCAAATGTTAATATCTAGTCCCCAGTCGTTTGATAGTTTCGTGTACCTGACCGTTTGATGTCGGGTTATTCAATTTAAGTCGGTCCGTAAAAATAAATATATATGTATAAAAATGTGTTGGTTCGATTTATCAATGTTGTCTTGACACCGGGTGTTTTGGATTTTAAATGACGGACCGGGTAATGTCTTTTACGAACGACTGGAGATCGAAAAAGAGTTATATTATTTTAAACGTTATTTTTTGTCACTATCATATGTATAACAAATTATTGGACGAAAGAAGAGAGAGAATATGACATATCACCTACAAGAAGATACAGTAATTTACAATATCACGTAATAAAAAATTCAACATATCGAAAGGTAGTGGACCTATATTTTTTTAAATACATCCAGTAAAGGTTAAAAAATCCATTATTTTTCAGAAGTGACATTTGGAAACGAGTATAGAGATAAAGGAATCACATCTATAGGTTGATGTCTTAACAACCTAGTTTTGACATGTAAGTTTCCTAAAGTCTAGACGAATTCAAAACGTTTTAACGGAGTTTTTCTCCAAGAGGGATAAATATAATATTGGTGGAACGATATTTAAAATTTACATTTTTCTGACATATAAAGAATCCACTTTTAAGGGGTTTCCAAGAAGAACTTGTAAACCTTATTTAGAAAATTTTAATAGGAACAATTCTCGTAAACGATTTTATATATGAGAAGAATATCTGTACGAAGTTTAAAACCAGTGTCTACGTGTAAAATTTTCATATTCGAAATACTTACTCTGAAGGGACTACCACATCATCAATTCTTAGACGGAAAGTTAAGTCCCCTGTGTCCAAGTTAGGGACGTGTCCCTTGATTGTAGGGTGTGCGGAACCTTGTTGATTCGGGTGTACGACGTTGATGACTCGGAAGTAGTACTGTATAGATCCCTCAAGTACACGGTGTCGTTTTCTCGGTGTACTACGTTGGTTCTGGGTCACTTCAGTTTATTTATTTCCTTATAATTTTCTTTTCACTAAGTTTTAAAAATTTCATATACGAAATACCTTTAGTTTATGTGACTGACGTACATTTTTCATCAATGTTATTAAAAAGATTCGAAGTCAGAAAACGTAGATACTTTACGCTATTATATTTGAGAAGATTAGACTCTCTATAACTTTATTAATTTCATTGTTTACGTATTCTTCTTTCATATTTTACGTCTCAATAATGGAGTCTTCATTCTGGACTACTAAATTTTATGAAGTCGTTCAAGGATAAATGACGAAAAATAAGAATCTATTACTTTTAACTATGATTTGAAATTTTTTTATTCGTTTACACATTGACTCTCTCTCCTTTTTTCTGTCGACCTTATTCTGTTTTAGGGGTAGAGACGAAGGGAAGTCTCTTTTTAAAGGTACGAGGTTCCGGTGAATTATTAAGAAGACCCACCCTTTTCCGGACTCTCGGTGTCCCAGATCTCCTCCTCACGGTATCCGTCGACGTAAGGAGTGGTCCTACGACCTGAGAGAACCAACAGGACGATATAGGTGACGAAAAGCTAAAGGAAACGACCGAGAAGAAGAAGCCGAATAGGAGAACTGTCGCCTCATTGGTCCTTCTCCCACAACCACGAGAAGAGAGTGGCCACTGTGGGTCGGGGTACGGAAGTTGTGGCTATCGAGAGTGTGGTGCAGGTCCAGACTGGACAGAGGACTTTGTGACTCGAGGGTGCAAAGTGGTGGATCAGTTAAAGAGGTGAGGTACGGATTGACGTAGAATTTCACCTATAGTAAGTCTTGATTTGGAGACTTGATGGGTTGAGTTGGGTGTTTCGACGAGCGAGGTCCCACTGTCGTTGTGGTTGAAGGACGAACGAGTCCACGTGTGAACCTTCGGTAACAATGGAAGTGAACGTAGTACATAAGTCAGTAGTCCTTTTGACCCAACCGAGACGGAACTTTCTCACGGGACTTCGCCGGGTAAAGAGTGGGGAGCCGGTGGCCACGGGGTTAAGGCTCGGATAGTGGAAACTAGATCTAACGATATTAATGTCTGGATAAACAGAAAAAAACGTGAATTTGGAGAGGGGACTGAGTGAATGTGGGGGAGGGGTTGAGAGGCACGAGGAATAAGACGACAAATAATGAAAAGATGTCACGGATCATGGAAGATTATATGCTGTATTAAATGTGTAAACATAAAAATAAATAATACACAGGAGGAGGAGCTCTTATATTTGAGGTTGACCTACGTCTAGAAACAAAACGAGTTGTCTCATTTACTTAATTATTCATCGATGTAAGAGTGATCTATTAAGACTCTGACACAGTTTTATTACTAATTTTATCTTAATTTCTAAACCCCCCTTTACGTCCTTTTTTATTTCTTTTACTCAATTTATTGTAATAAAATTTGAATTTTTTTACGTAATTTCACTCATTCCTTTTATTATCTATGGACTCATCTTTTCTGAAGATCTATGGACTCATCTTTTCTGCTCTTTAGTCTTCTAGAGGTCTCTTCTGACATGAGAACGTGAACGATTGGCATTCCTATTGGTTGTAGTCCTCACCAAGTACCGTACATTATGATATCCTTAGTCAAGTCAGTCATCGAGTCAGTACAGGTTGAGAAACGTTGGGGTACCTGACGTCGTGCGGTCCGGAGGGACAGGTAACGGTTGAGGACCTGAAATGAGTTTGAGTACAGGTAACTCAGTTACAAAGGATTAGGTATTTTACCCTTTTTGGTGAATAGTGAAAGAATAGAGTTCTTTAATAACAGTCCGAACATCCGTTTATGAGCATTTAAAATTTCATGAAGTATTTGTACTTAATAAAATTACAAGACCACAACTTTATGAACGAATCTGACCGAAAAGAACCGAGAATTAACTGTTAACCGTCAATGTTGTATTTTTAGGGACTCATCAAGAGTAAATCCTCTTCGTTTTAACTAGGGACGGATAGAATCGAGAAGTCACTTCTGTTTCTTTTCTACCACCCATTACCTGTCCGGTCCAGAGACCACTTTATTGACAAAAGACGATCTCAAGGTCGTCATGTCGGAATTCCTACGTTTTACGGTGTCGGCAGAAGAATTAACCGTTTTCTTTATGTGTCTGATAAGGTTTCTTACTTATACATCTTTCTAGTGTATTTACTACTGTTTCGTAAAGATCATTTCAGAATTTACTTTGTCGACGAAAAAGATACATTTAAGGATTTAGTACAATAAATAAAAATAATTATTTCTGTCGTTAATTGACTGGCCATTAACCATAGGGTTTTTAAGTCGTTACTGGTCTATTCATCGGTCTTAGCTCGACATTACAAGAAGTAAATAAATTTCAGGACGAAAGTCCGGACGAAATTTAAACGAAATACTCTGGCTATTGTAATTTTATCAAATTTGTACTTTCAAAATCTTGTGTAATCTTCGAGACACATCTTTAGACATTTATCTCTATCTATTTATACACTTCTAGAACGTTCATCGAGGAGACCATAAACATAAAGAAATGAGGTTTTTCTACGAAAGAAACAAAAAAGTCATTACGATCACGGGAGGTCGCCAGTCATACCATGAACGGTAAAATAATTTAGTAAGGGACGAAAGTCTACCAACATTGGCCAAGTTTTAAATCTCTGACTACGACTTCGACTTCGAGATTATGAGACCGGTATACTACGTTTCTTGGCTGAGTGACCTTTTCTGGGACTGTGACCCTTTCTATCTTCCGTCCTCTTCTTTCACTACAGTCTCCTATTCTACCAAACCACCGTAATGGTTGAGTTACCTGTACTCAGACTCGTTCGAGACCCTCTACCACTTCCTGTCCCTTCGGACCGCACGACGTCAAGTACTCCAGCGTTTCTCAGTCTGTGTTGAACCGTTAACTTGTCATTACTATCCACGGAAATTTTGCACGAACTGGTGGGTTTTCTCATCCCTTTTTTATTATATAGATTCAGCGAAGTCAGCACAGACTGGGACACGCTGGGGTATCTGCCGTCGGGTGGTCCGAGGTGGTAGGGACCCTAAAAGGTCCGTTCTTGTGACCTCACCCAACGGTAAAGGAAGAGGTTATATATGTGTGTGTGTTATCTCAGTAGTTAAAAAAATTTACGACTTGGTGTTATCTTGGATATCCTGTTTTATTCTTTTAATAAGGGTGTAGTGTCAATCTTTCTTCGAAACATCTGATTACCATAGAGCTTTAAAACTTCTTTCTAAATCCTCCAGTTTTTATCTCAACTCTTAAAACACTTTCGATACCCCTAAAGTGTATATTGTTTCAGTCACACTTCGGTTGACACGGTAACGGACTTTGAGACTTGGATTATTGGTGAATTAACTAAGCATGAATAACGACGAAACATCGTTATCATCATTAACATCGTCGTTAGGAAACATCGAGTCAGCCGTTACTTAGACGACGTCACGTCCTCTGGACCCAAACTAAGGACCCATGTCTTCTAGGGGACCTCTTCCTTTACCGTTGGGTGAAGTCATAAGAACGGACCTCTTAGGGTACCTGTCTCCTCGGACCATCCTATATCAGGTACCCCAGTGTTCTCAGTCTGTGCTGACTCGTTGATTTGGTTGGTACAATAACGACGCGACGGTACCTCGTAGGGTCTCGTAAGTCTCCGACGCTAGTGTGTGTGGTGGATTGTTACGTTTGACGGAGGGAACTAAATTTACCTCACGACCTCCTTACTCCGTCGTGTCCGAGACACCTTCCGACCATCCCTTCTCGTGGTCGAAGACAGAGTGGAGAGATGTCTGGACTGTCTGGGATCTGTACGGACCCCTCCATTCAGAACTGGTCCGTAATTGGTAGACAACCTTTTATGGATATGTAAAAACCGGAGACCCCAGTCTAGTTCCGAGGTCAGGGGGACGGGAGGTGAGAATTCCTCTTCGTCACAATTAAAGACTCCTTATAACAACCCGGTACCACAACCCTGTCTCCCTTCTTGAGGGTCACAATACCATTCCGTTCCCGCGGTGTAGAGGACCACTACGAGAGGTCGACCTAAACCAAGGAGTCTACAGGACAGGAAAGACTGAACAGAGTAATTTTACTGAAAGGTAGTCGAGATCTTTCTGACGAAGGTGGATGATCAGTTGAGGGAGTTGACGGAGGAGACTGGTGGGTGGGTTTGAGACGAAGGGCAGAACACTTTTCTTCCGGACCGGACCCCGTCTCGTAATCTAGCGAAATGAGAACCAGGATCTCCCTCTTTTTAGTAGGGAAGGTGGGAGAATAAAGAAACCCAAATAGGAAAAGGAAACGGTGATTTCACTTTTCTAGTCTGTCTTGACAAAAGTCAATCCGGAATTTGTTTTCTGTGTATCCTTACCAAAGTTGGGAATACATCGGGTCGTATTGAGTAGTCCGGATCCTTAAGGTATATTCTACGACGGTGGTTTGGATATTTCACTATTTGTCATGGGTACCCGAACCGGAGTAGGAGTCACTTTCCTAGAGGGTACCCGTTAGATCATCTTCATCGACATTAGTGTTGTCCATCGACAAATCCCTAAATCACTAAAACTCAAGACAGATTATAGTTGAGTCTTTAATTATAGTATTGAGAACCTTGTCATACCTTTCCTTATCTCCTTTTCGTTTCTAATTCCGTTTTACTTTTATAGGACAAACGATGGTGGTGGAATTCTGTACCCGGATAGTTACACCGAAGGGGTTTATGATGAAAGGTTTGTCATAAAACCGGACCTCTTAAGGTACCTGATAGGTACCCCAACGTTTCTCAACCTGTACTAACTCGCTGAAAGTGAAAGTGAAAGGGGTTTATTCACCATAAAGACCTCGTAAATTCAACGTACAGACTTGTAAACCTATAAAAGTAGACAGAAACAAAAAATTTTGTACAAATGTCAATCAAGTCAAGTCAAGTCAAGTCAGCGAGTCAGCACAGGCTGAGAAACGCTGAGGTACTTAGTGTCGTGTGGTCCGGAGGGACAGGGAGTGGTAGAGGGCCTCAAGTGAGTCTGAGTGCAGGTAGCTCAGTCACTACGGTAGGTCGGTAGAGTAGGAGTCAGCAGGGGAAGAGGAGGACGGGGGTTAGGGAGGGTCGTAGTCTCAGAAAAGGTTACTCAGTTGAGAAGCGTACTCCACCGGTTTTATGACCTCGAAGTCGAAATCGTAATAAGGAAGGTTTCTTTAGGGTCCCGACTAGAGGAAATCTTACCTGACCAACCTAAAGGAACGTCAAGTTGCCTGAGAGTTCTCAGAAGAGGTTGTGGTGTCAAGTTTTCGTGGTTAAGAAGCCGCGAGTCGGAAGAAGTGTCAGGTTGAAAGTGTTGGTATGTACTGGTGTCCTTTTTGGTATCGGAACTGATCTGCCTGGAATCAGCCGTTTCATTACAAAGACGAAAACTTATATGATAGATCTAACCAGTATTGAAAAGAAGGTTCCTCATTCGTAGAAAATTAAAGTACCGACGTCAGTGGTAGACGTCACTAAAACCTCGGGTTTTTTATTTCAGACTGTGACAAAGGTGACAAAGGGTAGATAAAGGGTACTTCACTACCCTGGTCTGCGGTACTAGAAGCAAAAGACTTACAACTCGAAATTCGGTTGAAAAAGTGAGAGGAGAAAGTGAAAGTAGTTCTCCGAAAAATCGAGGAGAAGTGAATGTCAATTCGATGGATTTTTTTTCGTTCGAGGTAGATAGGATTTACTAAACAAAATTTTGGGTAGGGTGGAAATTTTATAAGGAGGTCTATTCGACCACCACTTATAGATACATTATCCATTTATAAGTCGAACTCTGATCTTCTTAGTCGTATAAAACGGTTGTTTAAAAAATTTTCTATTTCGTTTATTAGAATAGAATGGGTACAACTTACGTTTAAGTAAGATCTTATAGGTAGAGTACTCTGTCTCGGACTGTAAGTTGTGAATGTGTAAAGTAAAAGTTTCCATTTACTTGTACGACGTCAGACTCTCAATTAAAGATGAATCCGTATTTACCTCCTTACATTTCCTTTTATTGAGGGTTAACCTTCTATGACTTACCGTTATTTCGGTGAGTGCCGTGATATATATAGCTCACCTAGTAATTATCGGTTCATTTCCACGTTCTAGTTACACCGTAGCCCTGGAATTGACACAATTACTATGTATCATTGTGTCTAGTAGGAGGAATCCCTTAAGTTTTCAAAGGTCTTGACTAAGATGGCTTCAATTGTAATATAAAAACCACCTTTTGCATCAAGTCACTTTTCTCGAATGAGAAGTTTACATCCATTCGGACTTAAACTTGGAATCAAAAAGATTAACGACCAATACACTAGAACGAGCCCCGGACCATATGTCCTCTTTAAGTTGTTTAGTATCAAAGGAGACTTTGTTCGGATATAATCAAATAATAACACTGGAGTTGTTTAATGGTCTCCGAAGTACCAAATCTTGTTGTGTTTAATCAAAACGACATTAAGACCTTCAGTCTTCAGGATTTTAGTTCCTCAACTGCTCCGACACAAAGAAGACTTTCAAGATTCCTTCTTAAAGAAACAGACCTGTGATGGGTTGATGATGATACCGTATGACATGTGGTTCATAGTTTATCGTTTTTGAGGATTTAAAGAGTATCAGTTTAACAGAGACGTAAAGTAACATTTGTGTTAATTGACGGACTAAGAAAGTCTCACCGTGAAGGTTTGAAAAACCAGAGTCTTCAAAAATGTGAGATTTATTAATAACTTCTGAGACTTGTTGATATCAAATACCTCCGACATAGATATTATAAATAGTATAGGTTTTAATTCCCACCCTAATGTTTGTCAAGGGACATTTCGAGTCAATGTTTCCCTAAGGGCCTATCGAGTCAACCATTTCTTAGGTGTCCTCTGGGACCAAACTAAGGACCAACCCTTCTAGACGATATCTTCCCTATCAGATGGGTGAAGTCATAAGAACCTGAAGGAGACATCGAGTCGACCATTTCTTTGGCGGACGTTTTACCCTTTGGACCTAAACTAGGGACCCAACCCTTCTAGGGGACCTCTTCCCTTTCCGATGGGTGAGGTTATAAGACCGGATCTCTTAAGGTACCTGACATATCAGGTACCCCAGTGTTTCTCAACCTGTGGTGACTCGTTGAAAGTGAAAGTGAACTCAATGTTTCTCATTGATTGTGAAAGTCGTGAAATATTTCTTATGTGTCTCTTATGCATTCATGTTCGAGTCATCAACAGTCTTTCTACTACAGTAGTGTACAGTACCTCGGTGACCTTTGAGTTGAGTACCTTCTTATTCTCACCCTTTCGTTCATTGTAGAATAACAAATCAGCGATTCAGTACAGACTGAGAAAACGCTATGGTACCTGACATCGGGTGGCCCGAGGAGACAGGTACCTTAAAACACCCGTTCTTATAACCTCGCCCAACAGTAAAGGAAGAAGTTGTAGAATAATAATGATACTTTTCTTAAAACTGGAACGTCTGGGGGATTTTCTCAGAATCCCTAGGGATCCGATGTAAAATTCTTTAATAAAAGATCTTATGTAGTGAACTTTTTACGGTTCTAAGTTCAGAAAACTCTTGTTTTATGTCTAAAGTCCACCATATCAGGGACAGTGTCTACTTCTTCAGGTAACACAATTTAAGTTTTGTTCACTGAGTTTTACGACTGTTTAACGTTTGTAAAAGACTGACTCAAGTTACTGTCGTTTCATTTTTTGTTTATGTTGACAATGTATCAGTATGATCAGAGGGTGGACAGTTACGGTTGTAAATAATTATATTTAATTTTCCTCATGTTAAATTTTGAATTAAAATAACGTTCATCTCGTATTTATGTTTTTACATATCTCGAGGCACTATAATACTTTAAATTTTAAAGTATCTTGTGTTGTACGACTAGTTCTTTGTTACAATAGCCGTAGAAGTCTTCAGGGGTCTAAGATGGGAACTGTTTCCATGAGTGATAAGACTAAAGATTTGTAGTATCTAATAAAAGTAGTGTACTCCGAAAGTACCTACTAAGGTTCGAAGGACCGACCTACTAAGTTACTTTCAGTAAGGATGGAACCCTTTTCTCGGTACTCCCATTGATCTAAGACCGGGACCCCGGGTTCATGATCCTATCTTCCCGAGGAGGGAAGGGAGTAGGGAGTGAGAGAGGGACCGTAGAGTTGGGTATATGGAGATGAAGACTGATTCTCTGAGGACTACCGATCTCGAAGTGATCTACCTAAAGGATAAAGAACCGCAAATACTTCCATCCCAAATATTTCCTCTTCTTCTCCACTTCCCAGTTCCGGTTCGAAGTTTCAGACTGTTGGACCAGAACTGTAGAGGTATCCAGGAGACTCACTTCCTGTTTTCAATGGGTTCTTGGATCTACAGTCAATTCTCTTCGAGAACGGGGTGTCTCTTTACATGAACCTGGGATCGTACCACTCCCCTACGTTGACGTAGACCCCCTACAACGACGATGACGATTCAGTGAAGTCAGCACAGGCTGAGACACGCTCTGGGGTATCTGTCGTCGGGTGGTCCGAGGAGATAGGTACCCTAAAAGGTCCGTTCTCATAACCTGACCCAAGGGTAACGGAAGAGGCCCCCCTAGAAGTCAAGTCAAGTCAAGTCAACGAGTCAACACAGGCTGAAAAACACTGGGGTACTTAGCGTCGTGCGGTCCGGAGGGACAGGTAGTGGTTAAGGATCTCAAGTGGGTCTGAGTACAGGTAGCTCAGTCACTACGGTAGGTCGGTAGAGTAGGAAACAACAGGGGAAGAGGAGGACGAGGGTTAGGGAGGGTCAGAGTCTCAGAAAAGGTTACTCAGTTGTGAAGTGTACTCCACCGGTTTCATGACCTCAAAGTCGAAATCGTAGTAAGGAAGGTTTCTTGTGGGTCCCGATTAGAAGAAATCTTACCTGACCAACCTATAGGAACGTCAGGTTCCCTGAGAGTTCTCAGAAGAGGTTGTAGTGTCCAGTTTTCGTAGTTAAGAAGCTACGAGTCGAAAGAAGTGTCAGGTTGAGAGTGTAGGTATGTACTGGTGACCTTTTTGGTATCGGAACTGATCTGTCTAGAAACAACCGTTTCATTACAGAGACGAAAACTTATACGATAGATCCAACCAGTATTGAAAAGAAGGTTCCTCATTCGCAGAGAATTAAATACCGACGTCAGTGGTAGACGTCACTAAAACCTCGGGGGGGTTTTTTTCAGACTGTGACAAAGGTGACAAAGGGGTAGATAAAGGGTACTCCATTATCCTGGTCTACGGTACTAGAAGCAAAAGACTTACAACTTGAAATTCGGTTGAAAACGTGAGAGGTGAAAGTGAAAGTAGTTCTCCGAAAAATCAAGGAGAAGTGGAAGACGGTATTCCCACCACAGTAGACGTATAGGCTCCACTAACTATAAAGAGGGCCGTTAGAACAAAGGTCGAACACAAAGAAGGTCAGGTCGTAAAGAGTACTACATGAGACGAATATTAAATTTATTCGTCCACTGTTATATGTCGGGACTGTATGAGGAAAAGGATAAACCTTGGTCAGACAACAAGGTATAGGTCAAGATTGACAACGAAGGACTGGACGTATATCCAAAGAGTTCTCCGTCCAGTCCACCAGACCATAAGGGTAGAGAAAGTCTTAAAAGGTGTCAAATAACACTAGGTGTGTCAACTTCCGAAACCGTATCAGTTATTTCGTTTTTATCTACAAAAAGACCTTGAGAAAACGAAAAAGTTACTAGGTCGTCTACAACCGTTAAACTAGAGACCAANNGAGAAAGTCTTAAAAGGTGTCAAATAACACTAGGTGTGTCAACTTCCGAAACCGTATCAGTTATTTCGTTTTTATCTACAAAAAGACCTTGAGAAAACGAAAAAGTTACTAGGTCGTCTACAACCGTTAAACTAGAGACCAACGAGACGGAAAAGATTATGGTCGAACTTGTAGACCTTCAAGTACCAAGTACATAACGACTTCGGACCGAACCTCTTAAAACTCGTACTGAAATGATCGCACACTCTACTCACGTTGACACGCCATCAAACTCGTAAGAAACCGTAACGGAAAGAAACCCTAACCTTACTTTTGCCTGGAAAAGGTCAGGACACCGGTGACGACTCAAAAGGTTTAAACGACCGTATAACTCACGTTGCGAAAGTGTCGTAGTAGAAAGTCCTAAACTTTATCGAGTTGACTTTAAGGTAGTGGAGATGATCGAAACAAGTATCACTACGAAAGATTCCGGGTGAACTGAAGTGTAAGGTCCTACAGACCGAGATCCACTCACTAGTGTGGTAGCATAATAGAACCAGGACTTCTAGAAAAAACATGTCAAGAAGGCACATAAGAACGCTGGCGAGGAATTATAGAAGACGAAGACAATCCAGGTATGGTAAAGACAGGAAAAAGCTCTGGTAGAAACGTACTTCACAAGGGAACCATAGAGATTAAAAGAACTTCTCTAGAGATCAGAAAGGGTAAGACAACAAAAGGAGATAAAGAAACGTAACTGGTGGCTCCTTCCGAAAGAATAGAGAGGAACCATAAGAAACCTTGAGACGTAAGTCTACGAATATAGAAAGGAAAAGAGGAAACGAAAAACGAAGAGAAGAAAAGTGTCGATGAACATTCCGGAGGGGTCTGTCGGTAAAACGAAAAAACGTAAAGAAAAGGTGCCCCTACCAGAACTATAGAATACTGGTCGCTTAATAAGTTGTCTTCGTCTTGTTGACGTCTTTACGGTTAAGAGGTAGAGCACTTCGTCGACGGTGTGACTGACACGACTCTCGTCGTACTGTCGGTCACATGGATGCAGAGCATCTTTTCTAGTTCGTTCTCTTTGCAGAAGGTGGAAGGACGAGGGGACGTCTGAACCCAACATCCGACGTAAGTAAGGGACTCCCCAATCTTAGTTCATCACTCCTTCCCCCTTCTTCAAAACTTTAAGACTTACCTAAGATTGAGAACGATGACGACGACAATTCAGCGAAGTCAGTACAGGCTGAGACACGCCGGGGTATCTGCCGTCGGGTGGTCCGAGGGGGTAGAGATCCTAAGAGGTCCGTTCTTGTGACCTCACCCAACGGTAAAGGAAGAGGCTACGTACTTTCACTTTCACTTCAGTGAGTCAGCACAGGATGGGAGTCGCTGGGGTACCTGACGTCGGAAGGTCCGAAGAGGCAGGTACCCTAAAAGGTCCGTTCTCATGGCCTCACCCCACGGTAACGGAAGAGGGTAGATTGAGGACTCCATTGGACTTTTGAGTCAAAATTTGACCCTCTTTTAATTTGTTTAATCGAATTCAACAGATGTACTCGGTGTCGTTCCCTGAGTCACAGTTGTTAATGTGACTCAAGATTGTTACAAAATTTTGAAGTGACAACACCGGTACTAACAGGATGTGTGACGTCTCCGATAATCGATAAAGTAGGTATGTCTACATTTTGTGAGTCATTATAAAAGGGGATCAACACATAAGTTAAACCCCCTAGGGGGCTGTGACCGGGTAAATAATCAACTTCACTAGTACACTTTGGTGTCCGTCGACTTGGAACCCTTGTGGACGGCGTCACAAATATTTATGTACCTATTTTAGTTCTGTGGTGTGAACTATCTGGGGTCATAGTGTGTCTATATTAATGTCAGATGTCCGAAAGAGTTCCCCTCCACCGCGACTCCTATTGTTTCAGTCGAAGTAAGGCGAGGGATTAGACTAAGGGTCGTGTTCGGTTCGTCGTCACACCCCGACTCTTTGCTCGTCTCTTTAGGTGTCTTCTCGATTTCACACCAACCATGTGACGACGTCCAGACTCTTCATAGACAATGACCAAGTACTGTTCTATTGATATCTTTAACTTTCATTTCTAAATTTTAAAACCCCTTTTAAACGACTATTGACATGTATATAACTTTGGTTATTAAATTTTGTATACGAAGATAAAACATACAGAAATAAAAAAAGTGAAAAGGTAAAACGACGACGACGACGACGACGACGATTCAGCGAAGTCAGCAGAGACTGAGACACTCTGGGGTATCTGCCGTCGGGTGGTCCGAGGGGGTAGGGACCCTAAGAGGTCCGTTCTTGTGACCTCACCCAACGGTAAAGGAAGAGGTTACGTACTTTCTCTTTTCACTTTTACTTCAGCCGGTCAGTACAAGCTGAGAATCGCTGGGGTACCTGACGTCGGATGGTCCGAGGAGGTAGGTACCCTAAAAGGTCCGTTCTCATGTCCTCACCCCACGATAACGGAAGAGACAAGGTAACAAGATCATACAGTTTATAACATAAAATATTTTCATTACCAGTCGTTGTTTAACCTCCCGCGATCCCCTAGACCAGGTAACAGACTAGGTTTCTGTTGGATACTTTGTGACTAAATCTACCGTCTCGGGAATCTGGATAACTAACTTTGGATTATCAATTAGAAAAATACTTTTTCATGACTAAGGTGTGTCTATTATAAAAAAACTTTTTAAAGGGAGGTCAAACCAATTGGAGTCATTCATTTTGTGCTTGAGGTTTAAATTGTAGTTCTAAATCTAAACTGTTAAAGTCTCGATTTATCGTTTGATTAATCGTTAGTGATATGTGTGTGTGTGTGTGTGTGTGTGTGTGTATGATTAGTCTATGTTCAGTTAAATCATAGTAAATAAACCGGACCAAGTTAACCAAATATCCGAAGGTGCTTCGTTATGAGAAATTAGTCGATGGTTTCCGTACGAGTAGTGTACTCTACGATGTAAGGTCTCTGTTGTTCTTTTTACGATAGTTTTCAGTTCTCTTTACTGTGATCAAATCTATTTACTTTTTGTTAAACTCTTATACCTGATCTTCTGGTGAAAAATGTTTCATTAAAAGAGGAAACCGAAACAGGACAGAAATATCAACATACGTTTAAATTGTAGGTTATGTCTAGAGTATCACAACAATAACTGCGAGTGTCAATTTTTATGAACAAATGTTTACGAATAGAACGGTTTGTCTATTTGTAATTCCACGAAACATTACCCAAAAACAAAACTCAAATAGGTAACTAAACATTTCAAGTCTCACTCGTCTAGGGGACACAATCTGAAAATTTAAACGTTCGTGACCTCAAGTTAGTTAAGGTTAACAACTTCACCCTGGTTGTAGGAATCCACTTTCTTTTGTAATAAACTATTGAGGAAAATAGAAGAGATTTGACTCTTTTCGTTGACAGAGTAAGTTTACGATCAAAGGGTTACTCTTTGTGTGTGAAGGACGAAATAGAGGTTGTATTCTGTCTTTATTTTTGTTCTTAGGTTGTCGTCCTCTTATAGTGTAACACATACTTGTAGTCTATCTGTATTTGTCGTTTTTGTCTAGAGTTTAACTTACTGACGTGGAAATTTACCTAGGTCTTCAATAATTTACCTGAGTAAAGAAATTAGTATTTTTGGTTCAGTAATATAAAAGAGAGAGTATAACATTCTTAATTTCTAAAAATAGAAAAAGGACTAATATTTTCATTATTACAAGTAATATCTTTACGTGTTATTCTTTCGTTTTTTGTAAGTATCAGAATAGTGTAAATCTTTATTTGTAATAATTACGAACATAAATGATGACGGGAAGAAAAGATATCTATAAGTGTGTGTTAATTAAAAGATATATCGTTTCTATTATTATACTCATAGTATTGTATAGTCACACATAAAATAAGAAGACAAACGATAATTTTATATAAAAGGTTTGAATTGTGTTTAATAAACCTATGTGTTAAAGGTTACGGTATTACAGGACAACATAACTTCAATATTACGTGTACCCGTAAGAAGATAACAACTTGTGTTAAAAAATATCTCTAATTCTTCAAAATTTTAGTCTGAAGTAAGTTAAGGACTGACCGAGAAAGTAAATAATCGATGCACTGGAATCAGTTCGATGAATTAGAGAGATTTGTCGTTAAAAGAGTCAATATTTTTTAATCCTATTATTATGTTCAATAACATATCTCAACGTTGTCATTTATACTACTACATATATTTTCTCGATTCGTGTCAGGGACCGAAAAGAGTCGTTTGCAATTAATAAAACTACGACTCCACTTGTAGAATCCAGTATGTCGAAACCAGATCACCAAAAAAAAATTAAATCAAATCTGTATACAGTTCCTCTGATCTTTATCTTTTCATGTAAAATTTCTCATGAAAAGTCGAAACTCATGTTGGTTCTCTTCGATTATCTATCACTGATGTGACACAGTATTATACGATGTAATAATATTCGTTTGACTATTCTGTTATATCTTTTTCAATTACATAGATTTAAAATTCTGGTTTTTGTAAAACACTTACGGATGAAGTGAACCTTAATAAGTATGTAAGCAGTCTATTGAAATTTTTACTTGTACACTGACCGTGTGAGTCATTTTCTACAATTTTTATCTACCCTATCCTTCGTATGTTATTAAACGTGTATAAAAGGTTTTTTATTTTTGAAATTACCCGTTATTAGGAGTGAACGGATTCAAGTAGTAGACAGAATTGGAAGGGAAGGAAGGAAAGAGTAAGGAGTGGGGTGTTGGTTGGATCTCTTCGTCGACGACTGACGACTAGAAGATGTCTCTACGACTGAAGTGGTGTTTTATGTAAGTATGTGTGTTTCAGAGAAATGAGGTATTCAATACTTTATATTCTTTCCCCTTTTCCTTACTTTACCATTTTTTTTTTTTTTTGATAGTTTTTATAGGCTCAGCGGTCAAGTCCAAACTACGTTCTATGTCCTACGAACCCCGACCACGTGACCCTACTGGGTCTCCCTACCATACCCCTCCCTCTACCCTCCCCCCAAGTCTACCTCTTGTGCACATGTGGGCACCGTCTAAGTACAACTACATACCGTTTTGGTTATGTTATAACATTTCATTAATGGGAGGTTAATTTTATTTATTTAAATATAAAAAATTTTTTGGTTTGGGTAAGTGAGGGTGTTTAGAGATTTTGTGAACATTCTTTCTCTTCAATCAATGGGTATTTAGTTAAATAATGTAAGCAGTTTTCTTATGTGTATACAATTCATTAAAAAAGATTTTTAAATGTAAAAATTTTCTGGACTCCGAAAATTTAAATCAAATATTCTTGTTGACACCGGCGGTTGGGGTTCTACTGGGACCATACCGGTGTAGTTTGTTCCGATTGTACCCGTGGGTTGTTCTATGGGAGTCTTACACTGAAGACTCCGGTCCAATAGTTTGTACGACGTCGAAGGTGGAACGAGAGAGAATCTAGTAAGTGAGACCATCTTCGGTCAGTGGTTTGTAATTCACTCTGTTAGAGGGGACACTTTTCCATGTACAACACTCCCCGACTCCAGAGGACGGTGGTCATTCGTAGTCGAGTAGTCGGAATACTTACTCTGTGTGACTACTTCACTATTTAACTACCATGTTGCTTTCGACCACACGAATGTCGTGATGGCATAATGTCATAAGTAAATCAAGTATAACTGGTTAATTTAAAATGTAGTACTACATGTTTTTCTTAAATCCTATTCTTGATTTTTTATTTGAAACTCTACTCCATCCTTTTTAATTTGAGATCGTTAAAGGTTGTTGTAGGATTTTCACCAATAAGTTTACCAGACATTTATTTACTTTTTCAGGAGTCTAAGTGATCAGTAGTCCCATTAAGTTTAATTTTGTGTTTCTCTATGTTGACATATGGGTAATCTCTCCGATCTTAATTTTTATTACTATTGTGGGTCACAATCATTCCTATACTTCGTTGACATTGAGAATATGTGATGACTTCTCCCACGTTGGTGTGACCATTTGATAAACCATCATTCGTGATTTCCACTTGAATACGTATAGGATACTGGATTGGTAAGGTGAGGACCATTATTTTGGTTGTCTTTACATGGGTATATACGTGGTTTTCTGTACATCTTTTCTGACAATTTTTACGGTTTTCTGACAATTTTTACAATTGTCAGTTTATGATTCTTGTTAAGTGTACAGGTTATCGTCATCTTACCCATTTGAACCTACATAGGTATGTTCCTTTATGATATGTCGTTATTTTTTTATTTAATGTCTCGATGTGTGGTTGTTCTTACTTGGAGCGTATATATTGTGTCACTTTCTTCGGTCAGAAAATTTCTGGTTTTTTTTTTCTGTAGTTACATTAAGATCATTACATTTCAAGTTTTCGTCCGTTTTGATTAGGTACCACTATTTTAAGTCTTGTTACCAAAGGAAACCCCTCCTCTTCCTCCTTCACTGACTCTTCCCTGCCTCCCACCTCTGGAAAACCCATGATTATTGGATAAGGAACTGGACAGACCATCAATGTGTCTACATAAATAAACCACCTTTAAGTAATTATCAATGTGTCTATATAAGTAAACCACCTTTAAGTAATTCACCATATAGATACCAAAAACGTGAAAAGATATACGGCCAATAAGAATGTAACGACCCCCGGTCGCACTCCTTGAGGCGGGTACCGTTTCCAGTACTCCTTCCTCCGAACCGTTTCCGTACTAGTTCGGAGTCCTTTGGGGGACAAGGACTCGTAGATGGGGTTTTGGTCTCAGACAAAATACGAGAGTGGACGTGGAGACTGAAATGCCCCCCGAGAGGGGGTATTGGTAAAGAGAGCCTCTTTCTCAATTGCACGTCGAGGTTCCGTTATTTTTAAGGACCCGCACTGTTCTCACAAAGTCGAATGTCTGAGGAGACTTCCAATAGATCGGACGGACATATCCAAGCAGACCGGTGTACACTAACAAATGTCGGAGGGTTGGACTCTCCGTACTCTACAAAATCTGAATGATTTCCGTTTAAGAAAACCCCTCAATCTTTAATAATCATATGACCCAACCAATCCTTAATATAACCACTTCCCAAAAAGTAAACAACACAGTTATTAGCGACGATTAAGGGACGAGACCCATCCTGTTTCTACAGAGTCCAGTTTGGAGAGACGACTGTCTGATCGAACACACTGTCCTAATAGGTATGAGGACGGTGATCCGTGTACTGACAAATGATGGAGAGTTGGTATTTGTCGTGTCTCTCAAAACCTCATAAAACTCTCAGAATTAATCGTATCCCGAAAAAGAAGAACAACTCAGTTACTAACGGCGGTCCGGAGGTATAGGAATCCGTGGACCCTTATATAATTAGTTGCATAANCCGAGAGGGGGTATTGGTAAACAGAGCCTCTTTCTCAATTGCACGTCGAGGTTCCGTTATTTTTAAGGACCCGCACTGTTCTCACAAAGTCGAATGACTGAGGAGACTTCCAATAGATCGGACGGACATATACAAGCAGACCGGTGTACACTAACAAATGTCGGAGGGTTGGACTCTCCGTACTCTACAAAATCTGAATGATTTCCGTTTAAGAAAACCCCTCAATCTTTAATAATCATATGACCCAACCAATCCTTAATATAACCACTTCCCAAAAAGTAAACAACACAGTTATTAGCGACGATTAAGGGACGAGACCCATCCTGTTTCTACAGAGTCCAGTTTGGAGAGACGACTGTCTGATCGAACACACTGTCCTAATAGGTATGAGGACGGTGATCCGTGTACTGACAAATGATGGAGAGTTGGTATTTGTCGTGTCTCTCAAAACCTCATAAAACTCTCAGAATTAATCGTATCCCGAAAAAGAAGAACAACTCAGTTACTAACGGCGGTCCGGAGGTATAGGAATCCGTGGACCCTTATATAATTAGTTGCATAAACCTGATATCTTTTCCTTTATATCGTCAAAAATTCCAATCGTTATGATCTGAAAAACTCAATTACCTAAAGAGAAAACATTATCTAGTGACACGAAACAATATTTAGTGACACAGGAACGATACATTTTTACATTGAAATAGTGATAGAATTCTGATTTATCTAGAATTCCCCTTGTAACCACTTTCCTAAAAGTAAACAACCCGACTACAAACGACGATTTAGAGGTATAAGGGACGGGAATATTACTTATATTGATTGTGTATCCTCTTTATTCATAATTGGAAATTCTAATTAGGACAATTGGAACCCAATTTATCTAAGGAAAGAACTAACATTGAGTGATGTGGGAGTGGGATATCCTTACATTGAAATAAACCTCCCACCACGGACCAAATTCTTTTTTGTGGGAACCTTTTTTATTCAAAAAACCAATAGTCTTTCTTTCCTAGTATTTTACAGTCGTCCAGAGTACCGGTCGTCTACTACATTATAAGGATTCTGGGAAAAAGAATGTAAATACACTTCGTGGACTAAAACTATTTCCAGTCCTAACGACTGGGGGCGCACTGAGACATAAGTAGGGATATACATTGTTTTCCATATATTCGTTTGGGTTTTTATTTCTTTAACCTAGTNACCGGTCTTCTACTACATTATAAGGATTCTGGGAAAAAGAATGTAAATACACTTCGTGGACTAAAACTATTTCCAGTCCTAACGACTGGGGGCGCACTGAGACATAAGTAGGGATATACATTGTTTTCCATATATTCGTTTGGGTTTTTATTTCTTTAACCTAGTCAAAGGCCTTTCTGACTATGGGGGCACAGCAAGAAAGAACGAGGAACAAAAAGACCGACTTAAGGGTAGACCTCGTACCTACGATAAGGTGCATCTGGTTCAATAAGTCGGAGAAAAAGAGGTGATTAGAAGGATGATGTGATAGGCAAAGATTAGAGAGATATATAGACATTAATTTATACATAAAAAGGTTTCTGCGGTTGTGGCAGGGGGCTGGAAGTTTAGTGGGACCTAGGTGGCCCCGACCTGAGGCCGTAATGTATTTTTTATGAGTGAATCTTTTGTTATGGAATGTACCATTATATAGTAGGAATTAAAGGACTACAAGTACCGACTTGTACTTCCCTGTAATCTGTCCTGTCACCAGAACAATCCTTGACTTATAACTTCATAATTCTCCTTTACCCCGTGTACAGACATGAAGAGTTCTCTTATTTTGTATTTTATATATTCAATGTATCTCTCTGTTTTAGTTGTTACTCCGTTTACACCATTTTTACAATTGTCGACCCCTCAGACTCACTTCCCATATACTCTCATGAAACACAATTAAAATATTAAAAAGATACTGAACTTTAGTAAAGTTTCATTTTTCAATTTCTTTATAAGGTTTATATAGGTTGATTCAAAGGTACCCATTTCTTACTTAAAGAGATACGGAGTCTTCCCAGATTACAATGTACCTCAATAATTAAAGATGGAAAGTTTTGTTAATATTACTAAACTCTTTTATTATCTTTATTATTCATTGTCAATGTATTGAATGGAATCACACTCGGTCTTAAACTTGGGTCTGTGACTGAGATCTTGAATGTAAAGGTAGACCGTGTGCTGAGTCAGTTCGTTTACTGTGTCATTGACTGTGTGTCGTCTACAGTAGTTGCCATGGATGTTGACTACTGCTACTACCAAGAAGGCAAGCAAACGATCAATGGTCTGTTTCATTGTGTTTTACTCTCTAAATTTTGCTGTCTTTAACCTTTAAGGGGACGTCAGATCCGATCCTGAGACGTGAGAATGACGGTTCCCGGACTCAAGTTTAAGACCACTCCTTTGATTCTAGGGTGTTCGGTGTACCGTTCCGGTTGTTTGTTTGTTTGTGTATTTACATGACGGGGTGTAAAGACCTCCGATCTTCAGGTTTTAGTTCCACGACCGTCCCGGTACTAGGGAGACTTCGGAGGTCACTTCCTAGGAATGAACGGAGAGGGTGGAATACCATCAGGCTCTTTGAGGAATCGAACACCGTCGTATTGAGTCAAGAGACTGAGGTAGAAGTGGACCAGTAGGGAGACACATCATAGGTACACAGAAAAAAAAAAAAATATTCTTGACTAGCAATGAAATAAGAATTCTACCAACTGTTCGTCTGACTCGAAGCTTTTTTCTCGGTTGTGACGTTATACTTATGACTTTTAGAGAGTTTCGAAGGGAGCTGGACAAATAGTTCTGATCTTGAAATACCCACAAGACCGTACGGAGCCTTAGAGTCACCTAAAAGTGACAAAGACGTTTCCATGTGGTCTTCGACGAGAGAGAAGATATGACGGTAAGAAATTTCCAAAACTGTCGGTTTTTTTTTTTTTCAACACTCCACTACTTCACCCACCTTCTTCAAAGAACGATTACCTCGTGGTCCACGAAGACCCCGAAGACTTCTCTAATCATCCCAAAAAAAACAAACAAACAAACAAAAACAAAACAAAACAAAACAAAAATGGATCACGACGAACGGAACCCGAAGATCTATCCGTTTGTTGGATACTCGAAGGAGTTGGGTATGTCACAGACGGACCTTACATCAAGTCGGGGGCGGAAGACCTAAGCCTTATCTCGGACCCCTCCGCTACCACGCGTCTCTACCGAGGCCCAGTACGTCGTCAAAAAAGTCTAGAATCAAATCGACTTGCATCATAAGACCATTCCCTTTGCGTTAAAGGAAGGTACTATGGGAAAGGTTGACACCCTTACTACGAAAACGTCGTTCGTTGTATGTTGCTTGTGCGGTTGGTCACATATTGAAGAGGGAGATCCGACATCAACGGGGCTACCGTCACTTCAGCAGGTCCCGAAGCCGGCGCGAGGGGAGGGGAGCAGGTCCAAGTCGAGGACCGTGCCCCGGACGTCGCGAAGGGGCCGGCACCGCTGGTGACGGTGGGGGAACCACACCCCTAGCAGGACCAGGTAGGGGAGTCCGGGGCGTCCGGCCCACCGCGCCAGTGTCGGAGGCGGGGGGGGCGGGCCGAGGAAAGAGGTAGGACCCGCGCGATGGATAGGTACACAGAAAAGGTGAAGAATAGTATTCCTATGGTCAGTGCAACCTGATCCAGGGATAGAGTAGAATTAAACTAATGTAGATGTTTCTAAGAGAAAGTTTTGTTCCAGTACAATTGTACATGGTCCTCAATCCAGGAGTTTTAAATAAAATCTCCTTGTATCAAGTTGGGTATTGTTACGAAATTTTACGAATGAAAGACGGTACAAGAACGGTTTCTCTCACTTAAATTGATCTTCTTGAGGGAACGGTTATGGTCCCGTGTCATCTTTACCACGGACCTGTACTCCTTTTCTTTAGGAGATACTGAGAAGGAAGACGAATTTTTTTCGTTTTACCTTTACGTGGTAAGACAAGAGTGATTGTGTGAGTAAAGTTTCAAATAAGGCAAGGAAGATATAATTTTCCATGTTTTGGTTCCCGTCTACCGGGTTCTCACGGTCCTTTTTCGTCTCAAACCCTCTTTGACTATTTCCCTGGTTAATGGTGAGTCACATTATGTATATTTCACTATGTATGTTTTTTTTTCTCGTCCCTATGACCTTTTAACAATATAAATCGATTTGCAAAGAGAAGGAGAGATGTTTCACGAAAACCGGAACCCTTGGTCCACACAGACACATATAATCTAAACTATTACCCTTCGAAGGTTTATTTCTCACATAGAGATAAATCGTGACCTCCTCCCCACCCTTTCTCCCTTCCCTCTTACGCCCAATTGAACCTCACATCACGGGTAGAAACTGACAGTACCACTTCGAGGTCCCCCCTAAAAGATCAAACTTATTGAGTTTATAAGTCTGTTCAGTACGACACCTTACAATACGGATCTCTAATGTACGATCTCCTTCTAGTCTGTGCAGGACCACTAATTCTCTCTCCCAAAGGGTTTCCCCTTAATTCTCCAAGTGTCTCATATCCATACTTCTTCTTTCGTCAACGGTTCTTTTCACCTTGACTCTCCTCTAGTTCCTTCCTCAAGACAGGTGTTTCCGTTGAAGTGTCTCCAAGTTCTGACCCTCGAAATGGGACCCCTTACCGTTATTCTTGTTCGTCGTCTGTCAAATTTTAAAAAAGAGATACAGGATTAAAGGGAAAGGAGGGTTGTGTTATAATAAGCGTATCGGATCACACCGTTCCATACTTTAATTCCTTCCTCAATATTCCTCTTCATATCAATCACGAATAGATAGGGAGACGTAGGTTAGTATCCTCCAGATAAAAGGTCTTATATATTCGTAACAATCGTGGTTTTTCTCATCACTAGTCAGGATTCCGTCTTGTTTTCCTCTACCTTTCCTGTCATTCGGTTCTTTCCGGTTCTCAATTCTTCTAACGAATCCTTAACCACATCCTATTTTGTTTTAAAAGTTTTATAAGGTCCTTTTTCACTAAACCCTTCTACCTATCCCTTTCCATCACACTATAACGTATTAGTGACATTTCGAACAGGGATTTTGAAGTAGTAAATGATAGACGTAGTATATGAACGTAAAAATATTGAACATAAAAAATTTCAATGGTCTTTGAAGTTCTTTTGTACTAAGACAACAGAAAATTGTAGTTATGAGTAAACCCAGATTCAAGACACTTCGGTCTACAAATTAAATACCTTTGTTTAGTCAACGTTTACTAAACATTGGACTTCCAATGTCAAATAACGGTACATACATCCTGTAATCGGTCTAAATGTATATTAAATCGTTAGATTAAAGTACTAAGGAATAAATGAAAAAATGAATTATATGCATAGTTAGAGTATAAGAATAAATCGGGAAAAAATTGGATGATTGATTTATTTTCAAACTAGGTACGATAGATGAATATATGTTTAATATAAATGTAAAACTTTAATATGTAATTTAGACGTATGTAAACGTCTTTTAGTATAGTTTTCTATATGCGAAAGTTAAGACTCGAACCGACAAATGTCTATTTTGTCTGTCTTCTCCTTCTTCTCCTTTCTTACACAGTCTGTAAAGTCCTTCATATAAACATCAAACAGTTTCATTTGTTATAATATTATAAAATATAGACTGGTGTTATTTATTTCGAAGTACTTACATAAAACCGATTACCCTTATACATTTGTATCGTTACTAAATGTTTACTTCGTGCTATTAAAATACAAATAATTTTTCCCCCAATATCTAAACTTTGTTCATTCTTTTGTAAGGAAATCCTTTAACATGTCATAATATTTGAAATACAGGACCTACATACACTATGATAAGGTAAATGATAACGATAATGAAAAGTTAAAATATTTATTTGATTTTACATGAACTGTCTTTATATGAAATTCTAAAATAGAAACTGTAGGTATATATTTGTACATTCAATGACACCACACACTGGTTAAGCATGTCGAACAATCAATACGATTACTCTGGTTCCGGAGTCGATACCAGGGGTCTACTAGCTTGTTCAGAACGTTTAAGTAAGACCCAATAATCAACGTTCTCCTAAATGACTACACATTCTTAGACCTACTTCGTCGTAGTTAGGTAGTCGGAGGTTCATTGAGGTCAACATGTGGGGTTTAAAGTCAAACTGTCGTAAGAAATAGTACTACACCCTGAGTCTTTGTGTAGTTTGGATCTCGGTTGAAATCGGTTACTGACAAATTGATTACTTTCAGTTCTTATTATAATTAATATTTTATAACTAGTAAGAATCAAAATTATCAAGTAAAAGGTTTTATAATTATCCTCAAGAGAACGTATCTTTTTAACTAAAACGAAATTGATAGTCAACAATATGACCTCGAAATAACCTCCGACTGAATAGGAGTCGAATGTAAATCGAGTGAGACTGAATAAACCGAATAAGTCCCTACACAAAAGGGAAAGCGGTTTGGTTAAGATTGTCACTATTTTTGGGGATGTCGACAAGAAAGAAACGGTCTCCGAAAAGTACCAAAAAAATTTTTTCTTACCTGAGGAGAGAGATGGATTCCTGAGTTAAAAGGAATCAAAGACATGTATTTCTTCTTTAACCAAAAAGACAAGGTACACTGTTTTGAACTCTCTCTTTCTACAACCCCCCCCCCCCTCAGGAAAGTACTACAGTACTTTATAAGAATGTAGAATAGTTCATAAAAATAACTGACTAAAGGATGTGGTCCAGGTTGTCCTAAAGTATAGTTTTCATCGTCATAAACTATGAACCAAAAACGGTTTGAGATAGACAAGATTTTTCATACTAGATTTTCTAGTATAAAAAAGTTCGTTGTAAAATGTGTCTAAGTTTACTTCTACCGAAGAGAGTCTCCGAAGAGTCTTCGGTTAAAATAAGGTAATAAATTAATACCTTCTATATTATACTATTATTTTAGTAGAATAAAGAAACATTTCAAATATCATATAATCTACCATTATTCTGATACATATGTCTTTTAACCCTCCCTTTCCTTCATACCTTCCTACACTTCCCAAAACGTTTATGGACTCATCGACTCGAAAAAGTTTAGGATTTTCTACTGCGACACTTTCACGACGTGAGTTATACGGTCGTGTAAACCTTTTGAGTCGCCACCGGTGTCCTGACCTTTTCCAGGCAAAAGTAAGGTTGGGGTTTCTTTCCGTTACGGTTTCTTACGAGTTTGATGACGTATTAACGTAAGTAGAGTGTGCGATCATTTCATTACGAGTTTTAAGAGGTTCGGTCCGAAGTCGTTATGTACTTGGCACTTGAAGGTCTACAAGTTCGACCAAAATCTTTTCCGTCTCCTTGGTCTCTAGTTTAACGGTTGTAGGCGACCTAGTACTTTTTCGTTCTCTCAAGGTCTTTTTGTAGATAAAGACGAAATAACGGATACGGTTTCGGAAACTCACACACCTAGTGTTATTTGACGCCTTTTAAGACTTTCACTACCCTTACGGTCTGGTGGACTCTTTGGATATACGTCCAGTCCTTCGTTGTCAATCTTGACCTGTACCTTGTTGTCTGACCAAGGTTTATCCTTTTCCTCATACAGTCCCGACATATAACAGTGGACGAATAAATTGAAGATACGTCTCATGTAGTACTCTTTGTGACCCGACCTTCTTCGTGTTCGACCTTAGTTCTAACGGCCCTCTTTATAGTTATTAGAGTCTATACGTCTACTGTGGTGGGACTACCGTCTTTCACTTCTTCTTGATTTCCCGGAGAACTACTTTCACTTTCTCCTCTCACTTTTTCAGCCGAATTTCGAGTTGTAAGTCTTTTATTTCTAGTACCGTGGGCCAGGGTAGTGAAGTACCGTTTATCTACCCCTTTGTCACTTTTGTCACCGACTAAAATAAAAAAATCCCGAGGTTTTAGTGACGTTTAATTTTCTACGAATGAGGAACTTTCTTTTCAATACTGGTTGGTTCTGTCGTATAATTTTTCGTCTCTGTAATGAAACAGTTGTTTCCAGGTAGATCAGTTCCGAGACCAAAAAGGTTATCAGTACATACCTGCACTCTCAACCTGATATTTCTTTCGACTAGCGGTTTCTTAACTACGAAAACTTGACACCACAACCTCTTCTGAGAACTCTCAGGGAACCTGATGTTCCTCTAGGTTGGTCAGGTAGGATTTCCTCCAGTCAGGACCCACACGTAACCTTCCTGACTACGACTTCGACTTTGAGGTTATGAAACCGGTAGACTACGTATCTCGACTGAGTAACGTTTTCGAGGACTACGACCCTTTCTGACTCCCCTTCTCCTCTTACCCTACCTACTGTCTTTTACTCTACCGACCTACCGTAGTGGCTGAGTTACCTGTACTCAAACTCATTTGAGACCCTCAACCACTACCTGTCCCTCCGGACCGCACGACGCCAAGTACCCCAGCGTTTCTCGACCTGTGCTGACTCGCTGACTTGCTTGACCTCATCGAATGAGGGAGAAGAAGCAGAAAGGAATTTATAGTGGAAGAATCACTCCGGACGGAACTAGTGACTTTGTACAGTAAAAACTAGGAGGTATTTCTTAAGATGCAAAAGAAAGAAAAAATATTCTAAATTCCGACTTAAATACAGAAATAATACACGTAACGAATAATAGACGTTGGAGAATGAGGTACTTCCGTCCGTAAAAACAGATAAACTCAGTGATGACATAGGGTTCTAAAATCTTGTAACGTACTGTGTCTTATCCACGAGTTATTTATAGATACCTTACTTACTTTTCACATCAGTCTCTACCAAAGAGGTTTTTCAATTGTTACTCCTTTCTACACTCTGACCTCTCCCTCACTCGGAAGTTTTATCTACGTACGGACCTTACAACTTCGTCGTCGTTAAGGTGACGTCAACGTCACCTTCTCTGTTCTTACTCTTGTCACCTTCTCCTTCCCTTCAATTCTCTGTCCTAACATATCAGACACCGAGTAATATTTATGGAGACGAAAATGACTCTCACTCTCTTCGGAAACCTTTCTAATCCCGTCTCGACTTACTGTTAACATGTACGAAAACTTTCCTAAAGAGGTCGACCAGTGTGACAACTCTTGTCCGATGTCCCCCTTCCCGTCTTTCACCCTTTTGGTCAATGGTCCTACAACGTTATCAGGTCCTTCCTCTACTGTCAATGAACCGGTTTATCCACCAACATTTTTCACCGATCTAAGACGTGTGTAAACTTCTGTTTCGACTACCCTAAATGACTGTCTGACCTACAACCCATACTCTCTTTCTTTAAGTGTCGTTGAAGTTCCACAAACTGGTGTTTTTCACCAACCTATGTGTACGTCACTACTCTACATTTCTGAAATACTCCGTAATAACCACCCCCTCCCCTCCCACCTTTTTTCACGACTTTTGGTCAAAAAAAGACGATTTATGACTAAGACTACCAGTTTTGTTAAGTGTAAAGAACGGAATTAAATAAAAGGGTTCAAGACGCCATCAAATACGACACCTGAATAGAATTCCGAAGTGTCTCTGGGAGTTACTGACGATGAAAACCCCCGAAGGTTATAATGATGGGACCTCGGAAAGGTCTTTGGGTCCTTGAAAGACCCTAACGTACACACGATTCCACGAAGTCAGCACAGGCTAAGAAACGTTGGGATACCCGACATTGAGCGGTCCGAGGAGACCGGTACCTTATGAGGTCCGTTCTTGTGACCCCACCCAACGGGTAAAGGATGCGGTCCCTTAGGAGAGTGAGAAATGGGTCCCTAGTTTAGGTGTAGAGAACGAAGAGGACGTGACCGTCCACCTAAGCAATGGAGACACGGGGGACCCTTCGGGGTATATACGTATATATATCAACAACAAACAAAATTTATGTCAAACACAACCTCTATAAGTGAGTCCGATACCTCGAGGTTAAACTCTCACTGAATGGGTGTCAGGCGGACATTCGTACCCTGTCACTGGAGTTTCCCATGTGGTACGTGTAGTGGACACAGAGCGACAGGGTATCTAGCAATCGTCAGTCGAAGCCTAGAGTAAAGGGCAACGGCTTTTGACAAAATTTTTTAAAATTTTTTTTTCCTTTCTTCTGTTGACTCCATTATATTGTGGAAATAAATGGTGAAGTACTTCGACTATAAGAGGGGAATCTCTTGACGTTTTACTCCACTTTCCGCCCGTCGAAAAGATCCTGTTTCTTATTTCTTGATCTTTCTCTGTTTATCTTTTATAGACCGACCCCGATGTGTCAGTTCGGTCAAACTCCACTCTCTTGCTCCTGCACTCCTGTCTCGGGCCACCAACGGACCCGCACCCCTGACCGACTGGCGGATCTGACGCAAAGGCCAGTTCGGTCCGTGACTGTCTCTGGACTTGCAAAGGTAAACGAGGACACCGTGGCCCCGACCTCACGGAGGTAGGCCCCGGATCTTTCAGTGAGGGCGAGACAATGACATATTGTTTAATGAGGGTTTAACTCGTCGAAGTTTGTTGTAAGTAATGGTAAAGTATAGACCGTTACCGACAGGACCCACCATTCTGTAATCCCAGAGTTTGCCTCCGAAGTGAAGAGACTTCCACGGTGGAGTCGACCTCTTCGGGGTTGGAACCGAAGGTCGGTGTCCCGACGAGCGACGGGACGTCGGACGCAGCGGGTCGAACGGTAAGTTCCTTCTTCGGTATGTCAGGGTCAACTTTCGCCGGGGGAGTGAAGTCGGTGCTACAGGCAGTGGCCTGATTGGAACGATCACACTCTCTCCTGGGGTGCTTCCACTCTGGTCTTCCACCCGTAGAAGACCCTGATGCACCCTCCGACTGTTGTCGTTCGGTCAAAAATAGTTAAGGGTACAAAAGACCGTGTTGAAACATAGGTCAGTTCTCTTACCTATTGCGTCGTAAACAATTTGTCACAAAACGATAATACCGGTAGGGAGTTTATTTGCTCCGCTTAACAAAGGTCTTCCGGGTGCGTGGTTTTAGACGCGTACGAGTCAGGGTATGCGGCGGGAGACATGTGTGCAAAAGTGTAAGCGTCTAAGTTGGGTGACACCCACCTTTAAAGCTTAGACGCCTATGTTTACGGTTGGCTTCTTGTGGCGCCCGATCCCTCAGGAACACCTTCACCTAGATACGTTTACTTTGGGCCCAAGTTACCAGTTGACATAAAAGAACGTATTCCTTCCACCCTATTTCTTAAAAGAAGTTTCGATGAGTGTGTGACAGAACTAGAATAGTACACAGGGACCTTTCAAAAGACAAATTAAAAGAAAACAGACTTTTGACAAAGAAATGGAATTACGAGGACCATGAAGTTCTGCACACACGCACGAGTCGGGACAGACTGAGAAACATCGGGCGGTCCGAGGAGACAAGTACCCTAAAAGGTCCGTTCTTATGACCTCACCCAACGGTATAAGATGAGGTCCCCTAAAAGGGGTGAGTTCCTACCTTGGGTGGACAGGACGTGTACGTCCGTCTAAGAAATAGTGACTCGGTGGACACTTCGGGTCATGTTCTGGGAGTCCCAAAGGTAAGACCGTTACACTGGAACTCGAAAATTCCAGAAATACAGGACGTAGACTTTTTACCCCCATTATTATCTTACAGGGAATCACACAATATTTCTTTTACTCTATGTCCTCGTGAAAAATTTGTCCTTTTGTAATACGTTTATGTTGCCTACCTGAATCGTAGAAACTGAAACTTTAATGTGCAAACAACAACTACTGGGTCTCTTGTTGGAAACGACGAGGGATCACCGTCGTTACAAGAGGACCCTTGTGACAAGATCTTTATTTACTAGAAACGAAATTAATGAGAAACTCCGTACGAAAAGAAAACTGTACGAATTATAAAACACATCTGACGTACTTGAGTAATGTATTTATTATGTATCTTTTATTAGATGCGTCCGTTACCAAATTAATAAGACACTGACGTGAAAGAACCTGAAAAGGTAAAGAGTCGGGAACAATTCGAATTTACAGGATTCACGGGAGGAACACCCGAAGGGTCCACTGTGCTCACCATTTCTTGGACGGACGGTTACGTCCTCTACGTACTCTGAGACCAAACTAGGGACCAAACCCTTATAGGGGATCTCTTCCCGTACCGTTGGATGAGGTCATAAGAACGAACCTCTTAGGGTACTTGTCTCCTGGACCGTTCGATATCTGGTACCCCATCGTTTCTCAACCTGTACTGACTTCGTTGAATCGTGTCGTAGGGACGGGATGAAAATAGGTAGGTAATGTTAGAGGAACGGGAATTACATAATCGTTTGTACTTAAAAATCACCCCTCTCCGTTTGGATATTTCACCAAGTCTCTTATTTCTTAGGCGGGTGTTACGTCCTCTGGACCAAAGTTGGGGACACAACCCTTCTAGTAGACCTCTTCCCTTACCGTTGGGTGAGGTCGTTAGAGTGTGGACCTCTTAGGGTACCTGTCTCCTCGGACCGTCCGATGTCAGATACCCCAGAGTTTCTCAGCGTGTGCTGACTCGTTGATTACTGTTTTTTTCACCATTATTTAAAAAAACTACAATACCACTTCATTAAGAAGACGAACCCTCAACAAAACTGTAAGTCCAAGTTATTATTTATCGACATGACACCCCAGAGAAGCCGGAGTATAAATTAGGATTAGGACTTGAACTAAGAAAACCCCCTTTACTCTGTATACTGTCTACTGTTAACACAAAGTAAATAATAATTCATATACCTCAGAACAAGGATGAGAACTTCCCAACGAGGTTCTTTTCGTAGATTCACAAAATAATACGAGATTTTATAAAAAAGAAAACGATTACTAAAAATATACCTTGAAAAGGTCTACAATCTAACTTCTAAAATCAAATTGGAATATCTCACTGGAAAAGAGAAGTTTGTGTCCTATAACTAAAGTTCAAGACTTTTATACTACATTATAATTTTCAACTGAAAAGACTTATTTAAGACTCTTTCATGTGGACTATTTACTCAATAGATGTGTTTCACATCTCTTACCTCACATAATGGTTTGGGTCCAAGTCGTAGAAATGATAAGCTTTCGGTTATGAGTTCACAACCAACCTTTTCTTTTACAAAGAAATAAGTCCTCCGGTCGGTGGACCTTTCTTCCACTTGAGCACAGGTCTTTGGTTGAGGCTTCTAAAACGAGTTGGTACTTTCAAAAATTTCCCTCTTATTAAACCCATCCCTCAGTCTCTATTAATAGAAGGCGATATAGGTCCGTGTAATGGTAATAATCAGTGAAACATCAAACATACACATACACACGATTCAGCGAAGTCAGTACGGGTTGAGAAACACTGGGATACCTGACATCGGGTGGTCCGAGGTGACAGGTACCCTAAGAGGTCCGTTCTTATGACCTCATCCAACGACACGGAAGGAGGTCGTAACCGTCTACCCAAGAAATGGTGATCGCGGTACACCCTTTGGTTGTCAAATATGGAAGTTATGTAATTAAACGAAGAATGTTAGACTTCGGATGTCTTATTTATAATACAGGTATAATGCGAGTTCCGTTGATTCCAAGAGTTTCTACCTCACTATACCGGTCATCGTGTTTCAATCACTTTTAAAGTAAATGAGAAGAACGATAATTGTATACTCTATGAATAGGTTCAGATTTGAAATTATGGTATCGTCGTAATCAATCTTGACAATTGTTTGTAGAAATTTACTCTTCTCAATACAGAACCAGACTTTGGGTGTCAAGTAAGATAAAATCAGATGATAAGGTTACCTGACGACGTTTTTAGTCAAATTAGGGTACAAAAGAGAAAGATAATCATAAAAGATCAACATGAATTGACAAAAATTTGAAAGTAAGGTAGTACTCGAAGAACTCTTCTCACCAATCAACTATAAGTACAAACAGAAAGACTGTGATATAAAGACGGTAAGTCCGTCTACCCCGAGTTATTTATAAATAATTTAACTTATAAACTTTAAGTGAACGTCCTTTTTACGAATCACGAATTCGTGACAAACAAAAGGAGAATAGTGATTTAGAGACGTAATAAAAGACGAAAAACAAAGGATATTTTTGGATGTTACTGACCGGTTTCTTTAAAAGAAATAATGATATTACTTGGAACATAAAAATTTAAGTTTCAACCGTTTGTGTGAGACTTCTGTGATATTATTATATAAAGAGACTCTTTACACTCATTATAAGTCTCGTTTCTCGAGTGTATGAGTCTCTAATATGTTCTGTCGCGAATTAAGATCGGTTATCCATAAGTGAAACCCCTCATTTCTTCTCTCACCTTCTTAATCTCCCCCTTCTCCTTTTTGTCTTTATTTATCGTACAACCATTCTCTCCTTGAAAAAAAAGACGTCGACACTCGGGGTCTGATTCTTCTTATTCTATCCGTCGTGATAATAAAACATTGTATTATTTCTTGTAAAAAATTTTTAAATCTGTCGTTGTACATATATAAAACACCGTTTTTACAATGAAGTTTTTCGTCACTTACACAAGTCAAAACAAAAGGGAAAAAATTACCTAATTCTTTCCGTAGGGGTCATTAAGGGACTACCAGGTCACCAATCCTGAGACCCGAAAGTGACGGTACCCGGGTCAAACTAGCGACCACCACCTTGATCCAGGGAGTACGGTCTTCCATGTCGGTTTTATACTTCCTTTCCATCAGGGGGAATGGAGGAATGGGTAATAATAAGGAGAATAGGTCCGAACTCAGTTCATAAACGATTCAAAGTTCTGTGGTGAGAAAAAAGGACTGACGTGTTCATTATGGACATAAAAAGTAGAATTATATTAAAATTTTTATATAATTTAGGACATCAAATCTTTGTAACAAATAGGGTACTCTATGTGACAGGTAGTTGTATTATCACTGTAGAAAGAATCAGGACACCTGTCACTGACACCGGTATTTTAATTTTCTACAGACGAAGAACCTGCTTTTCGATACTGTTTGGATCTGTCGTATGATTTTTCGTCTCTGTAATGAAACGGGTGATCCAGGCTGATGAGTTTCGATACCAAAAAGTTCATGAGTACAGACCTACATCTTCAACCTGATATTTATTTCAATTCACCCTTCTTAACTATTAAAACTTGACACTACAACTTCTGAGATCTCTCAGGGAACCTGATGTTCCGCTAGTTTGGTCAGGTAGAATTTCCTTTAGTCAGGAGTGATAAGTTACCTTCCTGACTACGACTTCGACTTTGAGGTAAAGAAAACTATGGACTACGTTTCTTGACTGAGTGACCTTTTCTGGGACCACGACTCTTTGTAACTTTAGCCCTCTTCCCCTACTGTCTCCTACTCTACCAACCTATCGTAGTGGTTGAGTTACCTGTACTCAAACTCATTTGAGGTCCTTAACCACTACATGTCCCTTCGGACCTCACGACGTCAGGTGGCCCAGTGTTTGTCACCCTGTGCTGACTCGCTGATTTGACTTGACTTGACTGAAAAGACAGTCGAAAGTTGTGAAAATTGATGTGAAGTCGGAGTTACCGTGGGGTGAGGTCATGAGAACGGACCCTTTAGGGTACCTGTCTTCTCGGAGCATCCGATGTCAGGTACCACAGCGATTTTCAGCCTGTGCTGACTCGCTGAAGTGAAAGTGAAAAGTGAAAGTACGTAACCTCTTCCTTTGCCGTTGGGTGAGGTCCCAAGAACGGACCTCTTTGGGTCCCTGTTTCCTCGGACCACCCGAAGGCAGATACCCCAGCGTGTCTCAGCCTGCGCTGACTCGTCGTCGTCGTCGTCGAAGGTCCTGTCCAACGGGACCCGTTGTTCTCAGTCGAGGTCTCCGGACCCCGCCGGTGTAAAACTATCGTCACTATTTTTTGAGAGTCTTATACTCTGACGACCGCCGCTAGGGAATTTCAATTCCCAAATTTTCGGTCGACGGCGGTTACGGAGAAAGGGAATGTCGGGATTCCGAGGTTAAGACTTTGACTTGTCTCCGCCCAACCTAGTGCACTGCCTAGTTCACTAGTGGTCCGGGCGGGGCGAAGGAAGGCCGTATTTAAGACCAGCGTGGCAGAGGAAGCCGTGCACAACAACGGCGCAAACAAGGGTTGAACAGGCGCCTGGGGACGGCGGACGTCGGTACCGTGGGCCGGTCGAGCCACTCGAGGAGCCGCGGGACCACCTCGGCGCGGTAGCCGGAGGCACGGGGCGCCGAGAGAGTGCGACGGCTACCGCCGCCGGTCTACCCTCGACACCCCGGGACCGACCCACCCCCCGCCGCGACGCCAGTCGTTCCGGGCCCGGGCGCGCGAGATCACGCCGAGCGACCGCCGCCTGGTCTGGGGCCCAGTTTCAGACTCATCACCCCTGGTATTCTAAGCGCTTACGGGAGAGGTTTGACGAGGGGGAGGGGACCTGGGGGACCCGAAACTTCGTGTCTTACAGAACTTGGCTCTCACTACCCTTTACAGAAAACAAAGTCGAAATAAATCACAGAGACTGTTTTGACCGGAACACCTCAAACGGTCCTTGAATCGAAGACAACCAAACTTAGACTAGCGGAGACCTCCCTGACGTTTTCGGGAGTCTCTACGACCAAACCGTCAGTCCATTCCGTGTTGAACGAAAAATTCAATTCAGGTTCGGTTTGCATCAAACCACTGCAACTGGTCTTTCATGCCATAAGGTAAGTGACGTACTTTATTGCAATAAATGAGGAGGGTTGTCACGACACTCTAACCATTCAATTTAGTGGAAAACGTCCTTCGAATTTGAATAAAAGTTCAAATGTCTCATTCGTAAACCTTGGAAGTCTCGGGAGGGCCGAGTCGGCTTAGAATATTGTGTAATTACAATTTTGTGTCGCGTATAATCCAAGTAACAAACAACACGTTCTTCCCTCAACTCAAAGTCCTACGGATACTAGAAAAAAAAAAAAAAAAAAAATTCTTTACTAAATAAAAACCGACACGACCGAAAAACAACGACGGTCGTTCGAAAGAGATCAACGTCACGCACCCCCCGGATTAGAGATCAATATGACGTCCCCGAAGAGTAGTGGGACAGAAAAGAACCTGAGTGTTCTCTTCGGAACCCGAGATCCCGAGTGTTCGAAGTGACTTTTAACATCGAAACCCCGAATAAACGGGGTGTACTAGACAAAACTGACCGCGAAATCACTTTGACAAGTGTAGTAATTTTAAGTAGAGAATTCTAAGTGGGAGAGAAGGGGGTCATAGACCATTGGCACATGTTGTACAACCACAGAAAAGAAGGTCCCAAAAATATTCACACCAGAAATAAAGTATCGGGTATGTCTCTTGTCTATCAAAACGAAAACGAAAAGGGGGGTGTACAACACCCAAAAGTTTTTGAACCGCCCGAAGTGACCACCATGTCACCACTTCTTAGGCGGACGGTCACGTCCCCTGTGTCCAAATTAGGGACGAGGTCCTTCTAAGATGTACGGCACATCGTGGACTCGGGGACACGGTGTTGATGACTTCGGGTCCACAGATTCTCGGGCACCGAGACGTTGTATTCGGTACCGTTACTCTTCGGATGGTGTTTACCTCTTATCGGAGGTGAACGACGTTGATCTCTTTCGGACACCCTTCGCTCCTTTTGGGTCGTTCGTGTCGGGTTTTATTTACTTATTTAGAAATTCTTTTTATTTTTAAACGAACATTTAAGTCGGTCTTTTTCACAAGTCCAGTTAAACCCCTATACCTAACTATGAATTTACGACAGAAAATAAACTGGGACCCAGTATGAAACACTTATAGAAAAGGTCGAATGTAAAAATGAATTAAAAAAAAGAAAAAAGTCACATTTCCAAAAATTGAAAATACATCCAATTAGGTTTTCCGATTTAGGAACGATAGGGAAAATTAGATAATGACTCTATTTCTATGATTATTAAAACAACATATAACAGTTTGATGAACACTCAACTTAAATAAAGAATTATAAAGTAATCATACCGAATACTAAGTAAAAGACTTAAGACTTTTAGGTCCGAGACTTTTTTACAACCTTCTACGAAACTTTACCATATTTCACATTTTACTTTGAGTGTCTTTGTTATCGTTATAAGACAAATAGACAAAAGTCTCTACATAGACTCGATTGACCTAAAGGGCTTTACGATCCCCCCGCACACTTTTGGAACGTAGGACGTCAGGTACGACCATTCACCAACCTATAGAAGTTAAAATTTATCACCAAAAGTTATTTGAAACGTTACCCAACCGGTGTTTCAAACAACCCCAAAAGGGTATAGTAGAATACCAATTATCTTATTCGTCCTTATTCCTTTTTCCGTCTAGTATCGATTTTTTTTTTTTTTTAGACACTCCAATGTAACAAAAACAGTGTAGACGACGATTTCAAGTATGATATATTCTTACAAATTTTATGTTAGATCGAACGAAATAATGGACTACCTAAGAAGACCATCGACAATCAGGACCGGACTATTTATTAAATCTCAAACAATAAAGGACGACCTCAATTACTTTTATGAATCCAAAATCTCAGACTTTTTTGAGAACGGTACCAAGTTCGAACCTTATTTCGTAGTGTACCATTGACTGAAAGTTTCCTTAGAAAATTTTACGAAATGATGAATACTCTCATATACGTGACTACCTTGACTGTTGTCAATCCACTTTAAGGAAAATGTAACACAACGAATTCCTTTTCCCTTATCCCTTGACTACGTCTGTCAAAAGTTCACATGAGTGATTAGGATTAAAACATGACAGACCATAATTAATCCGTCACGACCCCCGAAATTGTACTAACTACGTCAGTACAACCTTTCTTCACGGAATAAGACTGAACAAAAAACTTGGATTATGAAATTGAAACAACTTAATCCTTAAAACCGAGCATTATAGGGTCTTCTATCACGACTGTACCGGTTTGAACTAAAGTTAGAATATTCCATTTTTAAAAGTCTCAACTTGAAAATCATGTAATTCCTAGTTTCTGGTTTTTCGGTTTAGACCATAGAGAAAAATTTATAGTTCCAATTGTAATCCAAATCGAAAGACTAATGAATGACATTTGCAAATAACTCCTGTAACAAACACTGTAACATACACCCATTCGTAAAACTAAAACGGTTTAAGTATAATGAGTTTGTATTAATACGAATTTGTCGGAAACGAAAAAATTTTTAATAATAGATTAACACCATGTATATTCATTGAATCAATAAACGTATTACTATGAGTATCAAAGAAAAACAACGTATACATATTATCGAAAGTCAAGTCAAGTCAAGTCAACAAGTCAGTACAGACCGAGAAACGCTGAGGCACTTAGCGTCGTGCGGTCCGGAGGGACAGGTAGTGGTTGAGGGTCTCAAATGAGTCTGAGTGTAGGTAGCTCAGTCACTACGGTAGGTTGGTAGAGCAGGACAGCAGGAGAAGACGGGGGTTAGGGAGGGTCGTAGTCTCGGAAAAGGTGACTCAGTTGAGAAGCGTACTCCACCGGTTTCATGACCTCAAAGTCGAAATCGTAGTAAGGAAGGTTTCTTTAGGGTTCCGACTAGAGGAAATCTTACCTGACCAACCTAGAGGAACGTCAGGTTCCCTGAGAGTTCTCAGAAGAGGTTGTGGTGTCAAGTTTTCGTAGTTAAGAAACCTCGAGTCGAAAGAAGTGTCAGGTCGAGAGTGTAGGTATGTACTGGTGACCTTTTTGGTATCGGAACTGCTCTGCCTGGAAAAAACCGTTTCATTACAGAAACGAAAAGTTATAAGAAAGATCCAACTAGTATTGAAAAGAAAGTTCCTCATTCGCAGAAAATTAAAGTACCGAAGTCAGTGGTAGACGTCACTAAAACCTCGGGGTTTTTTATTCAGACTGTGACAAAGGTGACAAAGGGGTAGATAAAGGGTACTTCACTACCCTGGTCTACGGTACTAGAAGTAAAAGACTTACAACTCGAAATTCGGTTGAAAAAGTGAGAGGAGAAAGTGAAAGTAGTTCTCCGAAAAATCAAGGAGAAGTGAAAGACGGTATTCTCACCATAGTAGACGTATAGACTCCAATAACTATAAAGAGGGCCGTTAGAACTAAGGTCGAACACGAAGAAGGTCAGGTCGCAAAGAGTACTACATGAGACGTATCTTCAATTTATTCGTCCCACTGTTATATGTCGGAACTGTATGTGGAAAAGGACAAACCTTGGTCAGACAACAAGGTATAGGTCAAGATTGACAACGAAGGACTGGACGTATATCCAAAGAGTTCTCCGTCCAGTCCACCAGACCATAAGGGTAGAGAAAGTCTTAAAAGGTCAAATAACACCAGGTGTGTCAGTTTCCGAAACCGTATCAGTTATCTCGTCTTTATCTACAAAAAGACCTTGAGAGAACGAAAAATCGAAATAAGTCTATATTAAGTGTATGGTATATTAAGGAGTTAAATTTCATCTATTAAGTCATCAAAAATCATATAAATCTCAACGTGTCAATGGTGGTGTCAATTATAATCTTATATAAGTAGGGACGGGAAGGGAGACCGTGAGAGGGAGGACGGGGTTTGAAACGGGTAATTGAAAGTTAGAGGTATAAGGGGTTGTCGGATCTGGTGGTGGTCGGATAAAAGGCAGAGACACATAAAGACACTCGTGACGGGCAGTCATCTAAACATATTATGTACCAGGAAACACTGATCGAAGAATCGTACAAAAGTCTCAAGTAGGCACAATGTCGTACATAGTAACTAAGTAAAAAATAACGACTTTTCATTAGTGAATAGCCTGAAGGGACCACCGAGTCTACCATTTCGCAGACAGATGTTACGTCCTCTGGGCCCAAGTTAGGGACCCAGCCCTTCTGGGGGACCTCTTCCTTTACCGTTAGGTGAGGTCATGATAACGGACCTTTTAGGGTACCTGTCTCCTCGGACCATCCGATGTCAGGTACCCCAGCGTTTCTCAGTCTGTGCTGACACACTGATTAGTGTAGTGTATATCTATATGAGAGTAAATAAGTAGTCAACTACCTATAAACCTAACAAAGGTGAAACCCTATATGACTGATTTCTTTGACCTGTAAACACATGTTCAAAAACACACCTGGATATAAAAGTAAAGAGAACCCGTATATGGACCCTTACAATTAAAGTACCAATAGACCACTGAGAAATTGGAAACGTCCTCGACGGTCTGAATAAAAGGTCCGGAGTAGTCAAATATAAGGGTGACCGTCATATGTCTCCAAGAAAGAGACGTAGTAGTGGTTGTAAAAAGAAAAGGAAAATTGTAAAAATCACCCATATTGTACCCAAAGAACATTAATACTAAACATAAAGGATTAGAAAAGTACACGCATGGAAGTCTCTTTACAGACAAGTCTGCAAAACGGGTAAAAATTTTTTAACTTTATATTAACGAAATGTTACAACACATAAACGATATAACTCAATAACAGATAATAACTCAACATTCTTAGGTAGAATAGGGTAAGACATCTGACAAAAGTATTAGAATTACCATAGTAAACTGGTAGTATTTTCGAAATTTAATACCATTATAGGTTGAATACGAATACGAAATCTACAATAAAGATTCCTAGGAAAAATTTTATATTACTTCTAAATACGGATATATATATATATATAAAAAAAAAAAATTAAAATCCCGAACTATCATGTCACCGATCGATTCCAATGGGTCCGTCGTTGTAAAGTAATACTAAACCACCCTTATTACACATAACTCTCGTAAACGACTGAGACCGGGGAAGACAAAGGGACACGAGAACGTTCGTACTCTTCAGGACTACAAAGTAACATTGAAGAATCTTGAAATTTCACAGTTTGAGTCTCAAGTATAAAAGTTAGTAATCCCCAAAACCAGTACAATCGTCAAGTCAAGTCAGCGAGTCAGTACAGGTTGAGAAACGCTGGGGTACTTAGTGTCGTACGCTGGGGTACTTAGTGTCGTGCGGTCCGGCGGGACAGGTAGTGGTTGAGGATCTCAAGTGAGTTTGAGTTTAGGTAGATCAGCCACTACGGTAGGTTGGTAGAGTAGGAGACAGTAGGGGAAGAGGAGGACGGGGGTAAGGGAGGGTCGTAGTCCCAGAAAAGGTTACTCAGTTGAGAAGAGTACTCCACCGGCTTCATAATTTCAAAGTCGAAGTCGTAATCAGGAAGGTTTCTTGTGGTTCCTGACTAGAGGAAATCCTACCTGACCAACCTAGAGGAACGTCAGGTTCCCTGAGAGTTCTCAGAAGAGGTTGTGATGTCAAGTTTTCGTAGTTAAGAAACGGAGAGTCGAAAGAAGTATCAGGTTGAGAGTGTAGGTATGTACTGGGGACCTTTTTGATATCGGAACTGATCTGTCTGGAAACAACCGTTTCATTACAGAGACGAAAAGTTATAAGAAAGATCCAACTAGTATTAAAAGGAAGGTTCCTCCTTCGTAGAAAATTAAAGTACAGACGCCAGTGGTAGACGTCACTAAAACCTCGGGGTTTTTTATTTCAGACAGTGACTAAGGTGACAAAGGGGTAGATAAAGGGTACTTCACTACCCGGTCTACGGTACTAGAAGCAAAAGACTTACAACTCGAAATTCGGTTGAAAAAGCGAGAGGAGAAAGTGAAAATAGTTCTCCGAGAAATCAACAAGAAGTGAAAGACGACATTCTCACCACAATAGACGTATAGACTCAAATAACTATAAAGAGGGTCGTTAGAACTAAGGCCCGTTAGACACGAAGAAGGTCGGGTCGCAAAGAGTACTACATGACACGTATCTTCAATTTATTCGTCCCACTGTTATATGTCGGAACTGCATGAGGAAAAGGGTAAACCTTGGTTAGACAACAAGACACAGGTCAAGATTGACAACGAAGGACTGGACGTATATCCAAAGAGTTCTCCGTCCAGTCCACCAGACCATAAGGGTAGAGAAAGTCTTAAAAGGTGTTAAATAACAGCAGATGTGTCAGTTTCCGAAACCGTATCAGTTATTCCGTCTTTATCTACAAAAAGACCTTGAGAGAACGAAAAAGGTACTAGGTCGCCTACAACCGTTAAACTAGAGACCAACGAGACGCAAAAGATTTTGATCGAACTTGTAAACCTTCAAGTGTCAAGTACATAACGACTTCGGACCGAACCTCTTAAAACTCGTAATGAAATAATCGTACACTCTACTTACGTTAATACGTCATCAAACTCGTAAGAAACCGTAACGGAAAGAAACCCTAACCTTACTTTTGCCTGGAAAAGGTCAGGACACCGGTGACGACTCAAAAGGTTTAAACGACCGTATAACGTACGTCGTAAAAGTGTCGTAGTAGAGAGTCCTAAACTTTATCGAGTTGACCTTAAGGTAGTGGAGGTGATCGAAACAAGTATCACTACGAAGGATTCCGGGTGAACTGAAGTGTAAGGTCCTACAGACCGAGGTCCACTCACTAGTGTCGTAGCACTAATAGACTCAGCACTTCGAGAAAAAACATGTCAAAAAGATACATAAGCACGATGGAGAAGAATTATAGGAGACGAAGACAATCCGGGTGCGGTAAAGACAGGAAATAGCTCGGGTAGAAACGTACTTTACAACGGAACCACAGAGACTAAAAGAACTCCGCTAGAGATCAGAAAGGGTAAGACAACAAAAGAAGATAAAGAAACGTAACTAGTGACTCCTTCCGAAAGAATAGAGAAGAACGACAAGAAACCTTGAGACGTAAGTCTATGAATATAGAAAGAAAAAGAGGAAACGAAAAACGAAGAGAAAAGTGTCGATAAACATTCCGGAGGAGTCTGTTGGTAAAACGACGAAAAAATTTAAAGAAAAATTACAAAATTACAGTCGTCAATGACTTTACATTTACCACTTTCAAAGGTCAAAAATTCCTATCGACTTAAGGAGAAATAAAGTCTCAACAACAAACATTAGACATAGGGAAACCCTTCTGTCACCGAAGAGGTCCACATTGACAACTTCTCCGATAACTTGTATAACTATAACCATTCAAATTTTTTGGTAAAAACGTCTGACAAATGTGACATTTACTTTACTGAGATGGCAGACTCGGTGGACCCTTCAGGGTCACACGTGACAACTTCCTCATCTTCTATCAGAGACCCTAACAACAACAAATCAGTGATTCAACACAGGTAGAGAAACACTGGGGTACCTGACACCGGGTGGTCTGAGAAGACAGGTACCCTAAGAGGTTCGTTCTTATGACCTCACCCAAACGGTAAAGGAGGAGATCCCCTAGAATGGGTGGGTCCCTAGTTTGGTCGCAGAGGACAAAGAGACCACTAATTAAGTAACTACAAAAGTCTCGAGAACTACATCTCTAACTAGACCGATTAAAAAGCTTATACTGAATCGTACGTGTATAGTAAAAAGAATTAAAACCCCGAAGGGTCCACCGAGTCACCATTTCTTAGGCGGACGGTTCGTCCTCTGCGCCCAAGTTAGGAACGAAACCTGTCTAGGGAACCTCTACCTTTACTGTTGGGTGAGATCACAAGAACGGACCTTTTAGGGTGCTCGTCTCCTCGGTTCGTCCGATTTCAGGAACCCCAGTGTTTCTTAGTCTTTACTGACTCGTACAAAAGTGCTTGCGTGTCGTACATGTCAGTGAACTAAACTTTCTCCAATTTGACTACTTTTACGTTTAGTAGAAAACAAGAAGTTTCCTCCTCACTGAGACGATTCTCGACGTCGGTTTTTGGTGCGAGCTCACTGTCATCACACACTCGGCCTCCTGATACGTCGACATCGGAGTCTCTACGCCCTGAGACTGTCGTTTCTGTGCAGGAACCTCTGTTCTGCGGTTAATCGGAACTTCCACCCTTGTGCGAAAATAGACCACGCCACAAACGTTTTGGTCGTCATAAGGCAAGAGTGGTGTAGTGTAGTGGAGGGCCCCGAGACGAACCTCGGCAATAGGAAAATAATCTTTACCTCTCTGGTTGTAAGTCTCTCCAGAAGACAGATTCTTAACTTTCTCTTCACCGTCCCGCATTAAGAACCACGACAATCATAATCAACCGCAGAAAGGACGTACTCACACACACACCCGAACACCCACATCAACCTATATATCGTGAACTTTTGGCAAAAATTGGAGTGAAACCCTTTATGACACCCATAAAGTGTTTGGAACTGAGAAAAAAGTCCGAAAATGAGTATGTCGTGTCATACTACTTCGGTAGAGTCTAATGAAGTCCTTTCTCATGTCATTTCCCCATAGAGTCTACGGGGACTCCATACCTTACTTGGGAGTAGTCTGAGGACGGGTCGACATATGGGACTTCGGGTTCGAGGGATAGTGTCCATTTCCGACTCACAATACACCGTACCAAACGGTACAGACTCACACATACACAGAAAGAAAGATAACACACTCTGCACTAAGTGAAAAATCTTTTACTTAACGTACCATGGAGAATATCAACAGACTTTACACTCAACGGTCACCCGGAACATTTGTTTTTTATGACGCTATTAGGTCCCAAAACTTCTCTTCAGTTCAACTTTTATGTCTAACTTCCTAGAAACACACCTATAACCGAAACTTCTACAACCCTGTCCTACTCTACCAGACCTAAAGTATCATTCTACCAATCCTGGTTTGGAACTCCACCGTCATCTCCTTGGAAGTCTCCTTTGTCCCGACGACTCTCGTCACCGATAAACTAAACTCTTACAATTTCTTTTCGCTAAAGGAACCTTACTACCTAGCTAGACCGTCGGGCCAACTTTACTCGGTTTTATCATTACTCTCCAATCCTTGATTCTTACTATTTCTATTAAGAAACTTTAATCAGTCCCGAATTCCTAAACATCTCATTATTCTCTCAAAATGTCAATGTCAACAAACCAAGACAAAACAACACGAAGTAGCGAGTCAGTACAGGCTGAGAAACGTTGAGGTACCTGACATCGCGTGGTCCGAGGAGACAGCTACCCCTTAGGGGTCCGTTCTTATGACTTCACCCAACGGTACGGGAGGAGGTCCCCTAGAAAGATTGGGTCCCTGACCCAGAGGGTGTAACGTCCGTCCAAGAAATGGTAGACTCGGTGGTCCCTTCGGGACTGAACAACAATTCCACCCAACAAATCACTCGTTCGTGTAGGATGACGGACCATGTTCCCTTCCCACCCAGGTCGCCCGTCTTCTCTCTCAACATCCACATTTCTGAAACTCCCACTTCACAACGCCCCCTGTTGAAGACAACAAATGACAACGGATAAAACGAAGAAGCCACGGAGAGCGTACTCGAGACACCTTTATCAGGAAAAAAACAAACAAATTCCCTTGAAATAAAGGTTCATTAAAATAATTTTTCTCGTCCCAAAAAAAACAAAAAAAAAAAACGGGTATGGTGTATAGATTGGTTCTAGGTATCAAATCTAAGTCTTACATAACATGTAAGATATTCAAACTCGTTTGTATTAAATAAGTAGAATACTTTTAATAGGACAACAAGTCAACGATTTAACACAGATTGAGAAAACCCTGGGTACCTGACATCGGACTGTTCGCGGAGACAGGTACCTTAAAGGGTCCGTTTTTATGACCTCACCCAACGGTAAAGGAAGGAAGAGGTCCCCTAGAAGGGCTGGGTCCTTAACTTGGGTGTAGAGGACGTAACCGTCCGTACAAGAAATGGTGACTCGGTGATCCCTTCGGACTATAATAGAACGTATTATCAAAGAGGTGGGATTTTTGAGGAGGGGAAGTCGGAAGATTGATTGGTGTCCGTTGGTGACTAGAAGAGTGACATATGAAAACGACAAAGGTCTATAGCATATCAACCTTTGTTTGTCATACATCAGAAAAGTCTGACTGAAGAAAGTGAATTGTTAGACATAAATTCCAAGGAGGTACAGAAAACCATCGAGTAAAGGAGAATAATGCCTTATTATAAAATGACACACACTTACATGGTCAAATAAGTAAGTGGATAACTTTCTGTAGTTTTTATCTACCTACGATAAACCGTCAAATACTTATTTCGACAATATTTCTAAAAACATGTACGAAAACATATCTGGGTTCCGAAGTTAAGTAAACCCATTTATTGATTAAAAGACAAATATTAAAATAAAGTACAAATCAAAGGAAAGACTGAGGGGAGTATTAGAAGTACTACTGTCATTAAACCCTCCCTGACAAAATAAGTGACTATTATAGGGTTCGAAGATCTTGTCACGGATTGTAACATCATCCGTGAGTCATCTATAAACCGTTCCAAAACGAATACTTTCATAGACGATAACTTCTATTGTGTCTCCTTTACTTTAACAATTCAACAAAAATTAACCACCGGGTAATGAAACACACACATACGATTTGAAGAATATTTATAAATAAGTATTCTAAAACCGACAAGTTTTAGGACGGTGACAATTCTTTTATCCGTCGTTTTTTGAACATCCGAGGAAAACTTGACGTGAAGTCGAACTTCGGTTCGGACGACTCAGGTTAATTTTCTTCTCCTGGAGGAGGGGACAGGTAGTTTACTCAAAAAAGGGAGGTAGAGAGGGTGGGTGATTTGAGGACGAAATCAAATATTGCGATAAAGAATTTGAATGTGCTGAAAGTTGAAATTTTATAATACGATTCAACGAATCAGCACAGGTTGAGACGTTGGGGTACCTGACATCGAGGGGTCCGAGGAGGCAGGTACCCTCAGAGGTCCGTTCTTATGACCTCACCCAACGGTAAAGGAAGAGGTTACAATACAATATTTATGAGATTTAACATGTCATTTCAGCGGTGTTAATAAAATAGAATCAAGACATGACTTCACCTAGGGACTACTACCGATCAGATCAATATGAAAAAGGACAAGGACTTAAGAGACGACTAAATAAATACCCAACCGACCGAAACCAGGGGTACCACGCACGAGCATAAATACAAGTACGTAAAGGCACACACACACACACACACACAAACCATTGTACCCAAGTCTGAGACCACGAGATCAGTGAGTAGAGTGACTCAAGAATATACAAGTACATATAGGCAAGCGGAGAAGTAATATGAAGAACACTTCGTAAAAACACGTCAGAAATACACAAAATGTAGAAAAGATCCTTTACATATGTAGAATAACTGCAACGAATAAGTACACATAAAAATACACATCAAGAGTTACCTCGGGGACCTAAATATTTGAACACACTACGAAACTTGCGGACCGTCGATCACTTCCTCGAGTTTCTTCGAAATCTGGAAGGTCGGCGACGTAGAAAGTTTGTACAATCGGGTCGTCCATTTCGTAACGTGAGACCCTAAGAGACCTTGACAAGTTTTACTTGAAGAAAAATTTCAAAAATCTTTAAACTGTTCTGAGATTTCGTTTACACTTGTCAGACCCTTCAGGCTTTGGTGAAAACTAATTATTACTACAGTTGCATCATTGCCCTATTTTAGTCTATTGTTATTGTACGTGTGTATAATAAATGTATTTTTATTACACATTGTAACAATATTCTATCCTTCCAGTCCTTTATCAAAATAAACATCACCTTCGTACAAAATCTTTTATTTTTACTACAACGGATTACGTCATACTGATTTTAAAAAGGTGTACCGACTTTTAAATTGACTCGTCTGTAGTTCTTAAACAATGTTGAAAATTGAAAGATACCGGTAACAGACTCCCTAGAAAAACGAAGACACAGAACCAGTTGAAATGTTGAATAAATTTTATTGAGGGAGACTGTTAAGTGGTGTATTAATCGAGAGTCTATAACAAACCTATAAGTTTGTTACCCTCGTCGTCCTTTTGTCACACACTATAGTCCGTCCTGTCTCTTTCGCAGTCACCACTTCACTTCAGCGAGGTATATGTGCGGAGCACGACCGTCTGAGCCATCGAGATAGAGTCTCCGGTCTCTCCTCTCTACGAGGGGACGAAGTGGGAGGGGACGTCAAGATAAAACCGTAAATTAATAGACCGGCTCATCCAAAAACAAATTAAAGCGTATTCGTGATCTTTCATGGGACGTATCTGGTCTGCAAACCTTTTTACAACAGGATTACATCCTTAACTTTTCACCATTGACTCTAAACCCCAAATAATTACCCAGAGATATGGTCCACGACGACAACCTTAAGGTGAGTCACTTCTACTTCGGTTTCAGACGTACCAGATACTAGACGTGTTTTGGGAGTGTGGGTATCGGTGACGTATACGTTCTCGTTCTCCAGTCTGCTTATTATCGTACATCGAACAGAAAAAAAAAAGAAAAAAAAAAACCTCCTTTCCATTATAGAATTTACAGGAAAAACAATATTCTAAAGTTCAATAAAATTAAGTAAAAAATAATCATGAAGTCTTATTGATATACTCTCGGAACCTTATTTAAACAAATATTTTTACACACAAAATCATAAAATTACATTATTTCCCCTTGTGTGAACCCTAAACCACGTGTTTTAAAGTCTAATCCGATAACTTACATAAACAAAACGAATTTAACATCAATAAATTCATGTGACTTAAACCAATTTCAATTATAAAATATACTAAGTGTCTACAGATTAAGTATTCAAATTATCGGATACTTATAATATTGTTGTAATTATCCTCCAATAACTCTATGAAATAGTATCAAATGGAAGATGTCGTTCCCAATCGTTCGATAATAAGTTGTCCAATTAGGTCGGGTGGTGGGTAGAAACAGTTATATCAAGTTAACCTCATCCCACTATATCATACAGCCACTGACAAGGTTGGACTCAACCTTGTACTTCCCTAGTGTTTCGAATTTTTTACAAATGACAGTCCGGCAAACGACTTACAACGAGATCTTCCATTTTAATTTCTTATAAAGTACTACTAATAAAGTTAATTTGTTGAATGATTAGACAACAAATTTAGAGTTCAATCTAAAATACACCAGTGAAACCCCTAAAAACTTACAATAAAAAAAGACATATTCCTATTAGACACTATTTATGCTGCAAAATCAAAAATAAATGTCCCCGACTATCCTACAGAAGCAAACCACTGAAACAACGTAATAGACTACAAACACTACAGGGATGACGGTTCTAATAGAGGTCTCTCCAATCACCTTAAGACATAGAACTAGATATATATTGATTCATCTCGGTTTAAAATGCATCACAAATAACTTTGGTATTACATATTACAGACATAAACCGAGAACACTACATTTCAAAATGCATAAATTAAGAAAATTTAAAAGATCAGTAATAAAATTACGGTCTTAATAATAACGACTTCGACTGACATATGGAATCCAGACATCACTTTCTCTGACATATCACCCCCTTTAATATTGGATAAGACTTTTTCATTGGGGGTAGTTAACTCATGGTTCGTTCGTAAGGTCTTTCCACCCCTCCACCACAACCCCTAACCCCTTTGTCTCTTCTTACTCCAATCGAGTCCATCGAACCTTCCTTTGTCAATCGTAATTTTGATTGTCCCGGTCACCGGACTGCTATGAATCAAAGTAGCGTCCCGAAGAATGGTAGTGGGGATGTGTAGGGGTCGACGTCACCTCGACCGTACGACGTAATATGCAATATATATCGTACTCCGAACCCCACACTCGACACTGAAAACATGGAAAAGACAGAAATCGATATGACACAATTAGAGTCTAAAGGAGACTTGGGGAAGAGAACGAGAACTCCTCGGACGGAACGGAGCCTAGTAAATCGGTTCAAGATCTTCTCGGTCTTGACCTTCTTGTACGAGACAGATTAATCATGTTTTGTCCGGGACTTGTCTTATCATTTTTTCAGTGCACAGAAGGATTCTATGTACATAGTGTCGTTTAGTAAGTATATAAGAAGTAATTTTAACTTTGTCTGTTGGTTTCCCCGTGATTACTCTATTCTAGTCGACATTTTTCAACAGAAGATCGTGTCTGAATGGAAAAGGTTCACATCACAAACAGAATAGATCGCCTCCATCTTTGGTCTTTGACGGCGACGTAATAAATACTGTGTATTCATACAGATCTAACAAATCCTCCATAAGAGACTAAAAAATTTTATCTTTAATTATAGATTACAACTATGTACATATCCATAGACTACCATAATAACGGGGCCCTATACTTTTACTTCGAAACTTTTATGAAAGGTTTTTCTTTTTGCCCTTAATGACACAAGAAGTCCAATCACGTTAAGTATAAACGTCATCATTAAACGAGAAAATAAAAAGGGGTATAAATTAGAAAGGAAATATGACTATTGACAAGATTAAATAGGAAGAAATGATACTAAAGAAATAGGAATTAGGACGTCTAAAAAAGAAGGATGATTAAAAAACTCAAAGTCTAGTTCTATCGAAAGGGTAGGAAAGAAAATTAAAAAATTTTTTATTAAATAAATTTTACCAAAGGATAAGTTTTCCAGAATTTCCAATAAACTTTAGAAAGGAAAGGAAGACGGTGAGACAATGGAAAAAAATTTCATTATAAAAGTTAAAGAACGAGTAGAAAGGACTTTATGTATCAGACACGTATAAGTCGTTTATGAGCTAACTATAAGTCGTGTTCTGTCATAGTACAAAGTCCCACAGTCTTCTTATGGTCCCGAAGGAGTTATAAAACAAACCCTTAAACCGATTCAAAAGTGGATTTGTGTATTAATGTTGGTACTTTTCGGACAAAGGAGACGGACTGGTCTCCGTTCAATAAACTATAGTCAATATCCACCCGTGTAGAGTCAAAATCTTTAAAATATTATCTTTTTTTTTCCTGGTAAAATCTTAAGTACTTTTACGTTTAATTCATTTTAATGATACTCCCGAACGAAGACTCAATGTCCAATAGTCACGAAAGACATAACAAATTCATATCCTTTTACAGACCCCTCTCTCATCATAATACTGTATCCAATAAGGGTACAGGGTAGTAAAGTCTAGTTTTAGACCTTCTCCAGTTCTCTCGGTACTTACTGTATGGGGAAAGGTTTACTGTTTCTGTGTATGATGTTTACGATAAGAGGTAACTTGAAAAATTAGAACCGACTCATAAACATTATTTAACAATCTTTCTTTTGATCACCAATTAAAAACACTGTGACGGACAAAACATCGATTAGACAAAATAGATGACTAAACAAAACAAAAAAAAAAAAATTTTTTTTTTGTTTTGATACACCCATCACGAAAGTCAATGATTTTGGTCTTTAAGAGACAACCTTAGTAACGAAGATAATATAACCACATCCAATGTTTTAGGACACTCCAATATTTCGGATATTTCAAAACCTCGTTTTATAACCACGGACCGGTAAGATAATGTAGGTAGGACTTTACTAGAACATGGACGAATTCAGTCCCCCCTTTTTTACGTATATTGGAACGAACATTATTATATGAAACTTGTATTTAATTCNCCTTAGTAACGAAGATAATATAACCACATTCAATGTTTTAGGACACTCCAATATTTCGGATATTTCAAAACCTCGTTTTATAACCACGGACCGGTAAGATAATGTAGGTAGGACTTTACTAGAACATGGACGAATTCAGTCCCCCCTTTTTTACGTATATTGGAACGAACATTATTATATGAAACTTGTATTTAATTCATTTACTAAAACTCTCTACATCTAAAAAAATGAGAATTGAAAATTTTAGACACAAAATAAATCTACCTGGTCAGAATGTTAGGTCTACTTTTACTTCAAGCTTGAGAGAAACCAGAAGCAAATTCGGTCTTCTCTTTATTATCACAACAGTTGTCCAGTGACAAATCGTTGTAACAATGGTTCTTATTTCTACATTCAGACTTTTTATTGACTTATGGTCATTAAGTCATCCAGTCAAAAGATTATAAATATACGAATACGTAAATACTTCCGGGTATAGAATTTTGACTAGTTATACGTTTCTCGACCAGGAAGAAACTAAACAGTTCATTCAAACTCTTTTCACTCGTCTTCTGGTTGGTACAATCTTTGAAAACACATAGACACACATATACCAATCAATAGAAGTCAAGACGTATTTACCCTAATACAAAAAATAGTGAACTGAAAAAAGGCACGTAATTCGATGTTGAGACAAAGACATAGTTATTCGTATCCAGGTGTAGCAGTAGTCTTTCCGGGCACCGTCAGACACATGACACTACCCATAGATCCAACAAAGGTGCAAGTCCCGACACCAGGTACAAATGTACATCATCACTAAAACGAAAACAGGACAACAGTATAAAAGCTTCCTGTACAAGGATCCTATTATGACCTAACCCACCACCACAAAAAAAAATAAATGTACAAAATATAGTAAATTATACGTGTCGACGGAGACCCACCTCGTACTGGTGACAGTAGACATAACATTTCTAGTGTCTTAACACTGTATCTCTTGTTAATTCTCTAAACCGATGTGTCATTCCTTTACCAACTCGACCATGAACAAAAAGACTCTAGAGGACTAACCCGGAAGTCAAAATTTCCTATAAAAGAGGCCTAGACTACAACCGACATGAAAAAAAAAAAAAAAGCAATGAAACCTACACATTGATTGAAGTAGCAATGGACCAGAACAGACGACCATACGGACCGTAAAAACTGACTTACGAACTGCACTCTATGTCTACTTGATTTTTAAGTATAAAAATTCCGTTCTGTCCTTTTTAAATTTGTATTTTGAATGAGAGACGGGAAACCGGAGGACAGACGGGGACTCACACGTGACACGGAGACAGAATACACGATTGGTTGGTATGGATGGTATGGAGGGGTTACTATCTTGATGGACGAGCTAGTAGTAAGACGGAACGTCTACACACTGACTTGCAAGCTATTTTTATTACTACTGAAACGTCACTCAACTTTACTAACTGGTTTATATAGAAGGATATTTCAGTTACTAACACTGTCACATTGACATCTAGGCCCTTCTTCGTTTTTTTCCCTTGGTAAAGAACATGGTATTGTCTGTTCATTCTGTACACCGGGTCTCCGAAAACCAATGTTAATGTTCCCTGGTCAGGTCATTATTGTGTAGTCCACCGGTTCGTTATTTTAAGAACGGACTTGATTCCCTCGTAAGGATCGTGGCACCTTGTTTGATCAGTTCTTTACGGAGAGTTTGAGACCAACTTTAATTCTGTCTCTCCCTCACCTAGTATTTTAATTGTCCGAATGGATGGTAGGTGAAGACATTCTTAGTTCAGAAATCGGTGACATCAGTGACTTTCCTTAAGTCCTACTCCCTGAAACACGAGATCTCTTTGAACTGTCTTGACCGGGAGTCTATCAAATCTATAAAAGTCCTCTAAAATACTTTGGCTCAAAGAACACAGTGTCTTCTAGTAGGGTGGGAATCTTCTCGTGACTTTGGTAGCTGATTCCACCCAGAAGTTCCTATCGTCACTGGACGATGACTTTACACACGAACCAACGTATATGGGGAAGTAGTTGTAGTTTATGTACGAACGGTGTGGGAATGGACAAACCTTGACAAGAGGTCCGAGAGACTCTCCGAAAGAGGACCCAAATATTAGGAATTCAACTGAGTTTTAAAAGGTAAAGAAAACATCCAACTGACAACTAGTCAAAAAAACAGGTATTATACTTTTTTGGTATTTCTATGAAGTATTTCTATGAAACTCGTAGACCAATCACAATAAAAGGAAGGTATCTCGACTCGTATCCCGAGTGGAGAATCAAAGGTGGAACGTTGATCCTTTTCCGGACCGCCCCTTTTGTCAGTGTGACAACGAAGAAAATAGTGGTCCCACAAACGAAGAACGAAGATCCATGACCTATAAAATACTCGAGACATAAGTCATAAAGACAATCAAGAATCTTTTCCTAATCAGAGAATTGTTCTGTAAAACATTGTCTACACCTGTTACTCAATCAACCGATAATAAGGGGCCAGACTCAAGACTCCGAAATTCATCTTGCGACTTTTATCCGAAATTTTAGAAATACCCCTATCAAGACAATTATTCGTACATCACTAACTCCGTACTAGAAACAACTAAATGACCCATAAAGTAAACATAACAACTCTCAATTACCACGGGATTTCATTTTCTTGTACATCCTTAGTATTCATTTGTGTAGAACGTCCAAACCCTTAGGCGAGGAAACCATTTCTGGGACTCCAGGACCCAATTGTCACAATGAACTTCGTCGAGTGTCATTTTACCCAAATGTAGATGGTAAATCGACAAATAAAAGATTAACGGATATACAAGAAAAAGGAAGTCTAATTAAAAATTTTTCACTAAGATGAAATAGAGATGGTAACGAAATAATCGGTAAATAAAAAAATGTTATCGAAGAGATGTCACATACCAGATATATGGTGAATTTCATATGACATTCCTCCAATGTTGCATACAGAATAGAGGAGGGAATGTGGGAAACATGATAACAGTCTGTAAAAGTATACAAAATTTGGAGTTTACGTAACTATCACCAGGAAATTTAATCAGTCAATGTACCATCTCTCTAAGAAGACCTTTAGACAAAAGATATAAATGAGTGTATAAGTGATAGATTGGTTGGTATGGACGGTAATAGAGTATAAATGGGTGTATCTACGGTAAGGATCACCAGAAGTAAGGAAAGATTTTTTTAACATAACTTCACATCAACTAAATCTTACGACACAATGGAAGACGATATCTCGTTTCACTAATTCAACATGTATACGTATGTTATTTTACCGATTATTTGGTTACCATCTCTATTTCACCTTAGTGAAATTTTTAATTAGATTTCCTTTTTCTTGCATATCCGTTAATCTTTTATTTGTCGTTTTACCATCTACATTTGGGTCTGTGTGACTATTAGTGTAATTTACTTTTACCGGGTCTGTGATGTTATTTTTTGATTCTAATAATCTGACCTATTTTTCATTCTAAGTTGATATATGGTATATATTCTTTGAGTAAAATAAATAAATAAATAAAAACCCCCGTTAAATTTTAATGTAAAATAAGAAAAAAAAAAAAGAATAAAGAATGAAATGTTATAACATAACCAAAACGGCATGTAGTTGTACTTAGGTAGTGTCCACATGTGCACAAAGGTTAGGACTTAGGGGGAGGATGGAGGGAGGGGTATGGTAGGGAGACCCAGTAGGGTCACGTGGTCGGGGTTCTTAGGACATAGGACGTAGTTTGGATCTGACCGCTAAACAAAGAATACACTATAATATGTAAAAGTTACGGTAAGAGGGTTTAGTAGGGTGGGAGAGGGAGAGGGTGTCTCAGGTTTTGAGTAAAATTTACACTTTTTTTTCACATATCCAATTTTCATTTTCCTATGTTGTTCTATATGGTATTTTGTGATTAATTTTTTTTTCGTGTTCATATATTATAATACGTTTCAACTAAATTCTCATTCCTTATAATGATCCCTTTTCTCCCTGTAAAATTTTATTTTCAGTTAAGTAGTTCACCTGTACTATTAAGATTTACACTACATGGATTGTCGTTTCAAATTTCTATATACTTCGTTTTTGACTATCTTTATTATTGTCATCCATCTGTTCAGAGGAAAACTAACTCTAAAGTTCCACAGTGAATTATCAACTATCTTGTTTACTATCTCGCTCGTATCTTTTAAAGTTGTTGTGACAGTTGGTTCAACTGGATTAATGGTAAATATCTTGTCAAGTCGGTTGTTTTCGTCTTATATTAAGAAAACTCAAGAGTACCCTGCTAGCGGTTCCATCTTGTATAAGACTCGATATTTTATGTAGAGTTAGTTAAATTTAAAGAAATTGGTGTTCTTTAAGTTCAATCTTTAGTCATTGTCTTACTATAGACCTTTTAGAAGATCGTAAACCTTTAATTTGTTGTGTTAAAATGTAATAATATCAGTTAACCTACTTTTATTACACTCTCAGAACTCACGTCTAATCGTTAAAAAGAGTTGATAGGAATGTCAAAAGGACTTCGAGACGTAATTTCTAAATATCTAAATAGAACTCTAGTTCAGTTTTCAAATAACAGAGCTACTTCATTGACCTTACAATAGTTTTGTCCATAATAAGAAAAATATACAACATTTAATGGTATCCAGAAACAACTCGCTCTCTTTCTGGTTCTGTATCTCTACCTCTTTCTTCCCCCTCTCCCCTCTCTTTCTTCTACTTCTCTTTCTCTTCTTCACCCTCTTCTTTAAAAAATTTTTGTACTCACCTCAATAACGGTGTTATTTTTTATAAGTCTATATCACTCTAGTCTGGGAAAGTCTTCGGGTCTCGTTGAGTCGAGTTTTCTTGGTGTTCTTCTATTTTTACAAAGTGAAAATTAAGAAGACAAGATAGATATTTTTATAAAATGGTATTGATACTTAAGGATCCTTCTTACACCGACTAAATCACAAACAATTCACCTTCAGGTCATGAAACCGGTGGAGTACGTTTCTCAACTGGGTAACCTTTTCTGAGACTACGACCCTCCCTAACCCCCGTCCTCCTCTTCCCCTGATGGCTCCTACTCTACCGACCTACCGTAGTGACTGAGCTACCTGCACTCAGACTCACTTGAGGCCCTCTACCACTACCTGTTCCTCCGGACCGTACGACGATAAGTACCCCAGCGTTTCTCAGCCTGTGCTAACTCGCTGACTTGACTTGACTTGTCATTTTACTCCAAGACCTAAAAAAAGGTGAAAAAAAAAATTGGAACAACCAATTGTATAAAAATTTTTATGACTTTCCCGTGACTCGGTTTAAGGTACCATGGGTACGACTGTTGGTACGGATAAATGACTCTTAGAATTAAAAACATTCAAAAGGAATATCCAAATATCCATAACCTGACTAATTATTAAATCACCTTGAACTCTCCAAAACACGAAGACCGACACGATAGAACCTATAAAAATGGTCAGACACTAAAATTAGTAAATAGATTCAAGAAGAGATGAACAAGTGTATATAAAAATTATCTTTAAACCTTTGGATGCCGACTCTTACCACCTAAATAGAAGGAAATATAAGAAGAGGGAAAAAGTACACAAGTAAAAATACACATACAGGAAAAGGAACTTTACAGAGAAGTACAGAAAACGGGTAAAAGATTAATCTAAACACTGACTCAAAATTCTCCAAAAATGTACAAAACTTATGATCAAGAAACGACCTATACATCAAATGTTTATAAAAGAATATCAGACATCGAATAGAAAAATAGGAATTATGTCATGGAAAGTTTCTCGTCTTTATAATTAAAACTACTTCAAACTAAATAGTCAAAAAGTCAATCCACGAATATATAAGAAAGGTGAATCGTATGGTTGTATCTAGTAATAGGAAGAAAAGTTAAAATAAACGAGAAATATCATTTCTATCACTGCAAAAATCAATAGTATCAACAGAGAAAGATAAATTTGGTCATAAATCAAGTATTATGTATTATGGAAGATGAATCTTATAAGATCCGTTTGGTTTTTTACTAGGATTATACTAAAACGGACTTCTCGGAACCTACACACACGTAGTGTCAACTAACATCACAGCCATGTTTAATAAGAGTCACAACAAAGACTTGTATTTAAAATTATCGTAGAGGTCAATAAACAACTAGGACACTATCTCTTTTATGACAAACAGTCACAACCTCACCTATATCAAAAGTACAGATCACACCATACATTTGTCCGAATTCGGTTTTAACGACATTTTTACCACAGTCAAACTCAGACACTACATAATCCGTAACGTGTCTCAAGGTACTGTTTATACAATTTATACTAGGAAAGTCATTTTGTACTATCACAGAGGATACTTGTCAATATTTCTGATATTTCTTTCGACTCACGACTTCTTAACTACGAAAACTTGACACCACAGCCTCTTCTGAGAACTCTCAGGGAACCTGACGTTCCTCTAGTTTGGTCAGGTAGGATTTCCTCTAGTCAGGACTAATAAGTAACCTTCCTGACTACGACTTCGACTTTGAGGTTGTGAAACCGGTGGACTACACTTCTTGATTAAGTAAACATTTCTGAAACTACGACCCTTTCTAACTTCCGCCCTCTTCTTTCCCTACTTTCTCCTACTCTACCACCCTACCGTAGTGGTTGAGTTACCTGTACTCAAACTCATTAGAAGTCCTCAACTACCACCTGTCCCTCCGGACCACACGACGTCAGGCACCCCAGTGTTTCTCGACCTGTGCTGACTCGTCGACTTGACTTACTTATCAATGAAAGTAAGATAGGACTTCCTATCTGGACGTAATATCCGGACAATATTATTTACTGCGTTTCCTACGATTTTCAATTCGTTTCAAACTTTCTTTGTGGTGAATGAATGATAAGACACAAAAAAGATCAACGGCCTTAGACGTAAGTCCCTGGAGTAACACCGGTGACAACGACAGTTCATGTGAGTCAGATTGAGACACACGATACGGTTCTTACCCGTCCATTGGTTCGACGGTCCGAGTGGACCTCCCTTCGACACCAAAATGTTTTGCTATGAGTTTTTAGGTAGACGGAACCCTTGATCTGACCGAACTTTTCCTTCTACAACGGTTCAAAAAGAGAAACCCAAACAGTCATAAATGAGCCACTACTGATGTTTCATAACAACCGTAATTCCCAATCTTACCAGGAGAACAAGAAATGGACCTTACTCAACCGTGTAAAACCTAATCGTCTGACAATTATCGAGGATACCTTGATCAAATAAACGAGTGGAGGAGGGACAGTCATCATAAAGGTCACTTCTCCTTCATCCTTCATGATCGGGTAATAAAACGTCGAACTTCCCATAAAAATAAATATAAAGACATTCAGTAAAACGATTCTGAGACGTTCGACCCTCAATCGTAGTAGAAAATTTTAGTTGAAATAACTCCATATTTAAATATATGTCATTTTACATGGGAAAAAATTTTTCAAATTGTGAAACGTGTCTAATATACTAATAAACTGGTGATGGTGTCAGTAAGACTTGACTACAATTCGATCTCTGGAAGAAAGAATCACGTGGTCGGGTGTCTCATCCGAAGGGACCACCGAGTCTGTCATTTCGCAGACGGATGTTACACCCTCTGGGTCCAAACTAGGGACCCAACCCTTCTAGGAGACCTCTTCCGTTACCGTTGGGTGAGGTCATGAGAACGGACCTTTTAGGGTACCTGCCTCCTCGGACCATCCGATGTTAGATACCCCAGTGTTTCTCAGCCTGTGCTGACTCACTGAAGTGGAGTGGAGTGGAGTCGGGTGTCTCATGTCTTGGTTCCACCGAGTAGTGGTCTTGAGACGATCGAGACCCCACTTGGACCTAAATGGTATTATTGAAATCGTGACAAAGAAGAGTACCACAGAACTCGAGGAGAGATCTGCAAACAATTTAATAAATCGGGTATTCACTCTCCCCTATCACCTATAATTAGTCTTAATTAATTATAATTATTGGACCTTCTGGGAAAGTTTAAGTCGTAAAATCACTAACGGATGACAGACTCTTCTCGATCTGTGCTGAATCACTGATTTTTGACAACTTTCTAACGATTGGACATCATTGTTTTTAGACCTTCTAACACCGACGACCAGATTATTCAAGGTCATTCTGGTATGAAATGACGACTATAGGTTTTCAAGATCTTTGAAGACATTATAATTATCGTACGGAGTTTACAGTGACTCCTCATTTTATACTTATCATAAATATTTTGTACAATGGGATGGAAAATTTTGATAAACATGAAGTAAACCGGACTAAAAAAAAAAAAGAGGGGTGTTTTAACTATCTAAACTCCCCTGATACGGGTTTCTTTAGGTAATTCTTTGTACAACAACCTCTTCATAAGTAAAATTACGGGTACAGGAAGTCCAATAACCGTAGCCTCGTCCTGTCGTCAGAGCATATGTGACGTGTGCGGAACGTCCACTATTCCGTTTAATAACCACCGAATCTGTAGTGGGTGTTCACGAAAGGTACTTCAAATTTGGACCGCACTTCTCTCGTCTTTAGAGGTTACGGTAGCTAGTCATACAATGACCTTGATAGCCGCTCCATTTTCCCGACAATAACTCACCCCAAATGGGAAAGGACCAATTGACAGCAGTAGTGATGTTTCTCTTTTCCATAGTCCAACGGTTTTTCAAACAAACCCGAAAAGACATTCTACAATACCTTTTTGAACTTACTTGAAAACCGGTAGTATAAAAAGAACTTCGAAATTTAACAGATTTTAATGATTAGATTTGTTGGAAACAGAGTAAATGGAAAGAAACCGTAAGAAATAGGGAAAGACTGTGGTGTCTAGTAGACAGAAGAATCTAGTATCGAGGACTAAATCAAAAAATACGAACATGGGGGACGACCATGACTCAAAACTACCGTTCCTGACAAGAAGTGGGTAGAACCTACAGACAGTGTCACGGTCCGTACAACGAACGACACACTACCTACACATAAGTCGTAACGCATGTCCAATGAACTGTCGTCCATCGTTTACGGGGGGTGTAAGAGGTCTTTGAGGTAATTGTTGAGTCACATAAACACAATACCAAGTACAAGAAATTACAAAAGATGGAATTTCTTCCATACTCCCTCGTAATTTTAACGTCTATAATCCATCGGACGATTTTTTACATCCTGAATCGGGTCAAAGACCTTTATGTTCACGTATTACCCATCACCAATGTTTTATTTTTAATTCAAGACCAGAAGACTCCCCCACTCAGTCGAGGTGATCCAACAGGTCGGTCTCTGTCCTTCGGTGTTATGTTAGTCGTTCACAACGACCTCTTGTACGGAACATTGGTCCTCCACGAAGTTTGTCAGAAAAAATTTTTACTGCAATTATGAACTATAAAGACGAACTAGTAATGTGTTGTCTAACCCGAGATTCAGGACCTTCTCCTGAATTGTATATACTTATTCTTATTTTCATCTAACATCTCATGATAGACTAAACATAGTCTATCATGACTTTTACCACATTATGAACAGAAAGGAGGGACAGGGGTGAATGTCCCACTTCTAAACTAGTTCACCTTCCGGGACAAACTCCTCCAGGGACTCGACAATTGGCTCTGTCTTTTTTTCCTTACCCAACTGTTTGAATTACTTCAAAGGCAGTCGAGACTACGGAAGAAAGGAAAGGCCCTGTTATATCTGTCTCGATTTTCCCATTCATACTTCAACCACACACAAACGTATCTAAACCAATAATACATGATTGACAAAACTTTATCACGAAGACTAAAAAAGTCAAGAGAACTCAATGTACATTCAACACTACTATGCTATATAGTCATATTACCGATCTCTTAATAAACGAGACACCTATCGGGCTTAAGACAGTAAAACGGAGAAACTGTTACTCAGTCATACGTTACACTTAACAACAATCGAATGAGAGAAATGACCTCGACCGTCACCATCACCAACTAAGATCGTACAAACCCGTACTCCAACATAAAACTCTCAGCCAGAGACAGAAGGGGAGGGTCTCACCGCACCGGATGTAGCGACGGGGAAGGCCAAGACGGCGACTGTTTCAACACTAGCTCCGAACGCTACTCGACCCTTATTAGGAACGAGTGTGCTTAGAGGCCGAGAAGGTAGTGACTGAAGTAGTTATGTAATAAAATATGGGACGGACACACATCCACTTTTTAGTACATACCTTAAAACTTTTATTGGAAAAAATTTTGATTTCGTATTTCAAAAGTATTAGAAGTCAGATGTGACAGAATCAATATCCGTGACAGAAATAATAACATTGAATTATCATTTAACACTTTAACCCATCACACTCAGGAAGTGTCATCAGAAAACCTTTCTAAAGAACCGATACAGGTCCAGGAACCGTAAAGGTATATTTAAAATCTTAGTCAATCAGAGACAAAAATGTCCTTTTTTGGAGAACTCTAAAATTAACCGTAACGTAACTTAGACATCTAGTTAAATACCTCTTGACTGCATGGTAGAAGAGAGAGAAACTTCTAACTAGGGGAAACCAAGGGTGGTCGAAAATCAACGAAATGTCCTCGAAGTTTATCTGGAAAATTTATAAAAGCCGGTTACAAGTATTAATGGACGTCCTCCTAATCAGGTTTTTAAATGTGGTTATTTATATTATTAAAGATTATTAACCAAATCGAATTTATCGAAAATATAAAGATTCATTAAAGATCGTTTCATAAAAAAAGGGGAGATCCTTAAACTGACAAAATTCAAAAGTTTTAACAATTAATCGTATATCAACATTCGTCAAAAGACTTAAAAACTTTCTAGAAATAATACCTACAAAACCCTACTTGTGTTTTATCATTTTAAGATGCATAGATATTATAAAGTACTGAAGAATTCAAAATAGATGGGATGAACGTTACGGATTTGTGATAAAACTTCGTTTCAGATATATAAAGTAAACATTTATAAAGTTAGTCAATTATATTTTTATTTCATCTTTTAAAAAATTTCCTTATAAGAGTGTGAAATCTTTTACGTGCTGATGAAGATAGTTGACTCTCGTGGTTCTTCACACTGTGGGGTCCCCGTTACCTGTATTGATTATGATTCCAGCACCAAAGATTATGGTGATAGATTTTCCTCGGTCCTGAAGGTCGAATGACGTCAGACTNATAAAGTACTGACGAATTCAAAATGGATGGGATGAACGTTACGGATTTGTGATAAAACTTCGTTTCAGATATATAAAGTAAACATTTATAAAGTTAGTCAATTATATTTTTATTTCATCTTTTAAAAAATTTCCTTATAAGAGTGTGAAATCTTTTACGTGCTGATGAAGATAGTTGACTCTCGTGGTTCTTCACACTGTGGGGTCCCCGTTACCTGTATTGATTATGATTCCAGCACCAAAGATTATGGTGATAGATTTTCCTCGGTCCTGAAGGTCGAATGACGTCAGACTCGTCTTTTGGGTATTGTTTTGTAGACCTAGTCACTTGTCACATGAATTCAACCCCCTCGCGGATCCCGGGTCCTTCTTTTTGTAGTCGGGAGTGAGTAAATACTTGGCAGGGGACTCCCATCGAACACGGTAGGACTATGGAGATCCCCGTGGAAGAATGATTTCGGGTCAGAAACAGGGAAGGACTCTCGTACTCAAGGACATCCAGAAGTTCAAAGGTCACGAAGGTAAGAACCTATGAGAATTTCGAGTAAAAACAATCCGTGTTTAAATGAAATTAAAAAAAAGGAACGTTATAAAATAAAATAAATAAATAAATAAAAATGAAATGTTACGATATAACCAAAACGTTATGTAACTGTACTTAGGTGGTACCCACATATGTTCGAGGGTTAGGACTTAGGGGGAGGGTGGAGGGTGGGGTATAGTAGAGAGACCTAGTAGGGGTACGTGGTCGGGGTTCGTAGGACATAGGACATAGCTTGTATCTGACCGTGAAGCAAAGAATGTACTATGATATGTACAAAGTTACGGCAAGAGGGTTTAGTAGGGTGGGAGAGGGAGAGGGAGTCTCAGGTTTTCAGGTAAGATATGCAGACACAGAGAAAACGACAGAGCGTATGTCCCAGTAGTAATGGTAGAAAGATTTAAGGCATATATACACAGTCATATGACATAACCACAAAAATTAGTTTTTTACCCGGTTTCTTGATTTATCCGTAAAGAGGTTTCTTCTGTATGCCTACCAATTGTTTGTGTACTTTTCTACGAGTTGCAGTGAGTAGTCTCTTTACGTTTAGTTCTGGTGTTACTCCATGGTAAAGTGTGGTCAGTCTTACCGACGCTAGGTTTTCAGATGTTCGTTATTTACGACCTCTCCTACACCTCTTTTCCCTTGGGAGAATGTGACAACCACCCTTACGTTTGATCATGTCGGTGATACCTTTTGTCACACCTCTAAGGAATTTTTTAACGTTTATCTCGACGGAATACTGGGTTGTTTAAATGAAATTTTTTATTTACAATATTTGGTACGGACACACCTTTCACGTAATTTATAGACATCGAACTTCTTAGAAAAAAAAAAAAAGTCGGTACGACACACCGAACGTTCTAGAATCACGGGACCGATCCTTAACTTATACCTGAGGTCGTCACTTTCGTTTTACAAGAGAATTGAGGACCTAGTGGTCCCTTAAGGGTTCTTAGTAAAAATTTATTTGTGTAAATAGTGGTAGTTACTCCACTTTTTCTCAAAACGGTCGTCAAGGGGACGATACGAGGGAGGAATGGTGTGGACAAGAACTAATCCAAGGAACGAAAGGAAGATCCTTTGATGGAAATCCGGCAAAACTATGAGTAGTCAAACACCACTAGAACCCGTGTACGGAACACAATCAACGAGTCAACACAGACTGAGAAACACTAGGGTTCCTGACACTGGGTCGTCTGAGAAGACAGGTACCCCGAAAGGTCCGTTCTTATGACCTCACCCAACGGTAAAGGAAGAGGTCCTCTAGAAGGGTTGGGTCGCCAGTTGGGGTGCAGAGGATGTAATCGTCCGTCTAAGAAATGGTGATTCAGTGGTCGGAGAACCTTAAAACAAAAGAGTAGATGTTTTACCTCAACCTAAACGAGAGTCTCTCCGACTCATCGAGGACTAACAATCGTACGTTAGGTCCCGACCAAATAGTCCAAGTTCAAGGTCGAAACAATGATTGTTCGACACACTACAATCCACTAAGTGGATCTGAAAGGGAGTGAAGGATGAACATTTCACTACAACGTCATGTGTTGAGAATCCCAACGGGATTCCTCATTCACCTTATTTGACAAATTCTCGTGAATCTTGTGGTGGACCCCACACTATCTATTTATGATAAGTATTTTTTTCGATACACAACGAAAGTATTACGAAAACACACATACCCCGTATTTTCCATAGCCTTCTACTATAATCACATACCTTTAACCTAAAACGGAGTCAAAAACTTGACCATCGGTCTTTCAAAGACTCAAGGAAGTTAGAAAGTAGATGAGACAAAAGGGTTTGGGGTGAAGAATGTCGATGGTTTAACCAACCGACCTGGACGTGGTCCCAGGATCGGGTCCGACACTGGGGAGTAGACCCAGTCTCTACAAGAAAGAGACTACCCTAAGTACGCCACTCATCGTGTTTGACTACGACTCTAATTTTGTCGTCTTTGAACTAAGTCACCGGTTTCTTACCTCTTCATCCTTAGATCAAACGTCTAGTTGAAGAGCTAGGTCAAACTCACCTCTGTGGTTTATATATCTTCCAAGTTCCACTTTCCCTCCCTTAACCTTTCACCCCCTCCTTATAAACACTCAATAGGTTCCTGTCGTAACCAAATACCTTAAGAGGTCCGGGTTTATGACCTTACCTATTGGTAAGGTAAGGGGTCCCCTAGGAGGGTTGGTTCCCTAGCTTGGGTCCAGAGGGTGTAACGTCCGTCTAAGAAATGGTCGACTCGGTGGACTGGAGGACTAGACGGAGAACTCTTAAGACATACGTCCAGTCCTTCGTTTCCAATCTTGACCTGTGTCTTGTTGTCTGACCAAGGTTTATCCCTTTCCTCATACAGTTCCGACATATAACAGTGAGACGAATAAATTGAATATACGTCTCATGTAGTTCTCTTCATGACCCGACCTACTTCGTGTTCGACCTTAGTTCTAACGGTCCTCTTTATAGTCATTGGAGCCTATACGTCTACTATAGTGGGAATACCGTCTTTCACTTCTTGATTTCTCGGGGAACTACTTTCACTTTCTTCTTTCACTTTTTCAACCGAATTTTGAGTCGTAAGTCTTTTGATTCTAGTACCGTAGACCAGGGTAGTGAAGTACCGTTTATCTACCTCTTTGTCACAGTTTGAAATAAAAACCCCCGAGGTTTTAGTTACGTCTACCACTAACGTCGGTACTTTAATTTTCTATGAATGAGGAACCTTCTTTTCAATACTGGTTGGATCTATCGTACAATTTTTCGTCTCTGTAATGAAACGGTTATTTCCAGACAGAACAGTTTCGATACCAAAAAGGACACCAGTACATACCTACACTCTCAACCTGATATTTCTTTCGACTCGGGGCTTGTTGACTCCGAAAACTTGATGTCACAACCTCTTCTGATAACTCTCAGGGAACCTGATGTTCCTCTAGGTTGGTCAGTAAGGATTATAAGTAACCTCCCTGACTACAACTTCGACTTTGAGGTTATGAAAACGGTGGACTACGTCTCTTGACTGAGTAACCTTTTCTGGGACTACGACCCTTTCTAACTTCCGCCTTCCTCTTCCCCTACTGTCTCCTACTTTACCAACCTATCGTAGTGGTTGAGTTACCTGTACTCCAACTCATTTGAGACCCTCAACTACTATCTGTCCCTCCGGACCACACGACGTCAGGTGTCCAAGTGTTTCTCAACCTGTGCTGACTCACTGTCTTGACTTGACTAGGTTCCTTTTCCGACACCAAACCTAGACCTCGGGTTACATTGTGGTGAAGAGTTAGGTATACCCACGACCACCCACACAGTCGTATATGATTATATAATGTCACTCGTATAATGCTCTGAGGTACCGATCACCTTCAGTCCATACAGCGGTAGAACCCGGATCCACTAAGATTTGTCAAGAACAAAGAAGAGAGACGTCGAAGGAAGACTTTGAATCTATTCTCACTAGCCAGAGGTAAACTCCCACCCCGTCCCGACATTAAGACCCCATTGTCGGAACTATTGTAATGGTCATTCGTTGTCCTATAATTCCTCCGAAAGACATTGATTTCACGGTAAAAAAGGTAACTTTATTTTACGTGTATATTTTAAATAATAGAATTTGAAAATTTTAACACGTTTAGTCACTAAAAATCATATAAGTATTTCAACATCTCGGTAGTTGGTGATAAATTAAGATCTTGTAAAGGGAGTGGGGCTTTTCTTCCGTGTAAGACTAACGGTCGATAAAAGACAAGAGAGAGAGACCATTGGTAATCATATAAGAGACAGAGATAATCAAACGGATAAGACCTGTAACACATCTTTACCTTTGTATATAACACACCAGAAAACACGGACTGAAGAAAGTAAATCGCACAAAAATTCCAAGTACTGTATCGTATATACTCATGAAGTAAGGAAAAAATACTAGTTTATTATAAGGTAATAAACTTATATGGTGTAGAAATAAGTAAGTAGTCAACTATCTGTATACTCAACAAAAGTGACAAACCTTCTTTTTGCCGCCATACTTGTAAACTCATGTTCAAAAATAAACTTGTGTACAAAAGTTAAGAGAACCCATATATGTATCCTCATCTTTACGACCCAGTACACTATTGGGTTTCCAATCGAAAAAAAGCTTAAATAAATAAATAAAAACCGACCCAGGAGACACTCCCGAAGGAGATCAGTGTCCCGTGCTCGAAGAGTAGTACCTCCGAAGAGAACAACGTCTCGTGTCCGAGATCCCGTGCTTCCGAGTCACCAACGCCACGGACCGAAATCAACGGGGCGTCGTATACCTTAGGAAGGTCTGGTCCCTAGTGTGAGCACAGGGGACGTAACCGTCCTCCTAAGACTTGGTGACCTGGTAGTCTTTTCAGGCTACGAATCGATCCTTGGTGGTTTGACAAAAGGTGTCGTCGACGTGAGAAATGAAAAGATACTCGTCACATACAATCCCAAGGTTAAAGAGGTGGTTTCACTGTGCTAGTCGTGAACCGAGGTGTACAATGTCGATTACGTCTTAATATGTCGTATCGTCCAAAGTAACATTTTAGGACAGGTCGTCAGAGGACCGTCTCTGTCACAAAGAAAGACCTTGATTGGCTACCAAAGGTTTCATTACACTACGTTTCTCGAGGGACCCGTGTAGGAACCGGACGTTACAAAAATGGGATTCCCGTCAGACGACTCTACCAGTCCGACGTCCTACCCACTAAGGTCGGGGTCGGGTGTGTCCCACGACTGGTAGTGGGATACGACCGGTGGAGGTTTGTTTCATTGAAGTCCGGAAACCTCCGGGGTGTGTTCTCGGTAAAATTCTTTTTCAACCGAGGATTCTAACGATTTTGAAAATCAGAGATTTCTCATTCATTTCTCCTAAGTTCCTTTACATTTTGTACGAAATTATAGAGTATGGATTGTAATGACTTCTTACAATTTTTTACTTAAAGGGTAAACCCCGAAAGTCGACTTCGTAGTAAAGAGAACGATAAAATAATGAATGTCATAAGAGAAGTGAAGGAGACATTAAATATATCTAAAAACAAACGTTAAATTTAACTTAGAGAAATTAAAATTACTCCTATACTTTATCGTACTATACCGTTACTATTATTGAAGGTAGAGGTTATAATGACGGTATATATGAGAAATTTTTATTTAAAGAATCAGACTTTTTAGATCCCGTTACAGTAAAAACACGACATGGACGAAACAGTTGGATACACCAATAGAAATTTACAGGGGTTTGCACTCTTCAGGGTTCTCACTAAAAAAAAAATTACCAACTTTAGATAGATGACTTTTACCCAAAAAAATTAACCTTGAACGGTGAAAAGGATGGTGTCATTACCCTCAAATGACTTACCCTTCGTCAAAGTCGGAATTTACACGACTACACAACAAAGAATTAGTGAAATTACTCAAAGTATGTTGATCTTTACCTCATCTTAAAAGTCACCTTCATATTAATTTACCTTTTCAGTAAAGGATATGAACATTAAGGGTGGACTAGTAAAGAAATAAGTGGAGGCGTCTTATAGACGGAATATCCGAAGACAGTAGTCACAATCAGTCAGTCAGTATAGACTTAAAAACGCAGGAGTTCCTGCATCGGGTGGTCCGAGGAGACAGGTACGTTAAAGGTCCGTTCTTATGACCTTACCCAACGGTAAAGGAAGAGGTCCCCTAGAAGGATTGCGTCCCAAACTTGGGTCCAGAGGACGTAACGTCCGTCCAATAAAAGATAGACTCGGTGGTTCCTTACATCACTATAAAATTATGGGTAATTGAACATATTAAGTGAGTCCAGTAATTTCGACTTTTGTTGTTTTTATGTATTATTCAAAAGGATGTTTAGTTCACGTCGTTCTGTTTCATATTGAAGTTTTGACGTTAAAAAGATTCAGACTATACAAATGCTGAAAATAGACTAAAACGAACTTAACGGTTACAGAACGGATATAGGTCTAGCCATAAAATTAATACGGAAAAGTCAGACCGGACGAATTCTTACAAGAGTCCCTGTTGTCATTGTACTCAATCATTTTTGACATTTTCTAGAAACCTTTACGAGCACAAACTTACTAAAACGACTCTTCGTCATTTGCTCTTTCAAAATGGTGAAACGTAACACTATGGTTGTGTATTTTTTTCCGGTGATTAAAACAAATTAAACAAGATCAATAGATTTACATCAATGACTGAGTGATAACTTTATCGAAACAAACATTCAAACCATATAACGAAAACTCTTAGATCGTCCGTAAAACCTTTCCACCATGAAAAAAAATTTAAAATTTACGCCTTGAACGTCCAAAATGTCAAGTCACACGTTCAACAACTGTCCGAGTGAGACACAAATTATATCAGGTCAACCTAAATGAATGTACGTGTAACCCCTTTTATCAAAATCCGAACAGTAATCTATTCATCAAATTTCGGTTCAGTCAGAGTTGAGCAAAAACAAAAAAAAAAAACTGGTACGGTTCTCCGTATAGTCTAGAATTAAGGGGTCGGTCCCTGACTTGGACGTGGAAGACGTCACCCTTACACCCCAGAATTGGTGACGTGTCGATCCCTTCAAGGTGGACAAAAAAAAAAATTTCATTAAATAAATAAATAAAAACCCACGTGAGTCAGAAAGATCAACGTCTCTCACCCCCCGATGAGAGATCGACTCCACGAACCCGAAGAAAGACACCACCGAAGGGAACACCTCGTGCCTGAAGTCCCACGTACCCGAAGTCGTCAAACACCGAGTGTCCGAGTTATCAACACCGCACCCCTGAAGGAACGAGACGTCATACACCCTAGAAGGGCCTGGTCCTTAGCTCGGGTACATGGGACGTAACGTTCCGTCTAAGAGTCGGTGACCTACTCCCTCCGGAGGAGGAATGCAAAAATTTACGTTTCTGAAAAGTTGTCCTACCTCGACCCCACGTCTGAAAGTGATCACATTAAGGACCCGGAGAAATGGAATTTCTACCTCCATTGTCGGTGAAAGAGAAATCGTTCAGATGTTATCCCAAAGGGGAATGTGACACTCTAAACATGACCCAGTGTAAGAGAGAGGTATTCGTGACTACTGAGTGCAATACACTCTGTCAGTGAATCATAGTGACACTAGACAAGAAGGACTTACTAAAAAGGATAGAAAGTGTACATGTCAAGTCGATAGAACCGTTGATGACCGAACTATTTCGACATGTAAATCACTACAATTGTCTTCACACCCCAGACCCAGGACGAATCCTGAGTAGACCCGACATCAGAGATATTCTGGTATTCTGGAGAGGGTTTACTCTACGATTTACCGTTCCTTGAAACATTTGACATGATATTTGGACAAGGTTGTACTCCAAAACCAAAAGACTTGTTTATTTGGGACTCTTTTCAGAGAAAGACATAAATCAGAATTATAAGTAACGGTCCACAAAGAACTTTATGAAAGAAAGTAACGTGTTACCATATAATTTTTCATAAAAGGTACAGAACATATAATACTTAATGATTAGAAAATGCCAAATGATTAAATAAAGGTCACGACGACAAAATGATAAGATTTACGATCTATATTAGAGTTTCAAGACACCCAAGGAGTTTCAATTTTACTTTTCTTTGTCGGAAAGGTCTGGTCCTGATGCGTTTGAAAGAAGTAGACCCGTGAAGTCCCAGTCGACCGTAAATAATTCCGTTCAACCTAACTCCAATAATGTGGTGTCACGAAGGGATTAACTTATGGAGTCAGTAGAAAAAGAAAGGGAATATAAGGGAGACTTATCTACACATAAATTACTTCCTGTCTTTCCTTCACCCTTTCTCCTCTCTTAATATTACCAATCTTTTATTGTCACTTTTCTAATAAAGCTAATATGAAGACTTCTCGATCGATCGTTCAATTTATTCATAAACTTAGGTGGATTTAGACTATTTCACCTTTTATATTTTAATAAAGGTTGTGACCTTCTCTGTTTTCCTATTCTGGCTTAGATCCAAATCCCTGACTGTCTGAATCGTTTTGAACATAAATTTAGTGGTCTTACATACTCTGACTTCGTGATGGATGACACGATTGCTCCGTGGAATTTAGTGGTTTTAAATCTCGGTACATGTATCCAAAAGTTTACAAACGACTCATTGTTTCCTTTTTTTTTTGTACGTCCGCCTAAGAAATAGAAGGGGGACTTCAAGAAAGAAAAGAAAGAAAAACCGACGTAGCCCAGAATCAACGTCGTACGTCCTAGAAGACAAAGCCGTGTGCCCGAATCAACGGGGCACCGTACACCGGAGAATCAAAGGGTTGGTCCCTAGTTTGGACAAAGGGAACGTAACCTTCCGTCTAAGAATCGGTGATCTGGTGGTCCCTTTAGGCGGGGACGGCGGGTGGGGGGTGGTTAAAGAGACACATTTTTTCTTCTGTGTTATAAGTTCGATACCTTACATTTAGAAAATAATTTGCCAACAGAAAGGTGTCATCATTTCGAAACCGTGTATGTCATATTTTTTATTAGTGGTTGGTATTAATCTGGTTTAAGGAGAATAGTTGACGTATGATTCACAGAAGTTATGTTAAAAAAAGGTATATTTTTATGACCCTTTTTAACTATTTATTGTCCATTCTTTTTCTATAAAGATCCGTTAATGATCTTAGTAAACCTTTTTCACTCATGACACCGACAAGACTTATGGTGTCATTTTTCCTGTACGACAAGGATGTTATAACGCCCGGTCTGTCAATTCACCTTCGTCTTCACAAGTTCATTGAAAGGATGAATTTTAAAACCATTATAGTAAAGTTCTGTAAAACATAGAACCAACCACGTACACGAAGGGATACCTAGGGTTAGGTTTAGTGTTCAATCTTAGTGAAGTAAATTTTATGACTCGCCGTAGTTTATAAAACCTCTTATCTATTGGATGACGAGGGTACATACTCTTTTCAGAGTTTTGTGAGGGTCCCACTACGAACCTCTTCGACACTCAACTCGACTTCGACCTCTTCAATGAGGTCTCGTTTCCCGAATTCTTTCTTTGTGTGATTGTACCCCAGACGATTGTGGTGAGGTCAAACCTACCTGGAACCGTCTCTAGGTGCGAACAAAGAGACCCAACCTTTATAATGAGAGCCCTTAGAAGACACAGTCGGACATGTAGGTTTCCGTACTTCGTGAGTTAACCTGTCAACTGTAAGACATTTTTATCTTCTCTCTTCTTTTTTAGTTGTCGTTTATGACATTTCGGATGTCTTCTTTTTTTCCCCTTCCCACCGAAGAGACTGTCAATGAATATCTACCCTCTTATGAAGATCGAAATTCGTGAATCGATATGTGACCCGTTGTCCTCTACGAGTTCTCTTGGGTGTAATACAATGTTCTATGTCATAAGAGGAGAATCCAGTAAATTCAAAAATTTTTACAAGTAAGTCTTCTTTCCATGGATATTTTTCTCTAACGGATGATACACGGGTTAGCGGAAAATTCCTCTTTGTACGTCCCGTGGTTACTTGAATGTCACAAACAAGAGACTACCATAGAGACTCTTATGACCAACATCCTCACCCGTCACCTCGGAAGCAATGGGCCAAGTCGGGGACCAGACGCCGTCAACAGTGTTGCGGTCGGGACTCTCTCGTCTCCGTAATTCAATCTTCTCCAAATCCTACTGTGTTCTTGTAGCGTTAAATCACGAACACAGTTTCTTCTTAAAGTCGTGAGTTCGACCGTCTTATGTGCGTCAATTGGTATTTCCTTCGTGACTACTACTAAAGTACGTAAATATTGAGTCTCTTATGTAAGACCGACCAAAGAGTGGTAACATGTTGACGGAAACAAATACGAAATGGAAAAAGGACTTTACAGGGTATTTGAGGGTACATACGATCCAGCGAAGTCAGCACAGACCGAGAAACGCCGGGATACCTGATGTCGGCGGTCCGAGGAGACAGGTACCCTAAGAGGTCTGTTCTTATGACCTCTCCTGACGGTACAGGAAAGGTCCCCTAGAAGGGTTGGGTCTCCAGCTTAGGCACAGAGAGTTCAGAGGACGCGACCATCCACCCAAGAAATGGTGATCGTGGTGGACCCTTGGTAGACCGTTCCGAGTAAGGTGAGGATTGAAAGAATTATTCGAAAGGTGTGATCTACTTCCCTCTCCAAAAGGATCTTAGGATCCCGTAAATTTTTCCTGCATTCTAGTGAACCTGTCTGTGGGAATAAAATGTACATTCCCATTTCTCTGGGTCTCTTGATTGACCGACACTCCTCGGACTTTTAGTGTGTCATTGGACGGTGGGTCGACCCACTTATGGTCAGCAGTACCAGAAAGTGACCCTCCAGGACCCTGAAAGGTCAGTTCACTCGAAGGAAAACGGGATTTAATTGGACTCAACCCGGAAAAAAAGAATACTGGGCTTGTTTGGATTTATTATACTAGTGAAAGAAAAAATATAACGGTCAATTTATAAAGTCTGCATAAAGAGGTAAATTTTCGTATAAGGGTATTATGTAATGACTCTGTTATGTCCATTTATGTATAATATCTTAGTTGCTTAGAACGAAAGTATATTTACTACATTATTATGGATGAGGACAGAGATCACAAAGTAAATCGTGAAACGAAATCTTGTCCACAGTATGTACTTTCTAAAATACACGTATTTAGTTCTCCGTCTCTCAGATTTCACTCTGGTTTTGACTGACACGTTGTTTAAGTGAATGGGTAAATAAGTGACTCGTGTACTGATCTTTGCTGATCCAAGACACTAGAAATATGCACAATTACTCTCTGGTTCTGTAGGGGGGGATGGGTTGATGTTCACCACCCTATTCTAGTCTCATCGAAGACCCCGACGGGAGTCGGTCTGAGGACTACTTGGAAGGGACGACGGTCAAATTAAAAGGATTTTTTTTTTTTTTTTGGGGTAGAAGGTAGTGCAAGGGAAAGAAGAACCCATGGACGTTGACCGATTATGGTTTCCGTAGTTGACGACTCAGGATGGGTCCTCACACTCGTACAAGAATTCCATGGTCTTAAACTTTTTCGACAACCCCTCCCATACAAAAGTAATTTTTATTTCCTTACAATACAAGGCAACGAAAATACATTCAATGTTTCCGTAAAATAAAACTCTAAAGCTTCTACTCTCCTTTCTTGTCCTGAAACCTAATCTCCTTTCTTGTCCTGAGAAACCAATATGACTTCATTCTGTGTCTAATCTTTACCAACTCTTCATGACCGTATTTATTACCAGAACGTTCCGGGAGGTATTCACCGGGGGTGAAGAAGGGTAAATTACAGAATGGTGACTGTTGTCCGTCTCCCACTAAAGGGGTCTCGGGTGGACACGGTCGAGGAACGGTAGGGTCCTCCACACGAGAGAGACGAAGGGACGACGGAGCTGGTGTTAAACGAGTAGGATTTCGGGTCGGTCAAGTACTAAGAGAAAAGGTGGTTTTGAACGGACGACTGTAGTCGGATGGACCCTCGACCTAAACAGTCTGGGAGAGTCTTGGACTGAATGAGTCGGACTGAACGTCACATACGATTAAATTACGAAGTTGACATAACAATTCTAGGTCCTGGTAGAAAGTGAGAAAAACAGGGTATAAGGACTCGTGTTGTGGTCTGGATACCATCCGTAGATAAACCCTAATTCTCTCCTATATTTCTTCACTATAAAAGATTATAGACCCATAATGAGTCTTATAAATTGTCGTCACAGTGCCCCGTGGACGGGTAGTCTTACCTCGTCCTCCGGATCACGAGGGGTTTGTAAATTGTGAAATCGACGACTTCTTACCTCCGTCAGACTCTTATCTTCCACACCCCCTCTCCGACTCCAACGGTTCTTTCCCCTCTTGACCTTTCCCCATACGTCATCAGAATGCACGGTTGTCCTTTACCCATGGGTATCCTTCACATTGAGAATAATTAGTAATCGTGTCTTCGGAGGGGGGAATAGATTTATCGTTCCTCGGACCTGATAGACCAGAATGGGCGACCGGAGGTTTCGTACACGTCCTCGTTTACCGTGGTTCTATGAGGAAGACGGTGACAAGAGGGTGCACCATTCAGAAGGGTAGCAGTATCGTGCACCGGAGTAGATGTGTCTGTGTGTTCAGTCTTCACAAATGTTCTGGCCATTGTTATTATGTCTGAACTAGGGAGACACTCCCACCCAAGACAAAGAAAGGATTCAAACATAGTAGTGTCGGGTGGAAGGTGCACAATTATCCTTAGTAGGCATGTTCTCCATGACGATATGTCTATAATCCCGTCATAAAGGTTTCTGGTCTATATTACTTGATCTTTTTCAAGTTACGGTTCTGTCTCTAGTATAAAGTTTTCAACTTAGGTTTCTGAATATTTCGAAAGGACATTGTAAAGTGACGTCTAATATCAGTTTTATGAGTCCAGCCTCTTCACGATTTCACGGGATGTTATTGTAATTTAGTACCGAGTAAAAACTTCGGACAGAGACGAAAGGGTTTAGTCTTTTAATTGTTTGGGTGAGGAGTTCTTCTAGATTTCAGTCAGTAAAGGTCCCTACTCTCAATGTCGAATCATTACTTTTCGCCCTCACAAGTTATCCGTGATTTCTACTAGACACCGTTGCATGCTCCTAGTGTGAACTTAAGAGGAAAAGGTAAAGGTTCTGTGCACGTCGAGTAGTAGACCGGTAAGAGGGGGACTGCTAGGGTGAAGAGAGGTTAGAACATCAAGTGAGGCAACAGTACCGTGGTAAGACCCCCCACCCCTTTTAGTCTCCGTTCCTCAATAACCGTAAAGACTGAGTGTGCTACGACTCACTTTACCCTGTACGGGGGCTTAAAAGTTTCGGGTCATAGACCTTCCTCATCATTCCTTTCAACTTCCAGTGCTAAGGAGACTGTTCGGTGAAAAAACCAACCTAAAATGTTAATAATAGAAACGTCGAATCGTAAAAGAGCCTGTAAAATTCTTGCTTAAATAAGGTAGTATTAGTAAAGTGTTCTTATCTGTTACTGGAAGTAAACTGAAGAGGGATAATTCTAAATTGTAATCCTTCCGATTTGATCCTAAACTCATCTAAAAATCCTTATCTAGTATCTACTTTTCAGTGAAAGCGTCTCTAGGACCCATGTTTCAAGTCAATTGGTTTTTTGTTTCTAGTCAACCGAAGAACATTTATACTTTTCACTTTCTTATTCGGATTTATAGTTTTATTTTTGTTTTTATTACTATTTAGTTACCAACAGTAAGAATGTTCATTTTGACCAAGGTTCCTTATAGAGTTTAAGTGTCAATATATAAGAAATTGAAGATATGTATTTTCTATTGAAAAATTAGAAGTTTCAAATATGATTTTTGTTTGAAGTCTTCAAACGCATTGTATGTACTGAAGATAAAATAGTTGTTTAGTCAGTAAGGATTTTGAAATTTTTATAATAAGTTATTAATACTGTAGTTCCTTTTTTGATACATTCAACTCGGTTTCTTAGTGTATTTAGTTGAATATCGAGACGAGAGTATTGACGCGGATTCATGAATGTATCCATTATTTATGTATCTGAATTTTTGTTAAGTCAAAGTCTTTAATTTTTGGTGGATTAACTATGGTTCACAATTTTGAAGGTTGAGGATTTGTCGTCATGTTGTGAATATGACGAAAAAGGTAAAAGTTTGTCAGTTCGTATCATCAAGACGTAACTTTTTTAGTCAACAAAAAGATAAACAAACTTAATTTGGTAAAGTTTATGTATTCATTTTAGGAGACTTTTAGAAATTTTTCAGATAATACAACATAAAAAGACTTATGTTAAAAACAAATACATACATCCTCCGAACAATATTCCGTATTACCAGTTGTGGATATTTTTATTTGGTCAAAAGTTATCATTAGTGTAGAGGATTTTTGTTTCTGTATTTACGATTATGATTTAGAGTTTCGTACTATTCGTTAAGGATCTTAATAAAATTGATTTTGTATTAAATTTTATAATTTTAGAGAAAATTAATTTTCATAAAAAGTTGACTTCAACTAAGAACTGATAGATGTTTACCTAGTGGAAATGAGGGATCTAATGAACCGTTCCAAGTTCGATAGGTCACACATACACACACACACACACACATACTATGGACACATACCCTCTGCACCTTCTCAATTCACACAAATATATGATACTATACACATACAGACCAAACTTGACTTTGTCACAAACACTCATATTTACAAGTAGAGAATGGTACGATTTGTGGTTTCTAACTTTCTCTAAACTCCAAAGAAACACAGAGACGATGAGAAGTAATCTGAACTGAGTAATTTGGACTGAAATAAGTAAATTGTTCTTTTGAAATTTTTAGTATAATGGTAACGTTTAATTACAAATTATCAGTGACTTTATGTTAGAAACTCTACTTCGGTATAAGTTGTTCATTTTAAAGGGTAGTAAAAATATACTACGTTTTACAATGAAACTCAGTTCGTTAGAGGGAAGTAAACGAAGTACAAACCTTCTCGGAACAGACGGTTTGTACGAAGGACCGTGGGACACGCTAACGTACCTTGACGTTCTCTACCTGTTTCGTTCGATGAGTGATCTACTTAGCGTAGACTTTACTGGTGACGGTTTCGGATTCGTGACCGTGCTCTCAAATTTCGGTCTTAGTCTGTTAGCGAGGGTGAGGAGAGGTTGCCGTATTACCCTTTGGCACATCCCCAGCTTCGTCCTCAGTAGACACCCGACTGAGTCCGGGACCAGTTGACGCACTTCTTTCTCTCTTCCCTTCTGTAAAATAATATCGAAACCTGGTATTCTTCTTTTGGTCTAATAGCATATACTACTGATAAGATTTGGGTTTTAGGGTCATCGTAATTCTTCGTGAGTACAAAGGTAGTCACTTAGTCGAGGAGATTACTTGTTACGAATCTAACACGACCACTTGTGAACGGTGTCGGAGAATTTTCCTCGGGTAGAAGTAAAAACGGGAGTCAAGATTTTTGTTTTTTTGGTGTAGTAAAGACCATTTATATTAAGTATCTTGTACCTTGTCTAGTACTCCGTCAATTCCTGAAGTACCCCACGTTTCCGACCTTTAAGGAGAGGTAGTCATAGACTCACTGGAATTCGAACACTCCTATTATTATTTTTATGAAGGAGGACGACTCCTAGAACACTTCTAGTGTACGCTAGTACTTAAGGTCCATAACCGGATAACGGTTGTGAATCTTGTAAGAGTGGTTTATTTCTCATTAATAATCTCCCACGGAAAACGAAAATTACGTTTTCAGTATCGTTAAAATATATGGTAATTTTACATTGGTGTATTTACACTATGAGTGAAAGTGACTTACAAAACGTATTACGTTTTTCGGATCTAAAACATGTAATAACAGTATTACCAGTCTGACGAAATGAAATAGTTATTTGGGTTGACAAGGTTCATTCTCCTTCATCACCTTATAGTCACTGAATCCTTAGTGATTACCTTAGAGAAGTACAACAGATTCTAGACCAGAAAATACAAAACACTTTCGACTAAAATTTTATTAGATATGTTTATTTCGTACGAAGTTAAGTCAGAGATTTTTAATTTATTTGATTGAAGACACTGAAACTTAGGGTGACGCATGTAAAGAAGAGTGTCACGTTTTTATTTTTTGAGTTTTCGTTATTATAAACTTCACGGATTATAAAACTTTCCCTAGTTTGACCTTCTTTTATTCTCAAAACAGTTTTGATTCTGTAGACTTTGTAGAGTCTCGACCCTCTTGGACCAATCTTACGTCTTATAACGACAACCATTACTCAGCCTTCCTTTTTACCTTCCTTAAATTTGACGATCCTCCCAAAGTTATTGGGAGGATTTTTATTGGTCCTCATTTCAAAACCTCTACCTTAGAAAATTTTTTTACTCCTCCTTTTTCGTGTTTCAGGAAACACGAGAACTTTTAAGGAAAGTGTACCGTAAGATGATCGTTTTGGTGTTCTTCGTTTCCACGTGTAATTTACCTATATATTGAGCTATTCGTATTTTACTAGGTGGGGGGGGTGGTTTTTTTTTGAGTTGACGTTAAGTATCCTCAAATATACATTTTGTTGTGTTAGTAGACATTTTACTCTTTCTTCCGACTCCAACTCCAATTCATAGACCGGTATCTTTATTTTGGATAGTGACCCGCCTATCTTAAATCGTGAGAGACAATTATCCCTTATCTCTTGAGAGGCCACCCTTCTAAGTACCAAGACTAATAAGAGATAAAGTACAAAGACCACTTAGAAATCGACAACGTCAAATTTTTCGGTCGACTATGTGATGACCAAATTTTCCTGAAAGAGTCCTTAAGGGGTCACCAGGTCATCAATCCGGAACCGTGAAAGTGACGGTACCGGACCCAAGTTAGGGACCAGTCCCTTGATTCTAGGACGTTCGGTGTTCCGTACCGGTTTTTTGTTTTTGTTTGTTTATAGGTCCACGATATTTCTTCTCAGTTACTGGTAAATTTGAGATAACGTCAAAACCCGAAGATATCAGAACTTTATACCCGATCTTAGACGGACGGTTGTGTACTCTACGTCCAAGTTGGTTAGGGACTCAGTCCCGGGGACCACCTCCTTTACCGGCGGGTGACCTCATAAGAACGGACCTTTTAGGGTACCTGTCTCCTCGAACTACCTGATGTCAGGTACCCCAGTGATTCTCACTCTTTGTCCACTCGCTGGTTCGTATATGTATGTTAGTACTTTATTACACCCTTATTCCATCGTAAAATGTAGTCCTTGTTTTGGGTCGTCCGTGACTATATACGTCTATTCCTTAAAGGAAATGTCCATTAGTGGTCCTGAAGGGACCACCGAGTCTACCATTTCTTAGACGGACGTTATACCCTCTGGACCCAGGGTCCAAGTTAGGGACCCAACCCTTCTAAGGGACCTCTCCCCTTACCGTTGGGTGAGGTCATACGAACGGACCACTTAAGGTACCTGTCTCCTCGGTCCACCCGATATCGGGTACCTGAACGTTTCTCAGTCTGTACTGATTTCGTTCATTGGGAAAGTGGAAGTTAGGAAAGTCATGAATTTGTACTGAGTCCTCGTCGTTGGATCATTCTACTTCTCCCAGACCCTTATCTCTTGACCTCTGAACACAGGACATAGTGTGGGCCGACCTTGAGTCTCACAACCTGATTTGTTATGAACTTCAGGGAAGGTCCGGATAGTGGTGTAGTACAAACTCTGAGAGAAAGAATAAGAATACATAAAAGTTTGTATGATCCTATGAAACTCCCTTTTTCCTACCTTAAATTTCAACGAGTAAAAGAAGTACCTTAATAAAGGGTTTCAGTTTTCTGTTTTTCTCCTTTTCTTGTCAGTGAACTTCTTCGTAGTGACCCGACCAGGTGTCACACGGGGTTATTGGGCCTGTAAGTGTATGGTCTTAACGGGTGCCACTGGTGGAGGAGCGCTTGGAAGACGGAGACGACCAGAAAATGACGAAGGTGATACTACAACATCCACCGGGGGGACCATTCCGGGCAGTTCCACCGTGACCGTCTCCAAGGTCCTTGAGCTTTGACGTTACTAATCGTATAGGTTTCACCCCCTGTTTCACAATGTCACTCCTTAACTGTACTGAAGGGGACAAGAAAAGAGTTATTGAGGATGACACATTTGTTCGTTTCCCTCTGTTTATTTTTACCTCTCACGTTTCCAGGGTTGATTGGTTCCTCTCTTTACCTTAAATTCACTCCCCAACAAAGATGGACGGTCTAAAAGGACGGGGTTTAGATGCGACGCACGAGGTATCAATGGTCCTTGGGAGTGATTAAGATCTCTGTCGGAGGAGAAGCAAGATGAAATCAACGTTCAGACCCGTTCGGGTCACCTTCGGGACCGGTAGGGGGGAGTGTATTTTCCCCCTGTGACACGAGAGACCCTCTGTAAGTAGGATGGGTTCACCGTAGACTGAGGTTGTACCCCAGGAAGTTTGTGAAACAGACTCCCCGTTTAGGAGTTTGAGGATAAAGATTCGAGTTTTCAGAAGTCAAAAATTTTAAGACGGTGAAAGATTTTGATTCTTTTGTCATTTTTGACTATCGTCGTTTTGTTCTCTTTAAAATCAGTCGTTTAGTTAGTGAATATCCGTGTCGAAGTCGGTTTCAGAAAGAGGAAACTGTATACCATCTTTTACCCTAAACTAAGAAGTTTCCTGTTTGGTATTACTATCGTAAACTCGGGAAGGATTTGTTTTCAGTTAAGTCCGTCCTAGAGAGAGAGAGAAGATTCTAGTAAAGAAACAGATATAATGACACCTTGGAGTTTGTTAACTCTCATTGTCTTCACTAAAATAAGAGAGGTGATTTGCTTTCGATTACTATGAGACCATGTAGAGAATTTCATCTCAGTAGAACTCTAATTTTTTTTTTAGTCCTGAATTTCCCTATTGACATATGTATATCGACTAAGTGAAACGACATGTCGTCTTTGATTATGTTGTGACATATCGTTAATTTGAGGTTAGTTTTTTTATAGTTCTGAATTAGTGTAAAGATTCTCCAGGATCTTCATCCCAGTGACCTGTAGTCTCGACCAGTAAAGTCATCGGATCGAATGAAAAAGGGGTTCACAGGGTCTTCATTTTCCTTTGTACTCAATGGACATTCCCAAGAAGTAGTTACGGTTGACCTACTGTACTTTACTATATAAGTCTCGAAAGGACCTTACCCCAGGTACTCTACCAACAGACTCTCTCTCGAAGAACAGGACATCTTCGTAAACCTAACTCAGGGTGTCGTACTCCCATCTCTACTACCAGATGCAGAGGGGACCCCTGTACTGGTTAAACCTAGAGGAGTAAATGTGAGCCGCCTATGCCAGAACCGGATACGGAATGCCCCCACCGGCAACACCCGCCACACCAAGCGGATTTTGGTACGAGGAGTTTCTAGTAAACAACGGGTTCTGACCCGACGACTGGTCTTCACGGCCCTTCGACTTATGGCAAAGGTCACAGTATGGGTCCCAACCACTACTTTCCCCAGAAAACTTGACACCTCCCTTGTAGGTTCTAGAGACCAGGCACTTCTAACCCCACACCTTCCCAATGGTCGACCCCCTCGAGTAGATCGGTTCTCTCCAATCTCGGTTTTTTCGTTTCGCACAATTCGAGGGTCTTCATCGGAGTCCTTCAGTAATAGTTAAGTCCGTTGTTGCTGATAAAATGTTAGACTAGTTTCGAGGACTTTTTAATCGTCAAGAATTTAGTGTTTTGTGAAAAAAAGGGGTCTTTCTTTAGAAATACTAAAAGGAGTTTCAAAAGAAATATCAAATCTTCCTTTTTTTCACAATCATACTTAAATAGTATGTTTCGAAACTTTACGATTCGGTGTATTTTCGACGGAGACGAGCTTAATTCGGATTACCTTGACTTTATACGTCCGAAAAAAGGGGAGAAAGAGTGAACTCTTAGTACAATATTACTGATCTTACATCTGATTAAAGTGGTAGACTTCATACTCTTATAGTCTCCAAACCACGTCATCAAAAAGTAGCAGACTTTACAAATCTTATCCAATTTTGTGTATTGTATTTTAAGTAAATTTTTAAGATAGTCGTATTTATTTCGTAAAAGAAGTTTAATTTGACTTTAACCTATTTTTCATTCTGTAATAAATCAAGTTCGGAGTCTTTAGTTTATCATTTATTTCTGTTTACTCTTTCTCAAAAGAGAAGGGAGGGGTGAAAAATATTATTGTGAAAATTGAGGTTTTCTTATATGTCTACTTGTCGTTACTAACTTTGAACCGAAAATGTAAGATTATAGACCAAACTTGAAAGATTTCTACTTATTTTCCAGAAATATAACTGACCGATCCTTTTTTTACTTTGACTTGAGACGTCTACCAGTCCAGTAAGAGCGATAGTTTTTCGTGTTGTATGTACGATCCGACAATCTCTTTTTTTTCAAGGTACTCTTTATGTAGTTTTGGACCTCGTAAAAACGTGACGTTCTATTTAGCAGACATTAATCAAAACAGTACCGGTCGAGGGGTAATGGGTCTTCCACGAACAATGGACAGAAAAAGGAGGGTTAGTTTCCGAGTGAGAAGACTAACAAGAACTCCCGTTACTGAACCTAACACATGAGACAAGGACCAAGGTCTGGACTACCTTCCTGTTTAGTAGTGTAATGTAGACACCCGAGTCGAGTAGTTTACCTTCAACTATAGACTTCGTTCGTAGGAGAGAAGTCGACCAACGACCGGAGAACTTTCCGTTGCCTCTGAAACGAAACGAAGACATTTGTGAGTTTATGAGACATATGTTACCCGTGAATCGTTTAATTAATAGAAGGATAGTTTAGACTGTGGGCTTATTCGTGAAATTGAAGAGACCCCATATGAAAATTGTACAACAGAGTAGACGAGAAACTTAAGTTCTTTTGGATAGTCGCAACATGTGACGGTCGCTTTATGTGTAAATCCTCGCTAGTCACGTCTGACGTATGTACTTAGATGAATCACGGATCCGGTCTGGTGAGAGTCACCGTCCTAGTTACTTTTCAGTCTGATGTCTTGCACGAGACGTCCTTTCTTACTAGTGAGAAACACACCAGGACCATCCTTCATAGGTTTAGTTGTGGAAGGTATAGACTAAGACAAAAGGATTGAGGTTTCAAAGATTTTTTCGTCACAGAGGACCATGGACACACAAGATATCCTATAAAATTCAGTTCTACTATGGGATATGTGTATATCAAAATTAAAGAATCTGTTTTTACTATGGTCTCCGGATACTAGAGAATAAGGGTAGGGTTCGTGTGAGAGGTCATACTCTTAGTTAAACGGAGCTCTGGATAGGACTCTTTGACCTATTACTTTCGGTACTCTCCACCGTGAGACCGTTTAGAAGGTCGAATAGAAAGAAATCCAACGACTCATTCTCTTGTCATAGTCGTAAACCATCAAACGCAACTTTTTACAGAAAAAGATCCTTCTTGACTATACACAAACCGTTTGTATGTCCTGTATTTTCCTAAGGTCTTATACTGTCATGACTTCAATAACGTAAAAGTACTTAAGTACTGAAGACTCTACATAACACGAATTGTCGAGGACACATCTGTTACGGGAGACTTCACTAGTCTTTACCCGAAGAACTAGACTACCATCTCGTGGTTTCTGTGTTAACGTCAGACGATTCGTGAAACACACAGGGTTTCTCATTTTTCCTTTTTCCATCTTACCTACGTCGTTATGGTCATTATCATCGAAGACACTGTGGTCCCGCCCCGGCTCCCTGGTGAAGAGATCCGCCCCTGGGTCCGAAGAGTATGAACTACTACATTGGTCATTAGGACCGTGCCCCACCGACGGTACTATGGTCGTCCCTCAACCCACACCACCGGTTCTTTGCGTCCAACCTACCACGTAGTTACCGATTTTCTTTTGTTTTAATCCAGAGAGATTCTTTTACTTATTGGTAAATAGGTAAAAGGATCGGAAATTTTTACCTGAACTCTCCTAGATTCTTAAGATGTTTGACACTTTTACTAAGTGACACTAGAATTATGTCTTCATAGTTGGAGTAAAAACAACGAGTCTAGGTGTACTGACTAGTGTGTATGTATATTTCCCTGTAAAGAAGTCATCTTTCACATCAATGGTCACCTCCGTAGTTACTGGTGTCCCCTCGAGGCCCGTAACAGTAAGTTCCACATGTTCACCTAGAACATCAGTCATGGTCCAACATTTGGACTTTAACCATTTCTCTACTAAAAATAGACTAGAGGTAAATGATCCTTTTAAAAGTTTGAGTAGACACTAAAAGTACTAAGGAGGATAGCAACGGATAAATATGTTTGGTGATTTCACCAAGTTTAACTTATTTAATCTCGTACCATACCCACAATTGACAGGCACTCTTTATATAGAGTTTTCTTTCCGTGACTACGTGTGTTTCTGTGAAGGATTTTATTTTAATTTTTATGTTTTTACGACACAATTTTCACCGGTAAAACCACTATTTATCCCCACTCCTGGATAATAGACACAAAATTAGACTACCAGTGACCAACCATTGACTCTAGTCTTGAAATTTAGAGTTTTTCAAGATTTGACTGGGTCTATAATTTGTAAGAGACTGTTATTGAAGCTAGAGACACTTTATCATGACAAAGGAAAAATTTAAATTAAAACGAAATTTTAGATGTATTTACAATTCTTGATATGTAAGAAAGACTCAAAGAAAACCTACAGTTTGTAATACATATTAAAAAAAAAAAGGTATTCTTTCCCAAGTAACCACTTTCTAGTTTAAACAACTTACCCTGAATACGGTAAAGAGACCGTTTGTAATCGTTTTGGTCCGTAAACGTCCTGTTTTAAAAACTAGTGTCCTACTTTTGTCCAACATTTGTTATCTCGACCCAATAGTATTTTGTGACTTCTATTTAAATTAGTCACATTCACCATCTTTTTGATTATTCGATTAAATACAACACTTAACGTCAATTGTCTACGCCAGTCTTCTCACCCAAGAGTCTGGACACTACCACATTGAAGACTGTAGACCGGACTACCAAGAGACTTAACCTCAGACCGGCAAACGACCCTATCGTAGTTGAACCTTCGGCCACTAGCAGAGTCAGAATCAAGAGGTCGATTACCACTACCACCAGAGCCATCGTAGACAGTGGGCCCGGGAAGAACCTCCCGACTATAGACGTACCCCACTACCGGTGTCTAATCATAATCACGGACGGACCGAGTATATCAATTCCAAAACTATAATTTAATAAAAAATATATGGTTTATATAGGTAAAAATATATAATGATTATTACACATCTAAAAGAGGACACCGTTGGTCTCTCTTTTCGACGGTCATTAGTCCTTTTTTCTTTTATAAGTGGAGCACATAGAAAAAAAAAAAAAACTCTTTACTTTTCGAAATGTCTATACCGGTCACAAAAAGTCCCGACCGAAATCTATAGATATTTATGGAGTCGTTCACAATTTTAATAACAATAGTGTTATATTTTATATACATCATTGTATTTCTTCCGTATATTTAATATATACACACATATATTATATATATTATTATATAACGATCATAAAACAGTAAGAATATTCCTAAGTATAAAAAAGAGTTGTCCATACTACGGTAGGGACAAAACATCTAGTATTTTGAAACTGTAAAATAAACTAAAGACTTTCTCTTATTGACACCCAATAACTATACCGTCTTTTGATCTTAGACCCGGTGGTAACAGATTATGAATGATGTGACAATTTCTATGTTGTCTTCGGTCGTACGGGAGGGGTTGGAAGTGAGATACTTTTGTTTAAGATTGGTCATCTTGTATTGGATTCACATTCAGGATCAAGTGACGTGATTGTGATAGTGTGGCACTTCACCAAGATATATACACGGTCATGTGGTGAAAGACCTCTCCCGCTGTCTTCATTGAGTTTTTCTATCCGTTCGGTTAGTTAAAGGTTTGGCCCTTAGTAAGGTAACAATTGAATCACTAGATCTTTCGTAAATTAAAAACAAATATTTCTTTCAATTAGTTGTGATTTTTCAAACTAATGAGTGAGAGGTCTCAACATTACTGAGGGACTCGGCCAGACGAACAGTTTCACAGGAATTCTCGTATCTGTGAGTGAAGTATAAACCACCGTTGGATCTTTCTTCCCGTGCCATTCGAAGTCGTTACTCGATAAGACTTCGGACCCTTAAAAGTGAGATCGTAAGTTTTTTTTACGTTACCAATCTTTTCTTTTTCTGTTTCGATCGCTTTTGGTGTCTTGACATATGAGAATCGAATTAAACGTCTACTAGTTGTTGTATAAATTGATGTACTTAAATTTTTACATAAATCCCAATTCGAGTTCATTCGATATTAAATCTATAAAGGTGAGTCGACTGTGTTTTACTCCCTTTACGATAATCGGACAAAAGAGAAAACACTGAACTTTCCACGTCTAGTACTTAAACAGACTAGTATCTCTCCTTCTCTTATCAGAATAGAGACTTGGGAGAAAGACATCAAAGAGGACTTTAACCGGAATACAATTCTTCATGTGATCAAAGGATCCATGGACCGATCGAGAAACGTACATGGAGATCTCCAATTTTTTACTGAAGTTCTTCCACCATAATCCGACGTAACCATTTTTAACCTCTTATAAAGAACGTTCCCATTATTGTGAGTCTTTTCGGTATTTATTTTACCTAAATACGTAAGTCGGATACCGATAGATTTAACGAGGGGGGTGATGTGTGTGTGTGTTATAAAATTTTATTTATCTTATGTACATTCTCGATACGTTGTAGGTCACGAGGAGTATTTTAGGACAGGGATACTCAGTAGACCTTTTCGAAGTAAGATGAACTGTGTTTTAATACTGTTTTAATTAGACTGTCGTTTCTTGTGTCTAAAGAATACTGTAAAATAAAGGTGGTGACAGTTGACACATTCTCTACTCGATGAAGAAATGAGGTCACTTTTTGTCTGTGAAGAATGGTACTCAGGACTGTGTTGGTGTCTACTCGATAGCCCTCGTTCCAACTAAAGAAAGTAGCCAGGCCAGAAGAGGAAGCCCCAGTGGGCGTGAGCTATGGGTCACTCGACTTGTAACCCACGGCAGGTGACCCGCCAGTCCGACCAACCACAGTGGACTCACTTGAAGTCCAACCAACCACGTCCTTACCGACAACCCTACCAATAGCTAATCTCAAATAGAATGCATTTACCCCCTTCCCCCCTTTATTTCACTTAAGGTTGTTCATGTATCCAACACGAACAAACCAAACCATCCATGGGATCAGTTCGTTTCTAAGTCATATCTTTTCATGTTTTCCCCTACGTTTTACTTCTTTTCCGAACGACTTTTTAGTTCACGAAAAATTAGGTCGTTACGAGTCCTAGTGACTTTTGTAGACCCATTTACGGTTGTCAGATTCTCTTAAATCCAAAATCATCGAACCAAAAAAAAAAAAAAAAAAGGGAAAGGAATTGTTTAATTTTTTTTTTTTTTCAGTGTAACCAAATAACTGGTAATCCTAACTAAAAGGTAAAGATTCCCTTCTACTCGTCGTCGGGGAAAGACTGTTTTTAATAGAAACACGTCTTTTGGTAAAGTGTCTCATAAGGTAAGGTTTCTCTCTTAATACAAAAATAAGGGAAATAAACCTGGGGTACCTTCTATAGTGACGATTTAGACTTCATAAGAGGCACCACGTCGTATCCTTCTTTTAACCGAGTGTTGTCTTCGTCTTTCCTCTTCGTCTCTCGTTATTATGTCTAACAGTGGAGGTCCAAAATACGACAGCGTTGCCCTGTAGAAATCGTAAGGTGCGACGAAGTCTCTGTTTCGTGTTCTTCTATTCCGTACCACCTTTCGTAGACGGGATGGTTGAGAAAGGATACGTAGACTAAGAATCCGGTAGCTCGTTTTAATATGTGACTCGTACACTAGAGATTGGTCTCTTCCTTCCCGAGTGGGTACAAAAGAGTCTTAGGACGATGATACTTTACCGAGTCAAACTCAAGGAAAGACTCTCATCCGAGATTCTACGGTCTAAAGAAAGAAAATATGTGTCACTCGTATTGGTGTCCCTCTGTTCTTTATTAGCTGTTAAAAGTACAATTGAAGTTTACAGAACGAAATACCGGAACCATCATTCGGTTCGGTGAGGTTTTAAAGGATAATAATCTTAAAGAGATACAGTGGATGTGAAGTGACGAATAATGACAAGAGGAAATTTCTCCCCGAAAGAATTATCTCTCCGACACAAAGACCCATGGGGGAATATAACCTTAGTTATCGGACTATTTTCACATTACGTGAGTCGTCCCGTATTTCGGTGACGAGGGTGCTCGTGGGTCACCACGCTACTTGCTATATGGACACCTGACCCAAGGTTAGTCCCCGACCGAGAGGTATAGTAACACGTTCCGTTGGTGTGACTGACACATGAGTCTTGGACCGGACTCCGGAACGTCGAGACGTCAGAGAAGAAGTGGTAGTCCACGTCCCTTATCGAGTACCTAAGGTAGGAGTCCCGAGCTCATCCAGTGGGACATGGACCTTTGAACGGGGACACCCGAAAGGGTTCGTTAAAACTACCTTAACTGTAGGTGTAGTCACTTACGGTCAGGAAATCCCGCTAGTTACAGACAATCCGTTTAATTACCATTCTCCAATACACTTTTCGTTCAACACTTTATTCGTAAAACTATTGTGCGTTTCGTCAAGATGTCTATGGTAAAAAAGAAACTACTTAATTTAAGGTTAATTGGGTGATAATTTATCTTTTAATGAACTGGGAACGAATTCCGAAAAACCAAGTCTTTTATAAATTACAGCGTAGTGAATGATTTTGTATTCGCATGCACTCTACGCTTCTATGGGACGTTTTACAGGGGTTTGCTCCTAAATAAATATATGTAAAATCCTATAAGATGGTTCTAAACAAAACCGTTACACTACAATCAGAGTGTCTGGACCTAAAAAAAATATGAACCTTCACCATTTCAACTAAAATTTACAATCTAAGTCTAACAATATTAGAAATTGAGGGAGGGGGTGGGTAACTCATAAATTTAATTTGCAACCAGGTCGGTGTGTTTACGAGGTTTGTATTATCGAAGTACACCGTTTGAAGTTAGTTGAAATGGTAGGTCGACAGCTTTTCCTCCGCGTTCGTGTTGTAAAATATCTAAACGATATCCGATTATTCTAAAACGACTCCGGTAGACTCGTTTTCGTTAAGTTTCGTATCGTGTCGATTGATACCATCAAGGGGTTGAAGAAAGGGACACACAAGTAGTGACTCTTCCTTTTTACAAAGTTACCCGAGTCGAGTTCTATGTTTGATCCATAGGTCTGTGGATTCTTGTTTCATACTGAAACTTGTACCTTTTGTCTGTGACCAATGCATGACCAATGGCGACAGACTTGGTCTCCGACTGAGAGAGGTAAAACTAAGACTCGTATCTGTGACTGGTGTATGAGGTGACACCCGACGTTCGGAAGTTAACAGTAAAGACAAACTAGACGTTTCCCTCACTTTTCGTTTACGTGGAAGATGCAGTAAGTAATACTGTTGGTTCCTGAAAGTCTTAAGCCATTATTTACACGTCACCGGTCCTTAAAAGTACACGCCTTAATAGTACTTTTATAATCTCCTGAGTGTGTACCTAAAGGAGAACCTGTTTGTACAAGTAACGATTATGTTTAATGGTATAACCTCCCTTCATGTGGCTTCCTATTTGAGATTGTGACTTATACTACCCCGGTTGTTACTTACTACGACGAGAACTTTTTTACTTTTGATTGACCTGAAATTCTATAGTGGACTCCTAGGATTAAATTGTTAACAAAATATACTTTTGTCTTTGTTCTCGATTTTCTTAGGAATTTTCAGTCGATCCGGGCAGACAGAGAAGAATTACACGTACTATGTGTTTTAGTGGTTTTACTTAGATCATTAAATTCTACACGTGTGGTTTGTGATGGTGTGTATATTTTGGTCTTTACGTGAGGGGGATTTTGAAGATGACGTATCCCTCAACCATTGTTGAAACTCGGGGCTTAAGTGTTTACTCCTTTGAGCCTGATATGTCATGAGTCTCGGTCGACCAGTAAATAAATGTTTTTGTATAGTACACCAGGATGACAAATAGGACTACAACACTCTCCAACCGAGAAGAATGGACCTGGATGTCAAAAGCAAAAGCTACCAGGACCCGGTAAAAATCCTCGTCACCAGTGAGACATTGGTCATTGTCCCCTTGAACTTCCGTCGGTGGACTGTGACTACGACAACAGAACCTGTAGTCAGTGAACGTAGACCCTACCAAACAGTTAAAGATGTTTATTTTTGGTTCTCTTTGGTTACTTCGGGGTCGAGGATCGCTGTTCTGAGTTGATGAGAAACAGAGGTCAAGACCATATCTGTCTTATTAAAGAATGATGATGATGACTGAGAATCTACAAAAAAACTTCTACGTCTCTCTTGAAAACTCTCGACCACGAACCTAGAACTATTTAACGGATAAAAGTTATACTGACAAAGTAAGTGTTTCTTTAATATAAAGGATATCTCCGAACAGAGGAATAGAAGAGTCGAGTAGGTGAGTAAGTAATTGTTTATAAATGACGTAGGAGACACGGACAGACATAATGTCCGTGTACTTTGTGTCGTTAGTTGTTTTGTCTGTTTTTAGGGACGGGAACCCCACGAAGAATATATAGGCCGAGTTTTGAGACATCGACAACGAAGTAGAAAAATGTTTTCTTTTAGTCAAGGTGTTACTCCTTTTATGAAACCCTCTTGTGACATTTTTGAAAAACTCATTTGCTCGGACCCAGTAGGCTCTCCTTCTATTCATGGACAAGCCATTAACTACCTTTGCCCGAACGACGAACGGCCCGACAGGGGTGCCGGCCACTGTCGTATCTGTCACTACCACATCAGGTGAGGTCCAAATTCTGGTGACTACCATCGACATCTGAACGAGGGTCCGTGCCACTTCAGGACCTGTCCCGATGAGGGAGGACAAACTTTGCCCCAATCAATTTTCACACTCCCTGACTGTCTGTGAACCCCTAACGACTCAACGACTTAATTGTATGACTCTCGTCGTACATTCAATGCGGAAACGAATAAGTGAAAATTTCTCACGATAATTGTCTAGGACTTGTCTTTTCATATAAATAAATACATACATCATTCGAAACTCACACATTTTTAACTCTCTTTTTAACGTCAATTTTACGATAAAATTGGAACGTCGAAATTGTACACCATCCAATTTTAATCTTCCTCTTTCTTCCATTCAGGAGTTGAGTTCTGACGGGTATAACCCGAAGGGACCACCGAGTCACCAATTTTTTTTTTTTTTTTAGACGGACGGTTCCGGCCTTTGCACCCAAGCTAGGGACTTGGGTGTAGGGACCTTTTTAGGGTGTGCGGTACCCGGTGTACGACACGTGGTGTCGAAGATTCGGACACGAGATCCCGAACGCGAGAAGTTGTTCTCTTCGGTAACGCTACTCTTCGGGCACATGGTGTTGACCTTTTTCCGGACACGTCGTTGTTTCCGGGTCGTGTCGGTGTCAAAGTGTACGACCCCAGGAAAAGGTTTTAGAATTACCTTATGTAAGTACAATTTATTTTAGAACTTTTATGTCCTTTCATTTTCCTTCTCTTTATGTTTAATGAATAGTAAAGTGGTGACTATTATGTCAACACTTAAATGTTAGGAGGAAGGCGTCGAGATGACAAGGGGAGACGACGACGACGATTCAGTGAAGTCAGTACAGACTGAGACACGCTGGGGTGTCTGCCGTCGGGTGGTCCGAGGGGACAGGGACCCTAGGAGGTCCGTTCTTGTGACCTCACCCAACGGTAAAGGAAGAGGTTACGTACTTCCACTTTTCACTTTCACTTCAGCGAATCAAGGGGAGATCATAATATGTTTGTTACAAAATAGAACTAAAACGGTTGTCAATATATTTTGTATAAAGGATGTGTGAGAATTTTTTTTAGTTCCGAGGTGACTTACCTGAACGGTTTCAAAGAAATTAATCCGTAGGTTATGACCCGAAATTACAATGGGTACTGTCTTCTGAGCTAGTCCCACACTTCTTCGGAAAGGGATTGCGTGGACAAAGAGGTATCCACTAGGACATCATAGAGTGACACTGCCGTCCTCGTAGGGTCGACTAGTCGTCCGATCACCCCCAACGTCGTTACTGAAGGTCCAGGGAACCTTGTAGTCTTTGATCTTTGTGTTCCCTTTCAAAAGTGTAGGCATTGAGAGTTTCCTACGGGACTAGGTGGAAAACAAGTGAGAGACCTTGTGACGAAAATACGAAGGAGGTATATTATTACATTTACGATATGTTTGTGTCGTTTTAATTTTCAATACTTGTTACGATCTAATCCCCAGTTCCTCTGTTAAGTTTAACACCGTTCTACTAATAAAGTTCAAATAACTTCTCAAAAGACTTTTCATAAAGAATTCTCATAAGACTTTTTTAAAACCTTGTTTCATTTTCAATATTTTTATTATATTACTTGTGGGTATAAAGGACAGAAATCCATAAACGATTAACCACTATAAACGGCGTAGAGGAACGGAGATACGGAAAAACAATTAGGTACACTCTGACTTCATGTCTTTACTACTATGAAGAAGGGATTCATAAATTCGTAGATATCGGATTCTTGTTAAATGTTACAATATAATTTTACTAAAACAAAAATTCTCTTGAAACTTTGTCTTGTAAAAGTTGAAAAGCTTATTTTGAAATCAAGAATTTTTACGTGTATGTAGATTAAGTTCATTCTTTAAAGAACCTTATTTCTTCAATAGAGTAGTGGTATTAGATAAAAAAAATGCTATACTACTGAGTCTGTTGTGTTTCGACACAGTGTCTTCGATGACGGACGTATCCTTTCAGGAGACTTAAAGAAACGTCTACCCTTTTGTTCAATGGACAACTAACGACCGGTTGGTTCCCGACTGAAAGGAGAAACGATAATTCTCGCTGTTACGACTGGTGTATAAGACACGGACCCAAATCCAACCACTCCCACTACCTTAAGGCTCTCCCCCCGTGAGCTAGAAGGGCTCCAGAAGGTGGGTACACAAGTCCTACTACCGCCTAGGACATCGGTCACTACCACCGAGCGCCTCGTTAGGTTACCTGTCACTTTCTCAACCGTCACTATAGTCTTTTCAGTTACGGTGAACCCCTCAGCTCTCGACAAAAAGGGTAGGTCCCCTCCTTCTCTATTTCCCCTTTTTTTCTATCGTGGTTGAATCCTTGACTCCTTCTTACACCCTTTTCATTATAGGTAGGTTACAAAGTTGGGAAAAGATGATTGTGTTACTTAACAGTACTTGGAATCCAAGTGTGACCAAGATTCCGTGTCTATATAAAGTTTTATTATTTGACTGAGACGAGTTCAACAGGTTGAGTAAAAAACAAGAAAAACGAAACCGATTCATTAGGTCCATTAAGACGTAGTGTAAACTTCTGTCCTCAAAATCTATAAGACCCTTGACGATCAAAAGTTTACGAAGTCACAAGGTCTTAAGACGAAGATAGGAGATTCACATAGAGAGTTTCATTCCGTTCTGGACGGGTGAGAGTTCCGTTCACAAACCGAGAGTTTCTTCGAAAGATGTGAGTTCTCCCTTGACTATACCGTTGTGCCACGATTGTTACGGTTTGTTTTTTGAAAGATTTTGATTTTATTCTGAAGTAGGACCTGTTTAATGTTAAGTGGACTAAGGACTACTTAACTCTTAAATCACGTAACTTCTTTTTAATTGTTTTAAATCCCGACCAGGGTTTAAGTTTCGTGAATTGAAGAGACCCTAAAGGTCGTTAAAAGTAAAATGAATATTGTAAATGAAGTTATTGTATGAGTTTAGTTTAACTCTATGGTGTTGAAGAAGAACCTTCGTTCACCTGATATTTTTTATTCATTCACCAATATAATTTCACATGAAAAAATTTCCCTTTTTAATTGTCTTTGTGAGTATAAATTCTTCCCGTATTATAATACCCTAAGACAAGATGAGGGGAATATATCATTTACTTATAAGGTAGTTTATTCTTTTTTTCTTTATCACCGAATCATTCCTCCCTTTTATGAATCTACTGTTACTGTTCACAACCCAGTCGGTAATCTGTCTCGACAGATTATTTTTCCTTAAAGTGATACAGAGTTATTATCTTTGATATTTTATAATAAGAACCCTCTATCAAAATTTTTCTGTCTGTTGTTTCAAAGACTTGATAAAAGTTAGAAGGGACCTCCGTCTCTCATGTTAGAATCACTAACCTTCAGTCTCATTGTCAACTCATTCTACAAAATTAAAAAATTTTTTAGTTAAAAAAAAATTAACTTCATATTGACTAAATGTTACAAAACAATTAGAGACGATATGTCGTTTCACTAAGTCGATATGTATATATATGTAAGATAAAAATTATAAGAAAAGGTAATACCAAATACTATCCCATAACTTATATCGAGGGACACGATATCTCATCCTGGACTAACAAATAGGTAGGTATACATTATCCAACTTAGACGATTAGGGGTTTGAGAGTCAGGAAAGGAGGGGTTGGGGAAAGACAAACCGTTGGTGTTTAGACAAAAGATATAGACATTCAGACAAAAACAAAGTATTTATACAAGTAGACACAGTATGGAATCTAAGGTATATATTCACTGTACGATACACAGAGAAAGACTGAATGAAGTGAATGATACTATTAGAGATCAACGTAGGTACAACGACGTTTACCGTAATACTAAAGTAACAAAATCTTACTGACTCATCATAAGGTAACATATATACATGGTGAAGAAGAAATCGGTAAGTAGACGGCTACCAGTAAATCCGATAAAGGTATAGAACCGATAACATTTGTCACGATGATACTTGTCTCCCAACACACACTGGAAAACTTAATAGTAAACCGACACACATGCGAGTCCTCACCCTAATGACCTAGCATACCATTGAATTAAAAGTCAAAAGATTCCTTAGCGGAGTGACAAAAGGTGTCACCGACATGGGTAAATGTAGGGGTATTCCACAGAATTAAAAATTCTGATCACCAATTTCTATTACTGGCGAGGGGGGTTTTTACCTCTACATAAAAATCTTCGTCGTGGTTTAAAACGAGAAGTCTTAACCATCCACTTTCGGTGAGATATTCGCACAGTGGGTGTACTGAGTGGCCAAAAGACAGAAGGAGATTCTCCATATGAGAGTACGACGAGCATTTGTGACCTCTGTGACTGATTTATAAGCCAGGGTCCGTCCTCTAGACTTTTCTGTTCACTCTTAATAAAAATATTACACGAACTTTCTTACTTTTTGGCTTCGTGGGAGCCATGATAAAGTCGATTATTTTATAGGTTCTCAGGTCAAGATGTCGGATAAAGGTGACTTCACTTGCAACGATGGACCTCTCCCCGACAGCCGTCACTACTCCTTCCCGGCGGGATGAGACATCGTAGAAATTCGGAAAGGGAGTTGAGGTGAAGACGCCCACACTGAGTCGACGTAGACTTTATTCGACCTCGAAGACGTCGTGTCATTATGAAGACGGTAAGTGAATTGTCGTACAGACAACTCCCGTGCACTAGCTCTGATGCCGTGCCGTCGATAGTAAATATGAGGAACGTCGTTGTGTTCCTCCATCTGACGTCGAAAAATTTTGACCAACCAATGGTTTGTTATTTGACGGTTATCAATTTTCCAGATTAAACTGTCTAAAACTGTTAGACATCTGAAGACTTTGGTAGTGGTGTAAGTTCTGTTACTTGTATAGGTAATGGAGGTTTTCAAACCAAATTTTAATAGGGGTCGAGTGTTTACTCTTTTTATTCCGTGTCTCTTCAATAAAAAAGACTATATACACGGGTTCTACTGCGTCCTCTACTGGGTTCGGTTCTGGTTAGCAGAATTGTTAATTGGAAATGAACTTTTCTCAGTATGAATAATAACTCTCACTACCTAAGACGGTATAATTCTATTCTTGTCTTTTAAATTCCCCGAAGGGTCCACCGAGTGACCATTTCTTAGACGGACGACACGTCCTCTACTGGTCTGTACCTAAACTAGAGACCTAGTCCTTCTAGGGGACCTCCTCCTTTACCGTTGGGTGAGGTCTTAAGAACGGACCCTTTTAGGGTACCTGTCTCCTCAGACCTCCCGATGTCTGGTACCTCAATGTTTCGGTTTGCATTGACTCGTTCACTTTCGTGTGTGTGTGTCTTATGAACTCAACTTATATGTAAGGACCCAGAGGAAAGTAAGACTCCATACTTTTTCTATGTGTCATTCCAAAGATTGGAAACTTAAGGATAAGGGTTCTGGGAAAAGGGTGATGTGGTAGAGGGGAAGACGTCCCCGGGGACTTTCAAAATATTTTAGTGCTCTGACCCCTTGTCCTACAAACCTGAGGACAAAGGAGGAAGGACGAACCCGTCCCCGTTACCTAATCGGTGACCTCTGGAGTCAACGAAGTTGACATATTAGTCCTATTAATTACCGAAGAGACCCCCTTTTACCGATGGAACTCTAGATCTTAACCTAGATCTTATTCTGGAATCTTGTAAGCTTGTGCACTGTCCAGACACCGATTACACCCCGTCTGTCACCAGGACTTCGTCTCGGAACACATCACCCATTACGACATTGATGACTAAGGTCTTACGAGGTCTTGTCTTAGTGTCAGGGTGACTTTCCGTCTGTATTTCTAAAGATTGGGAGTCGGTGTTTTACTCTTTGGTCCTGATGCCAGTACGACTCAACGAAAAAGAAACATAAAGTAAGAGATTTTATGTAGACTTTCTACCTTCTACAGAAGTCTGGTAGTAATCCGTCACATGGATTCACACTCGATCAAAAGGGAATACATTTTTACAAACGACGAGAATATACACATAAAATGATAATGTCGTTTTTATAATTCTTCGTTATAAATACACTTTTCGTTGTACATCATCAGAGGAAAATAAAAGAAATTATTTTTTATAGTTAAAGTTTTCCCATCCTTGATCTTTCTTTTCTAAAGGTATTTGACCCCGACAAATAAAATCACAGTCAATAAAAGTTTTCAGGAGGCGGAAGTCTCTTTAGGACGATTGTCTAAGAAAAACTTCATGTTTAATTTGAAGACCGAGACAGAAGTTTTATTTTAGGACTAGATAGGACTCACTGGTCAGTGACAAAGATTCAAAGTTTATGGTTTGTCTAATGGACGACTGTGAATATACTCTTATTTTGTCTACGGTGCTGTGGTCGAAGTTAGGAGTAAAAAAAGAGAGCGATTTGTGACTCTAAATCAGTTCGTCGCAGAGAACCGTGTGTAAACAAAAATTACACGAATAAACCTTTGTCTTGCACAAACTTCAGAAACTTGAAGTGTCAACCACAAAAAGGTGACTAAAAATTTTTCAACATCTATAGTTTCTATACAATTTTTTTTTGTTGTTTATATTGTAGAAAATTTTAATGTCTCGACACGTAATCTAAACCTTAGATCAGACATCAAGACAACAAAGACAGAATTAGAGACGACGGGGATGGGCTCTTGTGTTTTAAGAAAAGGAATACACGATCGGATCATAAATAACTTGTTTATGTGAACTTACGAATGAACAATTCTGGTGACGCAACAGACTTCCTCTTTAACTGTCGAGCCGCTGTAGGAGGAGTAAAAAGTGTCCGCTCATCGCATGGTCTTCCAACCAGTCAAGTTACCTACTTCCACCTCGGGTCCACTGTGCGTAACACAGCCCTGGTTGTAACCATTTAGCGTCTAGTCACCCTCCTCCCTGTCGACCAAAGTTCATTCTTCCTTCTGAGTCAATTACAGTGAATTTTTTATTTCGAAGTGTTCCTATCGACCTTTCCATTTTTGGTCATAAAGTACGTATTTCCTTTGTTCAGTAGTACGTTTATCAGAGTTGATTAGATTCAGTATCACTTGATAACAATTTTTATTTTGTGATGTGGGTCATGACAATCCGGGGAAATTGGAAAGACGGTAGGTATATAAAATTTCTTTTTAAAATTAGGTGAAAGTTTATGTATTTTAGTTCCATGTACTAATTATGGTGACTACTAATAAACTAGGGTCCGACTTCTCCGAATTCAACGGTGTGTCGTTTCTCTTTGTATCGCTATGAAAGGTTTCTTTGTGTACGTGTGTTTGTTGTTCTGTCCTCCAGGAGTTACAGGGGGACTGTCCTCACCGATGTCGATGTGGTGTCGATGTCAAGGTAGTCACTTAAGATGAATGTTCACTCTTCCCGAGTACGTTTACCCAAGAGTCGTACAAAGAATGGTACGTCCCGTCTCTTGGAAATATTACAACGTACGACCAGGGGTCAGACACCAATTTCTCCTCAAAGAAGTGGAATAGTACCGTTATTTTGGATCTTACATGGTTTCAGAAAAGAGGATGGTGGTTTTTTGGGAGGAAGGTGAGATTGGATTTAAAGTTAATCAAAAATCTGTGAGTGTTTTTTCTACCATCTCAAATACTTTGTCATCTTCCTTCTCAGATTACCATGTAAAACCTTCATGTAAAGAAGAATAATTGACCACGAGAACTATGTCAAACCATATTTACAATGTAAACTTTTTTTTTAAGGTCCAGACGTTTAAGTTACTTGGTAACCATAAAAAATAAACTATCTAGTCTATAGATATAAAGAGATCGAAATATGTTTAAGTATAAGTACCGAAGCCACTTTTACATGAATTCTGATGACGTCTACAGAAGTAAGTTAGTCACTTCGTATACGGAAGGTGAGGAATGGGAGAGAATTAGAAACCCTTTAACGACCCAAAAGGGAACTTTGTAGGTGTAAATTGGTCTCACTGACCCCTGTCGTACGTTGTGGTAGGTACAGAATTTGTGTCTTCAAAAGTTTTAAGTGGGCAAACAACACAGTCACATCATCCCCGTGAGAGAGGCGGTAATTACTCTCACTATTGCGACTACAGTATCAGTTACGGCCCGAGGTCGGGACACTGACACATCATAGGATGACTCCTCAGGTGTTTTAGAAGTTTTTATCCCTATGGAAGAGGACGGCGTTGATGACACTACGCCATGGGTTATTACCACCTTCTCAAATCGCCCCAGGTGGAGTCCGGCTACGAACTTAGTCAATATAGTTGTTTCGAATCCAGTCACTCAACCCCGTGGAGATAACTCAATGTTTCGTTTCCTCCCGTTTTCCTTTTGTCTCCGTTTTTTCTCCTTTTTTATTTCGTCACATGTAGTCCAATGATCACCATTTTAACTATCACAATTTCGTTACTACCATTATACGTTAGATAAGGTTTAATAGACTTTTCTGAAAATTCGTGGTACTTATCAAACGAAGAGACCCTCTTATTTTGTCCGATGTTATAAGGAAATCTCTAAAACCAAACAAAGAAAAAACTTTTAGGGGTTTTGTCATTTCAGACTTGGAGAGTCCAAGATTTCTAATGTCAGGACAAACCCTATAGTTTTGGTAAGAATCTTGGATCTATATTATAGATATCATTCATTGTCGTTTCAGATTTTTTATTAGATTTTGAAAAATCATCCTCTTATTTCGAACGTGCTTTTTCCAGTTTTTTTAACTGACTACTCAAGAAGAAAAAAAAGGGTATCTTTTTGAGTACTGTTGTAGTCCCGGTATTACGATGTCGTAATACTTACATACCATATTTTACACGGTAAGTTTTCGTGTAAGTCCACTTTCTGTCCGGACTCAGGTTCCGGTGACAATTATAAACAAGTAAAGTATTAGTTTCAATAAATTAATCATAATCATTTTCGTAAGATGGTTTAGCACGTTTCTTGTGTTAGACAGGTTGTGAAAGTAAGACAGTACTAAGTTAAAACCTGCTTGTTATCTGGATAGGGTTCCATCCAGAGAAGTTACAACAGTAAGTTAGGTGTTCTTTCATGTGGGATTTTCACACCGGAAAGAAAAAGGAAAAAAAAAAAAGTTAATTTTTTTTTCTCCCTAAACTTTATCGTTCTACTTCTTTACTTACACACACAGTTGGTTCTCGATAAAGTCACGAGTGTATATCTCTGACATTCTAGTCCGTTTTTACATGCCTACCCTACGTAAATGGTATAATGAAAAACGGACAACCATGACTTATGTCTGTATACTGTAGTAAAATCATTATAAAGGTGCACTCGCCTGTCATGTCTCAAGTACGGTGCCAACGGTGAGGTGACGTGTGGTAACGCTGTTTCTCGTAGGGTCACTTCGTGTCTGTCAGTTCGTCCCAATTGTCGCTCGTAAACAGGTTTGTCACCGAAACTACAGTACCAAGATCTCTCACACCAACCCTCCAGTCTTAATTTAGGGTTTGTATAAAACTGTGTGAGTTAGTAGACCCCTACTTCTCCAATTAGGGGTGAGAATAACCTTGACGGAGAGACTTCTATTGTCGACTAAAAAGGTAATGGACCCTACTACCATAGTCTCTATCCCTGTGAAAGGAACAGTAGAAACTGTCACATTTGTGACTGTAACATGAGGTCCGGGCCTGAGTCCAAAAGTTTCCACGTCCTTGAGACTAGTCGTACCTGGTGAAGGAGTTCTCTCATAGGGACGACCGGCAAACACCCCCACCACCACTAAGACATCGGTCATTACAGACGTCTTTTGTCTTTCCTCTTTCAATGACGGGTCTTGGAAACGGTGGATCTTGGTTAATGATCTGACTACGTGGGAGCTTCCCCTTGTCCCTTTCCTGAGAAATAAATGCACGACTTCTGAGGTGGATGACAGTAAGTCACGAATGTTGTTGGGAAACTTCTTCTAGGATTATAGGAGTCAAATTTCTTTTAGAATCTTTCCCTTTTACTAATGGTTTCCGAGAAGACAGAATTTAAGGTACAAGGAGGATGGTATACATGGGACTAAAATGAATCACCTAGTAAACGTCCTGTCGACTTCCTATAAGATAATATGGACGAATCGTGCCTTGACCGAGAGTGGGAATCCGTATGAGGGGTTTTATCCAAGAGGAGTAAATAATTTTATTCCAGACTTGGATCCCCTAAATGTTCACCCCTTCTAGGGGACCTCTTTCCTTACCGATGGGTGAGGTCATAAGAACGGACCTCTTAAGGTACCTGTCTCCTCGGACCGCCCGATGTCAGATACTCCAACGTTTCTCAGTCTGTACTGACTCACTGATTATGATAAGTTGTTATTCCTTTCCTCTTTTTCACTTTTTGTTTTCACTGAGATAAATAAGATCCTTTTCACACAACCCTAAAGGGACCACCAAGTCACCAATTCTGACATGCGGAAGTTATATCCCCGGAACCCAAACTATGGACCAGTCCCTTAATTTTAGGGTATACGACGTACCGTACCGGTTTAATTTTTTTTTATAGCATAATTGACGACTTCTGAAGTCTTTAGTAGCTTCACCCCGTCACTCTCCCAACGCCCCTCCTCTCTCTGTAAGCTTAATTTTATCGTTACCGGTCTCTCAGTGTCCCTGTCTGACTCTCATTTCACTCTTTCATACAAATTCAATTTGAATGATTTTTCCCTCTTTTACTCTTTCATACAAATTCAGTTTGAATGATTTTTCCCTCTTTTACTACCATGTAAAATATTAATCCTTATTCCACTGGTGATTTCATCATATATGTTCCTAAAGGTTGACCTACCCTTTATTTACCCAGTAATGTACACGATTACTGGTAAGTCTACCTGTCTGATTGGGTAGGTAATTCTGATTTATAATCACTAGATCGACGACTGTTCGTACTTTGAGTGGTTGGATTTTCAAAGTTGAATTCTCACTAAGTTGACCTTTACCACATCAAACCCGAATTTACTACGAAGATGTCCATTGCTTTTGAAGTGGTTTTAGTGGAATGAAGTCTCCCTTAATTTTTCCTATAAAACTCGATCGAAATAACACACACTGTCGTGTATAACTAGACTAAATCTCTATTAACGGAGTTAACACATGGGGTCGTTTCCATTCCGGATAAAAATTTTTTACTTTCATGTTTAGTCTTATCACTTTATTATTCGTTTTGTTTCGGTAGGTTATTCATGTATATCATCAATGCCTACGGTGGTTGTAATCAACCGTAAACAAAGAATAAATCTTAAAAGGGTTATTCCTTATAGGACTATAAAGATATCATTAAAGGGGTTATATTGGTTACTATTTATAAAATCAATTGTAAAGAGTACCTGAACTGTTTCTAGTCCTTATAGATTTTAAAGAGAACGGTAACGGGTATTACTATGAACTTATAACAGTATCTATAGAGATGTATATAATACTAACATACCCCGAAGGGACTACCGAGTCGTCCATTTCTTTGTCGGAATTTACGTCCTCTGTGTCCAAGTTAGGGACCCAGCCCTTCTAGAGGACCTCCTTTACGGTTGGGTGAGGTCATAAGAAGAACGGACCTTTTAAGGTACTTGTCTCCTTGAACCGTCCGATGTCGGGTACCCATATTTATACACACTTACTCAAATCTATTTTCGAAATACATTTCGAAATTTTTTTGTTAGTTTGTTAGTACCTTACGGTAAATCGGTTTAAAGAGTCATAACTCATATTCATTTTGACTGTTAATTCTAGGTTTATGTGCTACGACTCACACTCTCACTCAGACTTGTGAATTCAAAGTTAGGGTCAAGACATTGTAAACACTGTTACCTATATTCAATTAAAAAAGGTTCAAAAAAAGTAAGACATTTTCACTCCAGTAAAGATGGAAAGTAATGGGAATCTTAAGACAGGAGACTATGTAACGTCCGAATGGTCCTCACCATGAGGAGAGGGTCCTTTGGCATTCGTGAGGTCACAGTCCCAAACGGAGGTCCACGTTCAAGCAACCACCCCTGTCACGATGTGTCTTTTTTTTAAAATTAATTGTCAATTGCAAACCTACCCCGAAGGGTCCACCACGATCGTCCTTTCTGGGACGGACGGTTACGTCAACAAAATTCTCTACACCCAAGTAGAGGATCCAGTCCTTCTAGGGGACCTCCTCCCATACCTTTGGGTGAGGTCATAAGAACGGACCTCTTAGGGTACCTGTCTCCTCGGACCTTCCGATGTCAGGTACCCCAGTGTTTCTCAACCTGTGCTGAGTTCACTGAATCGTACGTGTGTGTGTACGTGTGTTTTGATCGTATTTCACAAACTCGATATCTTACAAAGAGAGGGAAGGAGGGGTTAGGGTGGGAGAGAGGGAAGGAAGTTAATAGTCATTTTTATTTCTTCAACATGACATTTTGGTACTACCTGTCGTTAAGAGACTTTCGTGAAAAAAAAACAATGTTAAAATTTAAAACGTTGTGACGACTTTAGAAAAAGACACAACAGTTAAGTGTCTATTAAAAACTATACCTTTCTTGTGAAGACTACAGTACTTAATATACTGTAGTCAACTTGACCGATGAGGTCTGAGTCTCTTATCGATTATTATATTCATCCTTACTTTAGAAAGGGAACACAGTAATAGCATTCATTTTTTCGTTATGGCGATATTCACTGGAAATTTTTCACGTTGTCAAATTTTATACTTTTCTTCGTTTCTTGAGAATGCACAGTGGTGAAAGAAGTGTTAACCACGTAGAGAGAGAACGGGTAGGGACTCCTGTCTCTACCATATTTGCATAAGGTGTGGACCTCAGTCCGGTCTGTGTTGCTACGAAGGACTGAGACTTCAGTGAAGAGCACCACGAAGAGGAGGGACCGAACCAGCATGTGGGTCGATCCTCTTTCTTGTGCTTTATTTGTGGTTCCTGTTTATAAAGGTCTCGACGCAATGACGACTCTTCAACACCAATACGAAGCGTATTACATCTGAGGAGTCCTTGACATGAGACGAAAATCAACCCTTACTCAACCCTGGAATGAAATCATAATTTGTTAAAGTGACCTTTAAGGGGTCTTAACCCCCCTCCCACGGTCAATCCCGTTCATAGAAGGTTTTGATTCAATTCCATCAAATATTACCTTCCAAGATCTCTTTGTAGTAATGTATAACTAAGCGAACTATTTATTGGAGGATCATGTTTGGTCTTCATGTGTTTCCGAAAGCCGATGTACAGACAAACAAAGAATAAAGGGAAAACGACCTTCTTTAGGAGCTCAAGAGGGAAATTACTCAATGATTGTAAGTTGAATCCATGGTCGGGGACATTGTGAAACATGAGGTTTTTGTGAGGAAAACTTCATATAAGTGTCGAAGTTTACGTTCTAACCATACAATGTTTTCTTCTTAATTCTAATGATACGGGTCTTAAAAGTTGGGAAAATCATAAAATAAATTTTTTTGGATTCATTATAACACAGTAGTCCCAAGTTGAGACCTCCGTCGGAATCATTTCATATTCCGGTTTACTGTGACGACGACAACGACGACGATTCAGCGAAGTCAGCACAGGTTGAGACACGCTGGGGTATCTACCGTCGGGTGATCCGAGTGGGAAGGGACCCTAAGAGGTCCGTTATTCCCTTTAAATTTTCTATGTAACTGTTAGAAGTTTTTCCCTAAGAGACATAAATTCATCACATTAATAGTTATACGATAACGTATAAAGTTTTGTCTTCACCAGAAACCATATATAAAATTTTGTTTGTTAGTAATCCTAAATCAGAATTAAAAGTTCATATTATTTATAAAGAGAGAGGTGTGAGATTTAAGGTTTCTCTCCTTTAGAAAATTTGTGTAAGTAAACATAAGGAGTGAAGGGATTATGGTAATGAAATTTTTTTGTTCATAGGTCTAGATATCCCTTCTCGAATTAGAATTTGAAGATAATTCTCTAAGTGGGTTCCCGAAACTTGTTCAACTCTACTTTGACTAACCTACTTTTACACTAAAAACTCGATAAGACTCAAATTAACCGGAGGGATTTAACCAAAAACACTTGTACTATGGATAAATCTTGTTGTGTTGTTTACACCAAAGGGATATATATAGAAATTTACATTAAGGGACCCCCTTTCCTATCTCTTTTATTCTGTTGTTGTTGATTGTCGAAGTGTGATTACAAAAGAAGAAACGTTTCGTGAAAATGTCGGAGTTAGGTAGAAAGGTCGTTAAGTCCCTCCGTCTTCATAACACTACGGGACTGTTACACCGGTCACTCCATACTTGTCTTTGTCCTGTTTTGGGTTCAGTGGGCTAAGAACTTTGCAGGACAAAATCGGTCTAGGTCTTTGTATTCCCGTGGTCCCCCGACATAGTGTTCTCTAATCCTTGTAGACGTTAAATGGAATTTCGGTTAGGAACCCCGTCCACAGGTACATTAGTGTTACCACCAGAGTCAGTGGAGACACAACATTCCACCCTACCTCGGGTCTCCGACGTGACACTTTACCTTAATTTTTTTTCGTACACAAGTTTGGAGCTTTAGTGTCTCTTACGTCTATTCATAAAAAATAGGTCATGGAGTCAAGTCAGTTGATTGCTAGGTTTTACATTGTATGTACTTTTAAACCTCATCTAGTCACGGAAAGTTAGAAAGTACATGGTGCGTTTAGTAGACTCTGGACCGAATTTACGTCCTAGACTAAGATATCCACGTATACACCGACCCATCAAACGTAAAGGCATTGTGATTGCGACATCCAGGTATTTAGCATAAACTTATTGCTCCTCGACCTACTGGTGTCTCCTGGGAAAGTTGAGGAACCTAAGACATTAGACACATAAAAGTAGTACAAACCCTAAACTCAAACTACTATTGTTGAAAGGGATAGTAGTCATATTTTAGGGTATATTTTACATTTTAACCAGTAGTGTCTGACTAATAGTGAGACGAAGAATTAGTAATAAAACTCTTGTTACCGATTTAATATCTGCTAATACGACTCAGTAAGGTATTACTACCGGTTAATAATAAAAAATAAAGTATCTCCTTATTGATTGTTTGTTATAACACTATCAAAGTCCACCTTTCGTTTCCCTGAGTCGGTATGTATATGTACGTAGGTAACAGGGGGTTTGAGGGAAGGGGAACTTCGACTACCGGTTAATAAAAACCAACGTTTTTCTCTACGGTATACTTTCAATTTGTTTTAGACGGTGGCACCTACTTGAATATTTAAGATTTATCAGAAAGAAATTTATATATTAATAAGTAAGTCTTATTAGTGTGATATCTTTAAATCGTGAGACGGTGACCTAAATCCATAAAATTCTTTTCAACTAAAGTTTAGAGGATCTAGGACTGTAGTGAAAATAAAGAATCACTTTTATTATGAATTTTTTTTCCTTCTCATATACATATGTTTCAACTCTATGTGTAAACGTTGTCAGAATGTCTGGAATAGTATTTGAATTTGAGAAATTTTATATTAACCGTCTTGATTTAGAACATTATTCCCCTTGTTCGTAAAGTTATTGACCGACGATACCCTTTCCACTCCAGAATCTGCAGTTCCGTAAACATAGTCCACTTAGTTTAAGGTCCAAAAGTTCGTACACCGGTACCGTGTACCGGAAGTATTAAAGAAGGAGAAACGTAGGGTTGGTTTAAAAACATGGGTGGCTCTTTTTGGATTACTTACGTAAAAATACGTAAATACTTACCGACTAAACTGTTTCTGTAGGACGTCTGAATTCTGTTTACTTATAATTCTCAGAAATTCTGATGAGATAATAATGAGTCGAGGTCAGTACCCTTTTAAGTCCGGGTCGTGACGTTGACAGAAGGTTAGATCTAAAAGTACACGTTGAAATTTTTTGAATGAAAATTTTAGGACAACAGACTTTTTTGTTTTATACACACACCCGAGGAAACATTACTGACGAGATTACCGACCTGACTTCAAGATGACCAAATCTCCGTACAAAGTACTCATACAATAATAAAACTACTACAAAAGTCCTCTTAATCCTACCCACTAGGTACTACGGAAGGGTCTCGGTGACTTTAGTATGTGATAAACCAACGGTGACTGAAACGGTTTTACGGTACCGGTAGGGACTCACTGGTAAATTACTGGTGTTCTTTGTTAAGTCCCTCGTCAGTCAAAGAAAGTGACTTGTAGACCCTTTCGGTGTTAATTTTTTTTTTTTTTTTGTAAGAGTTGACAGAACCCGAAATGCTAACCCACAAAAGATAACGAACTCGGTCCGTCGATTTTCCAAGGGTTCAAATTCTACTACGACAGACGGACCCTTGTGGTAATGCCCTTTGGGAGGTTTGGTGTTTGGGTGTTTGACTACCGTTTGTTTCTTACACTGACATTCATACTCGATACCTAAGACCGTCCAGAACAATCCACTTCCTGTCGGACCTACAATTTTTTTTATTTTAAACGGGATAAATATTTCCTCATCCGACCAAAGGGGGGTCTTTCTCGAGAGGATGGGGGTGGTATACGAGAATTCTTAAATCATGTTCAATATTTTGGGTCTTTTCAATAAGGTCTTAAATCAAACCATTGTCATTTTTTTGATGTCTTTGAATCTCGTTAAGGTTTTTATACGTTCAGGTCGACTACAAGTGTTGGAGTCTTGAGGGACGATTGTCTTCGAATAAATTTAGATTTCACACCCCCCCGAAGGGTCCACCAGGTCACCAATCGTCCGTACCTCAGATGGGGACCAGTCCCTTGATTCTAGGACGTACGACGTGTCACACCGGTTTCTTTTTTTTACAATTTGGATTGAAACTAACTCGACAAAAGTGTTAGATCAGTTGTTTATAAAAAACTTTCGTATGATACACGTTCCGTAGTGAAAATAGATTATTTTCTTCAAAACAGTGAATTTATTTTAAAATAAAAATATTTACATGTGTTATTTAACACATGTGTTATAACACATGTGTTATTTCATTGTACAGGTCATATAGTTTCAGAGGTTTTCATGAACTTTATCGGTTATTAACGGGGTGGGTAAGGTGAATAATAGCATAGTAATTTTTACGAAAAAGAATCTCTTTATATTTATTTTGATGTTATTCTATGGTGGAGTGTGGATAGTCTTGCCGGTAGTAATATTTCAGATGTTTATTTTTTGTAACCTCTCCCACACCTCTTTTCCCTGGGTGAGGATGCGACGACCACCTTTACATTTAACCACGTCAGTGATACCTCTTGTCATACCTCCAAAAAGTTTTCTTGAGTTTTATCTCAACGGTATACTAGGTCGTTAAGGTGTATATGTGTCTGTTTAATATTAAGATTTTCTATGTACGTAGGGATCTAAGTGTCGTCGTGATAAATGTTATCGGTTCTGTGTCTTCGTTGGATTTACAGGTAGTTGCATACTTGCTTATTTCTACACCAGGTATGTAATTTTATCTTATGATGAGTCGGTAATTTTTTTTACTTACGGTAAACATCGTTTATCGTACCTACCTGGATCTCTAAAAGTATGATTCACTTCAGTCTTTCTTCCTGTTTATGGTATATAGTGAATGGACACCTTAGGTTTTGTGTTGTGTTTCCTTGTATAGATGTCTTTTTTTCAGAGTGTTTACGTCTCTTGTCGGAACACCGACGGTTTCCTTCTCCTCCACCCCCTCCTTTCTAACCCTCAAACCCTAATTTTCCAAGTTTGATCATATATGTCCTACCTATATGTTATCCAGGATGACATATCGTGTGCTTCGATATATGTTATAGGACACTATTTAGTATTAACTTTTCTTATACTTTTACTTATATAAGTATACATATTGACTCAGTAAAGCGACAAGTCGTCTATAATTGTGTTGTAACATTTAGTTGATAAAAAAGTTATTTTATTTGTTCTACGAATAAGAAAATGACCGTAAAATAGGTTGTTTTCTTTGATACATTTTATACAAAGTACAATTTTTCATTTTTTCTATTGTCCACCAGTCTTTTTCTGATGATGATTTGAGAGGCAAGATTACGTTACTTACAGTAGATATTTTTGTCCATAAATATTCTTTATGTTTCTATGACTAAAGTACAATTATCTAAAATCTCAGAATCATTGTACAGTGTATTTTATCGTTTTAAGTTTCCAGTCGAATATCTATTTTTTATCTAAAATGAACAAATACTGATCATCGATGAATCCTTTTTCGCAAATGACGGTTCGAAATATGTACGTTAAATTTACCTTTATTTAAAAATCATTTAATAATTAAGGATGTTTCCTTTAAATATCTGTGAAAAGACACACTTTATTTAAAGTGTCATTAAATATTTGATTTGAATGTAAGTGAAAAACTTACGAAAAATTGTAGATAAAAAGTTCAATCTCAATTCTAAATACCTTTCGAAAATCCTTTAACGTTCGATCAAGTGTCAACGTTATATACGATTTTTTCACAATTCAGGAAGATATTAAGTTTTACTCGATTTTTGTCGTTAATTACGAATAGATCTTTAATACCCAGAGTATAAAGAAACATTACATTTACTCTACGTAATTATCTTTAGTTAAGTACTTATACGTAAATTATCTTTAGTTGAGTACTTATGTCAGGAGATAACACTATATCTATACTTTCTCTAAATTCCAGTGAAGGACATTTCACAACTCGTTTTCTGTCTGTACTGGTTTTTAATCAGTCATAAAAAGGAAGACACCTTAAAGTTCTCACTAAATTCTTTTCAATTTTTGTTTTTTTTCCGATAGGACAAGACGTCTTCATGAAATTAGACGACAACAGTTGTGAGTAGTGAAGGAATCGAAGAACAAGACAACCAAAGATAAGTTGACCATCTACAAAAAGAAGGTGTAAATTCCGACAGTAAGCTACGAGTCTCATAGTCCTACATCTGTGTCACCGACTAAAAAAAGAACGGAATTGATCATAACTCATTTAAGTAAATTAAGTCATCGTAAGTTAAAAGCTTATTGAACCCACAGAATTTGGTACGATGAGTTTCATGACCAAACCCTCCTTTATTCCTAGAACCATTGTATACAGTATATTGGGTGACGAAGGAAGTAGTTCTTTTGAAACGAAGTTTTTTCATACTTGATTTAACTTGTCACACGAGGGACTAGGTAAGACCGTATTCGAGTAATCAGGTACATTGTTTGTTGAGTGTCTCGTCGTCACCTAGGTACCTAGTGTGAAACTCATCCTGGTGACATTTATAGAGACAAAGTTTAATTTTTACTAATAAATTTTGAACATGGTTCAAAAAATTCAATTGAAACAAGAAAAAACCGGTGTACCGTGTCGAACACCCTGGAATCGAGGGGCTGGTCCCTTGACCCTTCCCTGTCGTGTCTCAGAATTGGTGACCTGGCGGTACTTTAAGGGATTCAATTGAAGAATTTTTTACCTACTTCCTCTCTCTTACATTTATGTCTACTCTGTAGTGGTTTTTCTCTGTAAATTTAAAACTGAATGTTCACCACTTCTGAGGCCACTGAGACCCCGAGACGACTAACGGGAAGTGCCGATGCTCCGAATGTCGTATGAGTCTCGGTCCGACGTCCAAGGAGTCACCCATGACGCTCCGACGCCCGGGGTGTAACATGACGAACCCGACCGGAGGGGCCCAGTCCGGGTGTCAGTCAGCCATGGGCTGATAGGCCCGCGCTCCACCTCAGGTCCAGTGATACTGGCACCATAGTCAAAGTAACTATTTGACCTCCAACCATCCTCGTAGGTTAAGATCTTTTTCTCTACTTTGTGCAGTTCTTTATCGACGTGAAGTCTTAATAGTATGACTTTAGGATTTCGAACTGACTTAAAAGATTTAAGAAAGAAGAGTTCCAACTTTGTTTCCAGTTTTGGAACCTTTATGACTCGGTACTTCTTCTCGAACTCACGATGCCTCTTGAAGTGTCTTGAGAACAGTAAGTACTCTTTAATGAGCGACACAAACCGACTGAAACTAGGACACCTTCAGATACTAAAAAGTCGTACTAAAAGGGTAATGGGAGTCTTTAATGTGATTGTACCGTCTCTACCATAAATTTTTGTTTTCGGTCCTGAACACTTCGATATCAAACAAGACGAGACTCGGTTTGTCCACTTCTTTTCTCTTTATTTGGGTAATTTTACTCCCATTCTTCTTTCAAGGTGCACCTCGTGTCGCTGCAAAAGACGTAAATAAGTTACTGATTAGGAAACGAACTTATTATTTTCATTGAAAGTGTACTAAGTCTAATCTGTTTTTACTATTGTATATGAGTCTTGGAGTCTGAGTACCGTTCTGGGACCAGACAAACGGGATCGTGTTTCTTAGTGTATTTAACAACCAAAAGAAGAACTCACACTATTGACCGTTAAAGGGACGTTATTAAATTTTGTGAAAAGTCTCCCTCCTTTACAAATTCTCCATCAGTTCATATTGTTGTTTCGTACCCGAAACCCCAGTTTTTCTGTATCCAGATACACCTAGGGGTGAGGTAGTAAAGAGTCGGGACAATGAAATGTTCAACGTCTTAAAAAATATTCGAAGTCAGAGAAGTGTATAGGGTATCCCTATTATTATTCTGGAAGGAATAATTGAGTTTTATTCCTAATTTGTACTCCTATTATTTCTTGACTCGTATACTGGACCACGAATTATGAGTGACTTACAAAATCGTTAATGATAAATATTTATTAAGACGATATTTTCCTAATCTTCTAATGTGAACTTCAGACTGAATCCATATAAATCAATGTGTTTATCATGAGTTTAAAAGTTAGGTACAGAGGTAATCGTTCCTTTTAATCCGATTCAAAACGAGGAAATCACAGTACAGGGGTACATAAACCCTTTACCTAATGGTAAATCGGAGATACCTCCGATATGGAAAGGCCAAGAGACTCATACAAGGATAAAGATTAACACTTGGGTCCTCACTTACCTCACGACGGGTAAGTGGTGTTCATCTTTCCCTCCCACCTCTATTTCCTGGGGTTTGGATGACCAACGGACGACACGACAGTCCCCGAACGAGAGGGAGGGGACCAAGTGCCGCTTCTGAAACTTCACTATTCACTGGGGTCCCCTGTCGGGCCACTGAAGACGTTTCCACAAGGACGACTGCCCGTCGGAGACGGGTACGAGGGGCCCGTCCAACTGCCCTTAGTGTAGGTGCGCCATTGGCCAATGACCTGAGAGACCCCCACAGGTGTACTACCACTAGAAGTGTAGACAGTGGAGGTGTTTGACGTCCAGGGACCCTCCCCCTTGAAATAGATTGTCTGTTCTCGGTTCGTCAGTAAGTGTTAAGGACGACTCCTAATAAAAATTTTTTGGTCAAACGGTCTACACTTATTCCGTTAAGTATCTCGGGGAGAGAAGTCTCGTTTCGACAAAAGAGAAATTTAGATTCTTGGGTAAAAACCCCAATATAAAAGTACCAAATCAGTAGAACAAATGTAAACTGTAAATTTTGATAATGCATTTTACACTTACATTCGTCTACTCAAAGGTAGTTCACTTCTCAGGATAACACCCCCAATTTTATTTGTATGGGGGGTTTTGGGGAGTCGTTTGAGAACACTGTTGTCTTTTTTTACACCAAAAATGAAATTACTTAGAAAAGAATTATGAATTCTTGTTGTCTACTTGATGGGGAACCCAAAGAACCCCTTTTATACTTCCGAAATACGACAGTTAAAAATTAGTCCTTTCGGTTATCGGTCGAAAATAATCAATGAAATGTCACTCCTGTAAAGTCGACTTAAAGTATTCAAGTCCCTATCTCAGTAGATGTCCTGTTGAAGGTATATCCTTGGCATCTGTCTCTGATTTATTTGGGGGGTCTCTCTGTTAATAAGAAACTAGAGTGTACAGACCAACAGGGATCATCCGAGTACCTCACTTGTGTTCGGTTCAAGGAGACCGTTTTTCCTCCAAGTTCTACACTGAAAGAATTCGGAATTCTCTATTCTGTCGTGTCCTTCGCAGAAATCCAATGGACTTGCACCCTGAGGTCACCAAAGAACGACCTACTTCTGTCCTCATGAAAGAACTAAAAGAAGGTGTCGTATCTACCACTACAATATGACTTGCGGTCCGACGTTCAGTGACTCTCACTGTCTCAACCGTCAAAGTCCTTCTAACTCGAGACACGATGATGGGAGATGCCTACCCCTTATCTGCTAAGACATAGGACGTCTAAGTCCTCTTTTGGTCATATTTTGTGTGACTACTTTGTGTCCGAAGTTTTCCGTATTTAAGGGGAAAGGATTATCGGGAATCGTAGAACCACCTAGTGAGAACTTCTCACTCGTTGAGAAAACCTGAGTAGGTTATCACGATGAAGAATATTCCTGATAAGTCAGGTTTCTATTTTATTCTTATCAGTACGTTTCGAGAAATTATTATTTATAGTAGGAGCTTCTGGTTCTAGGAATTATTTACAGATAATCTCTTCGGTCCTCCACTTTAATAAGTACAATTTAACTAAAGAAAAAGAAACTCGAGATCTACCCTCGTTAGTTCCTTGGTGAGACTCGGTCTCAACAGATCGGACAGACACAGAAAATTCTTGGAGTCTTTGTCAATTCAGTGGATTACTCGATTATTCCGTGGAGTCTAGGGAGATTCTTATTCAGAGTCTCACTCCAAAAGTCTTCTTAATGGGGAGAAGATAGTGTCCTTACGGACCAAATTATTTAGGTACTCGACCTAAAGTTCCAAACACGGACACACTAACACACACGCGTACAAACACACTTTTTCTAATTAATTCTGTATAAATTCTCCTTCAATTAGTATTCTTCCATTCCGACATTCTGAATTAATTATGGTGTGTGTCTGTGTGTATATAGATATGAGACCAGGTCATTAATGTTATCTCTATATATTCACTAAACGGACGAGTATCTAGTCTTAGGTGAGGGAGTGGAGAATACCGTAGTTCTAATTGTATCCTCGGTCCTTCTCCGTCGATTCGACTGGACACTACCCGCGGGACCCAGACGAGGTCGCTTGTTGTTATCTTCACAGTAGTTGAACCAGGTGCCATCCCAGTCCTCCCCGTAGTCCACGATTGTTTCTTTCCTTCTTTACTCTTTTTATCCTTTATGACGATGTCCAGACAAAGTGTCCCCTTTTTTTTTCAGAAAAGTGTGGTGTGTATGGACAACAGACACTCCATCTGTCCTAGTTTAAGACGAGAGGAAGGAGTCTATAGAGTATTTGTAAGTGTCACATAAAAGCCGGTCCTTCGTCCAGTCCCTACAAGTGCCTTCACCGACACGACCCTTCTAGAAACTTTATTTTCCCTTTCCAATGATAGTCTCGTATAGTTAGGGAGATTACTGAGGTATTGGAAACTCTTCCTATCAAAATTGTGATATATAAGTACCCCCACCCCCCTTACTTCTTTCTTTTGATATTTCTTTATATGATTACATGTCAGTCATTAATAGTTACGTGATACTCTATTAAAAAGGGGAAAAGGGTTTATAGAAGAGATTCCTATATATTAAAATTTGGTGGGGGTTTAAACATTCGTGACAGGAGACATCAACCTTCAGGTTCGTCGCCAATACCCACTCCTTACTACCCCCTATCCCCTCCTCCCTACAAGAAAAAGAACTTGACCCAGGACCAGTGCACCCACACAAGAAAAATATTTTTAAGTGACTCAAGATACAAATACTAAACACATGAAAAGTCACACATATAAAGAGGTGTTATTTCAAAAATTTTCAAACAATTTGTACTCTTAGACTTTTCGTACTTATTCCCATGACACAGAGAGGGTTTCGATTGTCAGGGGTACGACCGTTAATGAAGGTCCTTCTTGTGTGATAACAATACACCTGGACACGGGTCCGATTGTGTATTGTGTCGAGGGTGGTCCCTGGTCCTTTCACTCGTGCCAAGTCCTTTTTGGGTCAAGTCAAGATTTTTCCCAGTCAACAAACAGCAGGAGTGTGACTTCCCAGTCGATCAAGGTTTGAAGGGTCCGGTGGACGCACCTACGGGGGGGACGGGTCAAGGTAGGGGTCGTCTCAGAGGGTCGTCGACCAGTAGTTGTGTAGCTCGAGTGGGTCCATGACACCAAGTAGAGGGAGAAGTGAGTCGAGTATGAGGTGGGCCTTAGGTCTGTGTCACAGGCTTCGGCTCTGGGTCCTTTGGTGTTTCGACGACCGACACTAAAGTCAGTGACTGAGTCTCCACCGGTGTTGTCCTCAGTTCCCACACCAGAGAGGGCAGTGTCACAACGGATCTCAGTGTCTCTCCTGTTTCTCGGAAGTCGGTGGCTATTTTGAATGATGATAGTAGACCTTTTATGGTAATTTTTTTTTTTGCATCCACGGCCTGAAGGGGTAATCAGGGTCACCAATTCTTAGGTGGACGGTTACGTCCCCTGTGTCCGAACTAGGGACACAGGTCCTTGATTCTACGGTGTACAATGTCCCGTTGATTCGGGTGCGTGGTGTGATGACTTCGGGTACGTGGGTACGAGGTGTTCTCTTCGGTGGCGTTACTCTTCGGGTTTCTCGTCGGGGTCCAGTGACGTTGATCTCTTTCGGGCCCGTCGTCACTTCTGGTCGCGTTGCTCTTTTTATGTTGCACCCGTAGGTATAAGTAGACGCCTTCTTATACTTAGTTCTTCCTTTCGTGAGGGACACCCCTCGGGTCCAGACTCTTTCCGTCCGTGTCTACCTGCCCGGCGACCCCATGTATGACCAGTGGCGACCCGAGCACGACCACCACCATTTCAGTTTCGCGCAGTGGAGAGAAACCGGTATCACGACCTGCGACTATTCGACCGGGAGCATATGGTGTGGACCGGAGTCCGGAAACTACCACATCCTCAAATTCACCGGTCCTTACCATCGAAGGAAGGTCGCCAAACCTCTTAAAAAGATTTTTAAATTCACTTTTTTTTTTCTTTTAGTGTGTTCTGAAATGTTTCTACTAGTGACCCTCTACTACACCTCGTAAGAAGTTTCTTCTTGCTCCTCAGATACTACGAGGTAAACTCCCCCTATAGTACCTTTTGACCCTAGTCTTATCTTTGGACATCGTCTTAAACAATTACAATTATTATTATCAATGATGTCGATTATAAATGACTGCCAAATGATACATGGTACGAGGCACGACAAAAGGAAGGTAAGAGAATAAATTCCAAATAGAGAATGGAAGAGGTTCAATCACCATAATAGTAGGACTAAAATGTCTACTTCTTTGTCTCAATACACTGTACGGGTTCTAATGTGTTTCCCTCCGGGAGCCGAGGAAGGAAAAACGGTCTAATTGATAAGTCAAATTATTGTCGTGGGATTCCACTATTGGGTTCAAAACGGCAAGGGTTAAAAAGTCAAAGGTGTTACTTGACCCTATATAAGGAGAGACTTCACCCTTTTCCGAAATATCAGATATAAATAAATCACCCAATGTTTGGTTCAAATAATGTCTCGTTTCCGTATTATAAGGAAGTACTGAGTCAAGGGCCCTGGTAGTGTATGCTCCGAATTACGACGAGACCAAAATACTGAGTAAGAACCTATACTTGATGAGACAGTTTTCACCAATCGGTTGAAGCCCATCTGACGTCTTATTACACTAGAGTCAAATAAATTAGAAACAGAGGTCAAATATAAAAGTGTAAGACAAGCATAAATAATTATATAGTACCTAGTGTTTTACATACCGTTATTTTACACATTTTTTCTTTGTAGGAATGAAGTTTGTTCGACTCTAGTAAAATTCATATTTATAAGATGTGATCATATTCAGTTTTGTGTAAAAATTATGGGTCATTAAAATATTATAATAGGTTAGTTGGTCAAGGAGTTATTAAGTCTATGAATTCTCGGGGAAATATTAAAAATTTATTTACTTTCACTAAGATTATGAGAGATTTAAATTTGTGGAACACTTTTTGTAATGTAATCAGTAATATTAATCGAGTCTAAATTATCATTCGGAAAGTAAGTTACACTTGAAAAAACCAAACAATAATCTTCTTTTATGAGTTCTTATTTGCGAGTCCACTATTTATAATTTCTTTTTGGGTTTTCACGATTTTTTACAGTTTCTTTATTGGAGGTGAGAAACCTCTGAAAGATTAAATAAATGTAAAATACACACACGATTCAGCGAAGTCAGTACAGACTGAGACACACTGGGATACTTGACATCGTGTGGTCCGAGGAGACAGGTACCATAAGGGTACCATAAGAAGTCTGTTCTTATAACCTCACCCAACAGTACGGGAGGAGGTCCCCTAGAAGGGCTGGGTCCCTAGCTTGGGTGTAGAGAATTCAGAGGAAATAACCGTCCACCCAAGAAATGGTGATCGTAGTGGACCCTTCGGGACTATGTGTAAAATATGGATACACGTTAATAGGGAATAATGACACCAGAGTGTCTATGAATTCAAATTTCATTTATTTTAGTCACTTCTCTTTACTCTCTGTTCTTTCACAATCTCCCCTTTATATAAGTAGGGTAGCTGATTGTAGTTATCTGTTTTTCAAGACGTTTACCCGATGATGTATATGACACCAGTAATTTTTTTCCCACTCTCTTCTTTTTCTTACTAAAGTTGTCGAACTTAAAAAGTTTTTCTTGACTTATGTTAACGTACTCAACCAGTTTACAAAATAAAACGAAACGAAAAAATCAAGGATCTTTGGTTATCGACACTAAATTTTACCCGTAAAAAGAGGACACGCATTTATCAAAGAGTTTAATTACAGTATGTAAAACCTCTCTATATTCCCGTCCGAACTCTCCCATTCTCTTTAATGTTGAATTATCTAGTTATAGGAGGAATCACTCTGAATTATCTAGTTATAGGAGGAATCACTCTGAATTATCTAGTTATAGGAGGAATCACTCCAAAGAAGTTAAAGATCTACTGATCATCCTTCAGTGTTTCAGAAAGTAATTTATGTGATTGATAGGAAGTAGATGTGAAAAGAGAGTAGTAGAGAGGGAAGATAGGTTTATTGACGTTTCTAATCTTTCATTCCAAAATACTTTACTAGTACCTGTAAGTGACCTCCAGATCACCAATTCTGAACCCCAGAAGTGACAGTACCGGACCCAAGTTGTGGAGCGACCGCTTGATGATAGGGAGTCCGGTACACCGCACCAGCCTTTTTTTTCTTCTTTGTTAGTGAATTTTTCACTTGGTGTTTTCTTTCTATAATTGAATCGATAAAACAAAATGTTTAGTACCTCTTACTACGGTCATCAAAAGAAAGAGAAACTACCTCAACGTTCTGAAAATGTTTGAAATCTAAGAGAAGGGTGCGACCCATTCTTATTAAAATTCGCAATAGTAAAGATTCAGGAGTGTTTGTTCTACAAAGATTGTACTTCTCAATTCAAGAGGATTTATGGTTTTCTGTCGATTCAGATATACAGTTAATCTACTGGTGTATAACAAACCAGTGCTTTGTTTATATCACGGTTCACTAGATGACCGAGTTTTTGACTTTGTGTAAAAGTCTTAGACAAGTAAAGGAAGAGGAAAATTTTTTATAAGCTAATAAATGAAAAGAAATAAAGCGACATGGATCAGAATCAACGTCGTGTACCGTAGAAAATCAACGCCGTGTGTCTTTGAATATATGCTGTACGTCATAGATCAAGGGACGGGTCCCTAACTTGTCCTCAGAGGACTTAACCCTCGTCCTTCAGAATCAGTGACCTGGTGGTCCTTCAGGGGTCTTAGACAATTAGTTCTCGAAGTTATAGGTTCCAAAAACTCGTCCTATGAGTGTCCAAAGGTAGATTCTTACATGAACCTTTACACTCTACTAAGACCACGTAAGGTAACCTACCCCACTCTCAACCCAACTGAACCCCAGAGTCACTACTAATGAACCTGTCCTGGTGAACGTAGACTTTTACTGTTATACTCAACCACTAGAACTCGTAAGGGAATGAAGTTGAATTTTAAATCACGTGTACCGGTAGTCATTTCTGTCAAAACGAATAGTTATTTACGCTCGTGTTATTTTTAATAGACCTCAATTAAAAAATGTATAACTGTAACCTTTAGTTACTCTGTTTAGGAAAAAAAGAATTAATTAGTGACAGTTTATTGTTATAACACAATTAAAGACGACATGTCGTTACACTAAGTCAATATGTGTGTGTATGTGTGTGTGTGTGTGTATATACCAAATAATGTCCTATAACTTATATCAAGGGACACGATTTGTCATCCTAGAACGACGAGTACATAAGGTACATACTATCAAACGCGGACGATTGGGAAGTGAGGGTGAGGTACGGAAGGGGTACGAGAAGGAAAACGGTTGGTGTCCAGACAAGAGATACTCTGTTTAGGAAAAAATCGTCTATCTAAGAACAGAAAGTGTACTTTTTACGTTGAGTTTGAATAAATATTCGTTTATTTTATTAAAAATTTACGGTGAATCAAACGAAAGAAGAGGTAAAAGTTTCTTAACCCTCTTTTGACACCTTGGTGAGATTGTGTTTATTACATTATGTCTTATGTTTGAAGTAAATGAATATGATTTGAAGAAACTTCCTTTAAGATCGAACACCTCGAAAAGTAGTTCCTGTTTAGATGGTAGTTCTTTTTTGTAAGGTTTCCGGTATACTGTACTCCATTTTGTTTGTGTAAAGATTTACGCCATCTTAGAATCTGTTTGTCTGTTTCCATTATTAATTTCTGAGTTAAAATAAAAAGTAGGAGAGTCAGATTCTAGGGTAGTCAAACCCTTTTACAAAATAAAAATAAGTTCTTCAAACGAGATTTTAGTAAGGTAACTAACCAGTTTAACGACTCTAGTTTTAATATAAAAAAGTTTTCATCAATAGTTGTTTTACTGTAAGACTTCACATATGATTTAAATTATAAGGGTGTAGAATTACACATTTTGATAATAGTTGTTTAAATCACACACCAAAACCAAGAAGACGAAAAAAAAATTCCGTTTTGTTCTCTTCATCTTACTTAAAGAATTATCCCATCTAAGATAAATCCTATTAATAATTTATTTACCTTTAAAATACGGACGTCTTGTCTTGTCATTTATGACAGAAAAAATACTACAGTTAGTTACAAGTTGAATTATCTTTATTTTTATTTCAAGGAACATTATTGCAAAGATTCTTAAAGATTGACTGTAAGACAATTTGTCTCGTTTTAAAACGTACAATCGATCTCGTCAAGTCGTCTAATAATTGTCTAAATTTAAAAGGTATTCCAACATCTTTTATATAACTAAAAGTCTGTTAATAATAGAAGTGATAATTTAAAATAAACTTTTATTTCAAAAGAGATCGTCTTGTTTATATGTTGAATGTATAGACCTATCTGAGTTTTCAAGATCTTATTATATGAGTGAAGGTACTACTCTTATTAAGTTTCAAACCGATTTCTGATTATTTGTAAGAAATTTAGAATTAAAGTAGATTATGTGTATAAACATTCGACATGTTTTTGGTTTTAATTATTTATTTTAAGAGTTAAAAATTAAGATTTCACATATAAAGTATCTGGTACCGTCCCACAAACAAAATTAATTGACCGTCTTCAGTTAAGGTGTTGGGAGAAACTTAGTGAGGAAGTGGTAATATATATATATACTTATATTTATGTAAAATTTTTTGTTTGTAACTCCATTTTAAAATCTCTACACTAATAAATTTCATGAGGGTATTAGTCATTTATATCTTGATAGTGTAAAAATATAATGTTAATAACCATATTCCGACAAATTTATAACTAGGAATTTTCTTTAGGATGGTATTCAAGGAGTATATTTCTCTACGGACTATACATAGAATCAAATTGTTGGTACTGAAACTCTCTTTTTTCAAATACTACGGTACTTACATGTGGTGGTTCTCAGTAAGGATTTCGATTGGATCCTGAAGCCTACTAATTTACGGTTACATCCAAGTAACTAACATTGTTTATATGGTGAGACCACCCCTACAACTATAATCCCCTACAACACGACACACCCTCGTCTCCGTTGTACCCTTTAGAGACATGGAAGGAAAACTAGAATGACACTTGGATTTTGACGAATTTTTATCAGAATTTAAAATTTTTTTCTAGTACTACTAATACCGACTAAGTACAACTACATACCGTCTTTGTTATGATATTTCGTTAATAGGAGGTTAATTTTTATTTATTTAGAATTTTTTTAATACTACCAATGTACAAATAGTTCTAATTCAAAATTTATTGTATTCACTGGAAATGACGGATGGAAATTCGAATTAGTACGACGACACAGGTGTTCCTCCTCCTATCATTTCTTTTGCCCTCCTTTTTCTTTGTCCGTTGAGTCTCCAAAAATGAGTCACTACCTCGTTTTCTTGTATTCCAAAGGAGATTTTAAAGTTCACGACCAAACTTTGGGATACAAAAGTTACAATCCGAACATAGTATACAGTGGAAATCCCCTTGATGGGATTTGTTATTATTCTATAGAACGTAAATCGTGTTAAAACAAGTCTCTCATTTGTTGATAGGTACTAAACATTCCAGTTAATTTAAGGTCGATAGTGAGATGCGGTGAAAAAGATGTATACTAATCTTCTCTTCTTTAAACTTTTAAGACTGTAGTAAATGTAATAAATCTGAATCGTAAAACTATTAGGAAAACTATCGCCAATTAGCCATTTTGAAACATTTCATTGGACTCGTTACTGAGTGTGGTAACACTTTTGAACTGAGGGAGAGAATAAGTTATATTAGTATGATTGATACTTTATCAATACTCCTCTATACTGTTTTTACAGATATGAAAGTTTTGGTCAAACTTTATTCCGGGTTTACTTATTAAAGGTCATTACCACTGGGACCTCTTCAATTTGTAACTACGTAAACGTTGAGTCGGGAAAAAAACAAATAAATCAAACGACTCTAGACACGAAAGGACCAACAAATAACTGTTTGGTTTACGGAGAATAGAAGACAATCAAACTTGTTGAGATGACTTAGGAGACATCCTCCTTGTTTGTCCCGTTCCGAGTCTCTGTTGTCTGACCACTTGACAACAAGGCAGTAGGACGGGTGTGAGACTTTTGGGGTGTTCGGTCCGTCCTTGGTGACTCATTTGGTTTATGTGTCTATTCTGGGTCTGACACATGACTCCGGTTAGGGGAGAGGCGACTTTAGCGGAGATGTGAGTTACCCGAGAAGACAATACTTCTCATCTTTGTTCCAGTTGTGTATTTTTAGGTTGTGTCCTCCTAAGGGAGGGTAAATCTAAAGTAGAGACCGCACAGTTGGATGTCCGAAGGTCGTGCAACAATACACTTGTCCGAATGAAATTTTCTCTATCGCTTTTTTCAAGAGAGAGTAAGTGGCTCTTCCTTTAGTGAAAGTTCTGGTGGTGTGGTCATTCTTGGTATTTATCTGTCATTCTCTAAAAAATCTTTACAGATAGAAAACCAACATAGCAATTTTTTTTTCGAAGTCAATTTATGGAAGACTTGAATGCCATTAAGACGTCTCGAAATTTTTAATAACTTCTTTTTTTTTTAATAAAATTCACTAAGGATATGTGTTTAGATGGTGTTTTATGTCAATTTCTCGGTCTAGTTAGACACGACTCTTGGACAATTCGTTTCAGTAGAAGTCGTCGGGTCTGTCGGAGACTTCGGTCCCCTCTCCTCTCAGAGAAGATTCAAGTCTTTCCCATATATACTTACCAAAAGTCCTAGTATTTAATAATCAAATACCTTGAATTTCCATTAGTCGATTTGAGAGGGGCAAAATGTCTACTCCTTTATTACTTACTTCGAACTGAACATAAATGAATCGTCGTACATGTTTGGACCTGGGTACAGAACCGTTTGTGACAAAAACCGGTTCAACAAGGTATGGAAGAAGAAATACTGTCATTTAGAGAATAGTGTAATTTTTCCCTGAATCAATTGATTTAGGACTAAAGACAGTATCCGTCCAAGATTACAGGACTGTTAGAGAGAAAGATAAAGACTTATATCCGGTGTGGAATTGAATCGTCTCTCAGTTCTCTGAAACTAGAGTCATTAACGAGTTCATTGACTACGGATTTTTAATTAAAACAAAAAACCAGTGTGGTGTTCCGTTCACCTTGAAGAGACAGATCCTTAGTTTGGGTATGGGTGACGTCACCTTCCCGTCTTAGAATCAGCGACCCGATGGTCCCTTCAGGTGTTACGGATTTTTAATCAAAGTCTTAAGTTGGGTAGAATGACAACTGAGTAGTAAGTCGTTTTTAATTTAAGTCAAAAAATTTTTTACTTATTGTGAAGGTCGATCCGTAATACAGGGTACTGGACTTTCTTGAGGTCGTTATCTGTAAAAGCTCATAAACTTGTCGTACCTGTCTCTTGACTGGTTCAATGAGTTGAGACCTGGGTCCTATAAAACAAGGTCTGAGGTTTTCTAGTTTGTGTACTTGTAAGACTGTTTTTCTCCCGGACCTACTTTGTGCCTTACTTATGTATAGTAGACATACTATGTGTACTTACTTACACATATGTAAAGTACGTTAAAGAGGTACGTTAGAAAGACAATTCTTTGTATTGTATTTTAGGACTGGAAATGAGGGTCGTAGTCAATGAGGTACCAAAGATAAATGTACATGTCCACTCTTTACTTTAAATCGGTCACAAAATTGGATTACCTTACAAGATGTTACAATTCTTTGTTTAAATATACGTCGGTGAAAAGGTGTCGGAAGATGAGGATGAACTGACTCTTTTTTCCTTTTGGTAAATTCATTTTTTATAAGCTAATTACTAATCACTTTACTCTTTTTCTATCCTTTTCCTCCTCTATGGTTAAATCCGAAGTCTCACAATTATTTGTGACTACAATGGCACATAAAATAGTGTGTCACCTTATTTCGATGAATGGACCCATCCAGACATTCCCGACCGTCCGGGTGAGGGGTTACGGCGCCGGTATCGTCATCGTGACCATAGACTGGGGGACGTTTATGAAGAGGGTACTCAGAGGTTAAACTATTTTGCACGCCCAAAGACTTAGGACTGTAACTAGATTTTGTATGTGTTTATTTTATAATTCGTCAGAACTTTTGAATTTCACTGTTTAAATTTAAACCACACGATCACGTGTCTAAGAATCAAAATTGTTTTTGAACGTTGACAGGAATGTTTATATCGTCAAGTTTTTACAAAATAAGTATAGAACACGGAATGACCTGTCAATTACCAGTTGTTCATGGGTAACCCTCCTTATTACTCGAAAGATTTTCTTATTGTAAAGATTTATTTTTACAATTCTAAATCTAAAGTCACATATAACTGTTAGACTTAGAATTAAACTCTTTTTATTTAATTAAAATATAAAATGGGTAGAATTACGTTTGTCAAATGGTAAACTTCTCGTTTCTATTTTATAGTGAAATATGTACAGAAGTTTTACACCTACTAAATTAAAATGTATATTTACTTGACTCTATTTAAAGTTGATCAATTATTGAACGACTCGTCGAAGATTCTTTCGGAGAGTCCGGAGAGTGTCGAAACCGTTAGCATCCAGTTTTTATGAGTAGACTAGCCAAACAAAAGACCCACTCGTTGTACAGAGAAACTCATTTCCTTATAATTACCTAATGGAATTTCGACCATTGTGTCGAGAAAATTCCGGGTTGGGAGTGATAAACGAATCTAGATAATTTTCTCGTCGGTTCTTTTTATTCCTTAAACCCTCCCTCTATAAATGACCGTATTAGTAAACAGGTGTAATAACGTGTCAGTCGTTTCCTTTCAAGAGAAAGTCTGTACTTAATAGAAATACTGAGTTTTGGTTTTTTGTTTAAACAAAGTTAATTTCATTTGGAAGTACACAATGGTTTAAGTCGTTTTTATTTACTAATGGTGGGAGTTCAAATCTATAACCAGGTACTAATCTCTTTTCTGAAACGGTTCGAGAGACGTCCGGTACTAGTTTCAGATCTCGGTCAAAGTTAGTTCATTATAGTTTCTTGAGAGGAATAGACTTTGAACGATCGATATGAGTCACAAGTTTAGGTCGATCCCTGTGCTCCGATGAATGGTTGTCCTAGCGTGAAGGTGGCTGGGGCCGGGACTGGCTTCGTCCATGTTAAGTCGTACACAGGGAGAAGCACTGCAAACACCTTACACAGTAAGTGTAACATTCACTACGGTAGCTGCTACGTGACTAGACAAATCCTTTGTCACCCTACCCACCTCTTAAAAAGACAAAGTGACTACTTTATTTTCTTCGATATGAAAAACTTCGTATGTTAAGGAAGGTGAATTAATCGTTGTAGAAAGTGATTTTATTGAAAAGATGACCGTATCTTGTTTGAAAAAAAAGGTTTCGAATCAGTCATGATATGAAGAACGTTTTTTTTTTTTTTTGTAAAGACAATATTTGAACATGTCTAATCTCTAGATTCATATATGTTGTGTAAAATTGAAAGTCTTGTTCAAGAACGACCCAAGTTTTACTGGAAATCTAGAGACGAACAATGTTATTCATCCTCCGTCTAATTTGTAAGATTATCCTATGGGTCGTACTACGTTACCAGAGTAGAGATCTTATCGTCCCGATCCCTCTAAGAACCTTACACATTTATCTTATGGTATTCACTGTAAACTTTTCAATTGTTGTTGTTGTTTTAGTCCGGTTGAGACAACAATTGAACGACGTTAGGATTCTTTAATGAAGGGAGAGACCCGGAGTCAAGGAAGGAGACATTTTACTCCTCAACCAGACCTACGGAAGGCTCACAGGAAAAGTCGAGGCGTTGTAGCATACATAATCTGGACCTAACACAGTAGGTAGCCCGGGGCATTTTCCTCTTACTCAGGTCCGGTTACAGTTGTGTCTCCGATGTGCCTGATAAATAGTCGGGTCTCGAGATGGATTCAGAATAAAGAGTTTGGTTTCTTTATCTTTGTGACTTTATCAAAATTATCTAGTTGTTGGGAATATAGTATGTGGTCCCAGGTTTCCCCTTTTTGATCTCACTTGTTTTCTTTAACCAGAGATACAGAAAAAGAGGAACTTAATTTCCTTGAGACGGTTCTAGATTAAAATCTTATCGTGCCAGAGAAAAGAAATGTTTTTAACGGGTCAGAAAGGATCTGTTCTTAGGTTGTCGTATTTCTTTCTTTCATCTCAACGAGTCAACACAGACTAAGAAACGCTAGGGCACCTGACATCGGATGGTCCGATATGTACCCTAAAAGGGTATGTACCCTAAAAGGTCCGTTATCATGACCTCACCCGACGGTAAAGGAATTCGATTTTCCTAGTTCACTATAGTTCACTAGTAAAAGACAAGAAACTTCAGTAGAAAAACCGAGTCGGATTCATAAATGTAGGACCCTTACAAAGTCTTAGAATCTTTACGAGATGGTCTAAAAGAATTGACCGACAGATTGTACGTTTTAGATAGGTTGTGTCATCTGATTACCTCACCGTAACGTATGAAGAAGAGGACGAAAACCATTTCGTGTTTAAAAGTGCTTCTTCAGACGAAGAAACATAAGAGACAGGAGAGTTGATAAAAGTAATTGTTCACTCGTATGGAGCCTCGACTCTCATCCGCTGTGTGCAGGTAAGAGGGGCTGGTAAAGGTTGTGTACACGTAGAGTAGTACACCGGGTATAGTACGACAAACAGGGTGACCAGAGGTTACGCTATGTACTGGGGAAGTAACCAGCATGTCTAAAGGAGCACCCGACAAACCTTTGTCTTCCCTTTGCGTAATGACGTATTTACTAGTGTTCCCTATTTTACATACGATATAGTAGTCCGACCAAACCACTAGGATTCTTGAGAGAACCTTCTTCAGAAGACACGGAGTTTTTAAGTGACTCGAGACTGATGGTCTCTCTCTTTTGTATCAGACTTCTACTCCAAACAAAATTCCTTTTTAATGTCATACCAATTCCCTACATTTGGTGTTAATACGGATGGGTAAGTTCCCCAAATATTACAAGATCTTCAGACCTAAACTGATGACAGGGTATTGTAAAAGATCAAAGTCAAATAAGATCTAGTTTCCCTTTGTTACACATACCCATATCTTAACATTCAATTATGCACAAAAGGAAGATTTAGGTTTAAAAGAAAACGACTTTACTCTCCTTACTTTCATTCGGATTCATAACAAAGGAAGACTACAAAGTAACGGAGTATAAGTGTGAACTGTCGTCGTGTACCTAAGAATTAAGATGAGAGTCTTTCAGTTGACATCAGATCACCGAGAGCTTTAAACTTTTGTTTTCCATAACCAAGAGGAAAGAAGTAAGTGTGTTTGACCTCGTGTCGGAAAATTTTGTTATAGGGATAACTAACCTTTTATGTCTTAGACCCAGTAAAACAACAAATTATTCACTATCTAGAATAAGATTTCGACATACGTTTATGACGTCCAGACATGGACGTCGTCAGTGGAGTTACAAAATTCGATGAGTCAACACACGAAAAATGTTTTCTGTGTAGACAAATTTTTTTTTCACATAAAGGTCTGAAAATTTTTCATAAAAATGACATAAATGTACAAAACCTGAAATATTGTCACCCTAAAAATTTAGTATATTTGTTAATATATTAAGAATGTGAAAATTTATTAACATATTAAGAATATTTAGTATACTTGTTAAGATATTAAGAATTTATAAACTAATGTATATCTAGTACTTCAAAAGACGACAGATTTTTAATTCGGAATTACGCACTTTGTCTTCATTCGGACAGAATATGGTTCTGTCGACGGATGTTCCCGAAGTAGAATGGTCGGTACCCCGTCTTAGGTTTGAAGACCAGTCGCAGTATCAAGACACACCAAGGTGTGGTAAAGTACAACAGGGAGGACGGGAGTCTTCATGTCAGGCACATCAACACCAACAACATGTCCTTCCCTTTCACCGTGTTCCGTGGTAACCTTAAAGGTGGAGCTCAGACTTGGTTTTGACAGGTTTTGTTGTGTGTACAGTCTTCTTTTTCTAATGTTGGCTCGAAAGGTTACATGTCACTCCTTAATGACGCTGATTTGATCGGTTCAAAGACGTTGATTAAGTCTCACACAGAGTCTTATTTTCTACAGATTATTATGTCAAGATTCGGATGAATCACATAAGTGGAAGTGGAAAGTTCGTCTAACTTTAGGTTAAAAACGAGAGTAAAAAGGTCGGTTTTTCTTTTTCTAATTTACCAGCGAAACTTATTTAGTACCAAAATCGGTTTTGTTTTCGTTCTCGTGAGTCCGGACGGAGGATACATCAGAAGTCGGACACCCTAACGGATGACTAAAAGGGTATGTTCGTAGAAATTAGTGAATTACTAGGGTTACACAGGTTTTATTTACGTGACCTCCCGAAAAGGAAACCACAGTAAAGGGTTCTGCTGACCCTTTGAACCCTCATAGAAATTGATACTTCAATCAGGGTACAGGGGACCCAGGTCTACTGTGTTTCCATCATGAAGAGTTCACATCGGAACTTTCCTTACGGGTCGAACGGTCGGTTATTTTTGTCTCGTACTCTTTACCCCAAAAGAGTGAACACAAAGGGGGACCCTATGAGTGGTCATACCAGACATGTCTTTCTTATAAAGACCAGAACGAGTATTAACCTTCAACACGACGTGGTCTCCACAGGTAGGACGGCGGGAAGCCAGCACGTCCTCATCTTTCAGGACGGTAACATCCACTTGCCCTCCTGCGTGCCGAGAGGCAACCTCAACGGTGGCATTCAGACCCAATATCGATGTTCGTATTGGTTTTCCCAGAGTCATTTGTATCAACGTGAACAGAGGGTGATAACAAGGAATAAAAGTCGAATTGACTCCGACTGGAACACAGGAGTTTCCCCCCTTTTTATGATACTTATACTGGTCGATATTCATAACTGGTCTAGTATGACAATAGTTTTATGGAATGAGTCTTTCGGTGTACAAAAAACACCCATCTTGTTGTGGACTCAAGAAGAAGACTGTAGGTAACAATGGTGGAGTCGGCGGTACGGACAAAGGGTAAACGTTTCGATAGCCCAACCGGTTTTTCAAGTACGCCCAAAAAGAGATTCCACAATGACTTTTTGAGCTTACTTGAAAACCGGTTGGGTTATATAATGATGTCCAATTAATTCCTACGACGAGTTCACTAGGACCTCCCCATATATACCAAGACAACCACGACAGTCTTAATTGTGTTCTCCGACATGATCCCCTTTTCAGTTCACGTGGTTAATAATAACGATGTTAATAGTGGTGAAAATATGGGACCTTCTCAAAGTAGTCCAACAACTTTCTTCAAATGTAGTGTTTCCAAGTCTTGAAACCCTAAATCTCATGATTTATCCCTACCTAAGCAAATGAGTCTTTCATTGGAGAAAATTGTAAAATCTGTCTATTTTTATGTGTCATCGAATTATGAGTGATGTCCTTTCTTTTGTGTATCTAATTTTTCTGACTTTTTTATATATAGTTTGCGGTTGGTACCGACAATAGTATCCGACCATTCCAATATTTGCAAAGAACAAAATAACAAAATGTAAAAAACCATTTACTTACATAACGGAAAGTTTCAGATTTATTATTCTTTGAATAGCCAGGAGAAAAATTTTTTCTATTGTGTCTGGACAGAGAACCGTCGACTGAGGCAACGGGTCCGTTCACGTGTCGTAAACGAATAAGGGAACACAGAAGTCGGTGACGTAGGGGTGTCTCATTTGGTGTGGCGACAGACACTGTGTCACTGGTATGCCTCCGCCGACTCCTACTCCGACCCCGACCATCTACCGACCAGCCTATAGTCACTTCCTCGGTCTAGGACTCCTGTACTCTTTCTTTTCAGTGTCTCGACCAATTCCCTTTTGATGAAGGACCTCTTCAAAAGACCCTAGAAGTTCCAGAGTAGGTCTACTGAGATGTTAGGCAGAACAATGACTCGACCCTAACCTTTCTTTACGGGGAGGGAGAAACGTAATCGAAACCGTGAGTCGGATTCTTTATTTGGTGTTCTCCGATGGGTCACAAGAGATGGAAGGTCGAATGGACCTCCATGGTTCTCACATAAAGGTTTAGTGGTTGTAATAAGACGGTGAGGTGTCTCGTCCATGGAGGTTACTGACGAATGAGTAAAGTCCTTCGGTTTCGGGTACTGAAATGTCAGGAGATGTGGACTAGTCGACTGAAGTAAGAAAGGTAAAGTAAGTCAAGTCTAGTGAAATAGGAAACAAGATACGGAGTAGACGTGACTAGAAGAGTAATAGGGAAGGACATGGGACTCGACAGGGGTCCGAAAAGGGAACCGGCCATTACCAGACAGAGTGGTAGAGAATCGTCGAGGGTGATCGGGTTATATAGACCCGTAGAGAGAAGGACTATAATAAAACTCTTCAGAGACGTCGAGACGTCGTCTGGAGAGCGGTAGCTGCATTGAGACTCGAGGAGTCTGGCACGGGACCCGTCGGTATAACCTAAAAGATAAGTGATGGGGAGGAGGAGGATGTAAAGTAAAGAGGTTTCTAATAAACCCTTGAGACAGTACCAAAAAAGGGATTTTAGTTAGGAGAATTCTGTCGAAAGTAAAGTCTCATTCTGTTGTCTTATACGACTAGAAAAGAAATTTGTATCTTTAGAAAGAGAACCCCCAGTCCGGGTTCCTCCTTATCTTAATCTTGACTTCGATCTTACGACCATCTGACTTAAATCGTAGAGAGATTCTGTCGGGGAATTCTGTCGAAAGGAAAGACTCGTTGTAACCTTGGGTTTATGAAGTATCTGTTACCAAGGTTCCAGTGTGTATAGCCCCCTTGTACCGTAGACAAAAGTATGTGGGGTGAACCCTCTCAGTGTTGCGTTTCCTTATAATTCGAGGACATCTTCTTTCAAAAATAACCAAATTGAGGTACCGAGAGTTTGAAAAAACTTGTCTCGGTAAAGTCATAATTATAATCATTATGATTATTTTTATCTATCGTTAGTAACTTACGAATGAGGATTAATTGGAGATGAGAAAAATTAAATTTGCCGAAGTCATCCGACTCTAATCATTAACAAAGAAAAAATCCAATCGTCGTTAAAATGACTTTCATTAGTTTATTGAGTTTTTTACAATAGTTCAGGTTAGAACAAGAGGAAGGATTCACGAGTACCGTTCTACTTTTGAGTAGTTTTCCTCATTTTAGGTTCATTCATTAATTATGAAAAACGATTTACTGGATCTACTTTCTGATTTGGTATTCCGATCACGTGACATATCACTTTTGAACTATTTTGTCTCGTTCCTATTGTTGTCTTCATGTGTAAGAACTGGTGGGAAAGAAAGAAACCTAAGAATGTTTTGTTCGATATTACGTTTCTAGGATCAGAATATGATCTTTATTAATTTTGGATAAAAAAATTTTTTCGAATTTATAATACAGTAAGGAAGGGTACAGATCCTGAGGAGACTTAAAAAGTTTACACTTTCGGTTATGTACTTCTTTTACTGACACGTAATAAAATACCTTACGTTGTCTCAAACGACCTCGTACCTTTGGTGTGTATTTCCTAACAAAGGTGTTGTTTTTCTTATCTTACAGTCCCATTCCTCTATATACGGTAAGACTTTTTCTTGTTTACATGAAAAGGGGTAAAAAGGGTCGTCTTCTTAGTTCCCTAGTACATTGAGTCGTTTAAAAGAGTAAAGGTAATTTTACATGAAATCTATAAGTTGTATGTATGTGTTCCCATACATATACTTATAGGTGTACACATGACTAGATGTCTAGAGTTATATAAATAACTATAGAAACATATATTTAGTACATCCAAAGTACTATAATCATTAAAAAGAACCGGTAGTCAAATTGGAGAACCGTGATTTTAATCAAAGGCGGGGGGGGGTCTAGGTAAAATCAAAGTAAAATAAATTCAAATTTTTTGAACTATCATTTGTTTCAAAATTGATTGTCAGACGTTTCCTTGAGTCGAAGTATCGGTGTAGTAGGAAGTTCCCGTGTGGTTCCCTTTCTACCAAAACGCCTTACGAAACACGTTCCACGGGGCAAACCCAGGGGCCCCGGGGCACGGAATGGACGTCTACACCAGACGTCCCTCCATACGGAGAGTGTGAAGGTGAGCGGTGCCGGCAACGGGCACGTCTACGTGACCTCGTCCAAGGGGGCCAACAGGAAGAACGAGGTCCATAGGGGTTAAGATATCCTACAGGATCACAGGACTAGTAACGTAGACAGACACCGTCTTTCTTCGCAATTTTGTACATTTAGTCAAACTCGAACCCGAACTACGTTTGGATTTTATTGTTATCTCAACAAAGATTATTCCTGGATCACATGTCGTGTCCCTTGAGCTGAGTCATGAGACATTATTCGGACATTACCACCACCAAATCAGCGATACAACGCAGGTTGAGAACGCTGGGGTTCCTGACATCGGACGGTCCGAGAAGACAGGTACCCTAAGAGGTTCGTTCTTATTATCTCCCCTGTCGGTATGGGAAGAGGTTAGAGGGGTTTGGTCCTTAGCTTGGACACGGAAGACGTTACTTCCGTCTAAGAAAGCTGACTCGATTTACTAGATTTATTTGTTAGATTTTGACTAAGTGAAACGACATGTGGGTTTTGATTGTGTTATGACAATTGATATGAGGTTATTCAAATTTTTTTCTTTCCTCTTATGTCATGAAGTTCAAACCATTCGACAAAAACCTACTATGGAAATATAAGTCGACACCACGGTACCCACCATTTGAAGACTTTCTACACTAACGTAAATTTTGTCACACTTCCTTCGATATGCTACATCAGATAAAGGTGAGTAGACAAACGGTCTTACGATAAAAAGTGAGTAATTTAAAAGTAAATCAGTAAGTCAAGTAATTTAAACTACTTTTAGAAAGTAAGTAATGTGAAAAAGTGTAACAAATAAACTAATTTAAGTAGGGGAGACGAAAGATCAGAAAGGGAGACATAGGAGACCGAGAGGACCGAAACTCAGTACTGATAAGTGTTGGACGGAATAGTATTCCCAAAAAGAAATCTTTTGATCTTTGTTATCCCTCCGTTCATCCAGAGTATCCTAGAGTTGGTTGACGGGGTTTCCTTGATAATTTTCTTTCGTCGTAGACAAAAAAGTAAACAATACATTTTGTTAAGTTCCGTGGTGGTTGAAGAGACTGATTTTATAAGAGAGGGGACCAGGGTGGGGTGGGGGATGGTTTGTGTTTGGATAAAATTGTAATGATTATTTTACCGTAGAAAACTTAACGAGTACCACAATTGAGAAACTACCCTTTCACTCTAATAATTATATTTTATTACAAACAAATTACAAGTAAATCAGTGTAGACTGAGAATACTGGGATACCTGACATCGGGTGATCCGAGGAGACAGGTGCCCTAATCTGTCTGTTCTTTTATTTTATTATTAAACATTGATTTAATGGTAGTCAGATACTAATAGACCGTTTATTTGACAAAGTTAATATTAGGTCGAAACGGGTATACGACGTTACACTCTCCTAAACTAACCAAACACTTTGTCTTGATGTGACCCAATCTATTTTTTATTAATCAACTACAATTCAAGTCTGTGTATGTCTGTGTATAACTAGAGGGTGGTGTCGTCTTCAGACTTATTTCTATCGTAACGACGACTGTGAAAAAGCGTTTAGAGGTTGGTTCACAACAGAAGGGGACTTGGAGGTATCATGATAAAGTCATAGACAGAGTTTCACAAATTAAGACACGAAACATCTTCTACTATATATATTCGGAAAGAGTAGTAGGACTGGATGAATGATTCAAGAGAAACTGCTCAACCGATTACAGGTCAAGTAAAAACGTAGGGATGTGGTAGGACTTACTTCATCCCTGAATTTTTTAAAGTACCTTCTTTACTGAAAAGAAACTCTTCGAAAAGGGTTGAACAATAATCTTCCCGAAATTTATTATCTATTCTCAAACTCAGTTTGTAGATTGAACAGAATTTGATTTTGTGACGGCGGCTCCAGAACCTTCAGACTATTAGTATAATTTTACAATTTACATTCTCTTGACCGTTCTACGAGTTTTTGTAAATCAAATTTAACGATAGTGATAAATTTTCTCTAATAAAAAACGAACTTTCTTAAGTTTAAACCTACCACTTGTACTACTCTACCAATTTTGAAGGTCGATCTATTCTGTACAAGTTTTATAAATTAAACTAAAATTTGTATATTGTGACTATCAACTATCGACATAACGAAGGTGTTTGAAATATCAAACTGTGAAGTTTTTTCCTCGTAACTTAGGGATTCCGTTTTTCATTCCGGAGCCCCGTTAGAATCTTCCTCGATGTCTCTATGGTCACAAAGAAAGTCTTTGAAAGTTTCAAATCGAAGAAGTATCGTGAATATTTGGATGTCTCTGTGACAGGAACTGGAGTCTTGACCCCAATTTGTATTAAATTGGATACCCTATTCATGGAAAATAAAAGTAGTTAAAACGATTACAATACACGGAATGAATTTACAGTTCGTATCTACCTTTGGGTTTTGAAATCTCGAAACGAGGAGAGAAACAGTTCTCGTGAGTGTACGGGTTTCTACGTACACGGACAATAAAATTTCTAAAGGAACGATGAATCTTTTATAGAGTCGCTAGTGCATCTACTTTGTGACCGTTGAATAGAAGTCCAGACGCTGTGTAAACCGTGACTTTACTTGTAATTCAAAAAAAGAGTCATCGACTATTGGATTCTGGAATAACTTTATTCGACAAAATAAAATTAAATCAGAAGAAACTTCGTCATCTTATTCAACCAATGTTTTAAAAAGCTCTGTAGGTTTCCAATCGTACAACTACCTTACCTACAACATGCACTATAGTATACTGTTAAGAGAGATCCTTAGGTCTCTTGTTACGGACTGAAGTAGAAATTGTATGTCTAGATTTTGCATGAAGACCTCCACGTTCACTATGCAGGTGACGGAAGAGGGTCCGTTCATGTCAGGTGGTAGTAGGTCGGGACTATTCCGAAAAGGGTCCAGAGGGGCTGTTGCATCCTTCATGGTCGTCGGACTAGTTTTGTAAAGAGTCGACGCCCCTTTAACCTTCCTTTTTGTCTTTCTTTTTCTTTCTTCAATAAAGTTTGACACGACAGAGGGACATTAAATTTCATATAACACATTCGTTTTTGGGTTGGTGTAAAAAAATTCACCATGAGACAAGTTTATCTTTCCGTGCGGGACATTGATTCGTGTCTCGTTCATTGGTTTCACTTTCCTTCGAGATCGGTTCAACCGTCCGTCTTTAAGACAAGAGGATTGTTCATGTGTCCAACATGTAGAAGTCGATCGTGGCAAGGAGTGTGGTCATAAAACTCGTTTTTCCTAGGTACACGGAGGACACCTAGATACTTAGAGAACTTATCACTCTGATTTATACGTTTTAAGGTTAGAATTAATTTTTACTGGTTAATACTTACGGACGTATTTTACTGTTCTTTCGATAAATTTTAGACCTAAAGACATTTTTATCTCCGTTGTGTTTCTTTTATTTTTGGAGACAGAATCTCTAGTTAGTCTTATTTTAAATATCGGTCTTTGAGAATCTAAAGATAGATATCTCAAGTCGATTTGTAACTGTGGTTTCCTTTGTCGTTAAAAACTGTTTTTTACTCGTTCTCTACTATCTTGTGTGTGGTGTATGTTTGTGCGCCACAAAGATAGACGGCACAAGGTTATTTCTTTCTACAATTTTCAGAGTAAAAAAAAAAGGAAATTTTTTTGAATGTAGAACTGGTTCCTCTTTAGACTCTTGTCTAGAATCTCTTTTGTTTACTGAAGAAGGATTTAGAAAGTTGAGATAGAATTCGAAACTTTTTTTTAATTCTGAAGATAACTATGCACATATCAGTCAGTGCCGGCTGAAAAACGGTCGGGTACGTGCCATACGTCAGATGGTCGCGAAAGACAAGGGTCTTAAAAGGTCCGTTCCTATTACCTATGACAAACTCAACGGCAAAGGATGAAGGTCTAGGTCCTTGCCTTGGGTCTAGAGAACGTAGAGGATGTGACAGTACGCCTAAGAAATGGTCCCGCGGTGGACCCTTAGGGATTCTGAAGATATGTGCCAACCCTTAAACTTGGCTAAGGAATTTCTTCTGATACCTAATGTGTTGTAAAGTAATAAAATTTATCTTAAGAGTCAGAGAATAGAAAAAATAACCTTCTGTCCATAGAACAGTACAGTTAAAACTGAGTTGGGTTGTAAAACTGACACATAGGGTGGGGGTAAATAGGGGTTCAGTGTGTGGATACCCGAACGTCCAGGTAAGAGGAAAGGGCAATGGGTCTGTGTGTGTGAGATTGTACATTGGTGGTCAGAGCACACCAGAGGAGGTCCACAGTGGTTAGAACATCCTGACGGGGGGAAGTACCGTCGCCAGACAAGTTCTATTTTTCGTTTACAATGTCTGTCACCCTGTCTTTTATCAAAATTTCGTCTTTTTCAGAGTATAAGGTTGGGGAAGCCGACCGGTTTCTCTCGTCGAAAGGGTAGCCCCTGTCCCCTTTTCAATTGTCCAGACCAGTAAACCCCAGGAAGTTAACTTACAGACCAAATTCGTGTTACCCTTTGGTGTCTCCTTTAGACTTATCGTTTCTTTCCTCAGTATTTAGGACCTAGGGGTCTCTCTAGTGTCCTTTAACTCAAGATTTCGTCTTTTCTTTCCGACGGTCCGTACCGGAGGTGTGTGTGTATCACCCAAATCGGACTCTGATTAAGTTACGTTTTCCGTGTGATCTGGATCTTAAGGTCGAAAGTCCTACACCTCTCAGGCATGAAGTGGGATCCTATCTTTACAGAAAAACTACCTTTCGTTTATCTACATATGTAGCGTTCACACCTTTAGACCAATTTGTGTTCCCGTGTATGTTTCCAATTTGACAGGTGACACATTTGTCATACATTTGTGATATCTTGTGACTGAGAATTGTATATGGCTATTAGAACCTATTTAAGATTGTAATTTATATCCTGTCCGACTAACCCGAATAAGTGTTCTCTGACTAAACAGAAAAGGTCTTCCGACATGTAGTACGAAAAACCGCCCCCACGGTGAATGAAGGGACTGGTCTCTAACTTGGAGGTGGGGGACGTCACCTTCGAGTCTCAGAAATGGTGATCTGGCGGTCCCTTCAGACTAAACAGAAAATCTGACTCGGAAATTCTCTGAATATGTTGCTACCTAATTTTATGTGATTCACGACACAATTATCTTCGATAACCATTGGGTTACTTAGTATGACCTTTCAAACTGAATCGATTTGATCTTAACGACTCTCATTCAGGTCTAGGGATTCATGGAACCTTTTAAGTAAGGTGTAATAAGGATCCTTATCTCTCGAGACGAAGGACCAATATTTGATGACCAATGTTTCTTTGGTCTGACAAAGACACTCTAGGTTCGTCACACATGTAACGATTGTTCTAATCTTCTCGTGTGTTGCCGATTAAGTAAGAAGCACTGGTAGAAAGGCTAGTGACGCCTAGTGGTGTACTCGTCAGACCGAACTTCTACGGGTCTATTGTATTTTACCCGTTGAGGAGATTCTTACCCTACCTTGGGTTCTCTAAACGGACCAATCCGATGCATGCATACACATGTGTGTGTGTGTGTGTGAGAGAGAGAGAGAATATTTACGTTTGTCTGACTTGTGACGGAGGTAGACACGAGTCTCGGTGGAAAGTCTCCGTGTCCTTAGTCGACACACCGGTATCTTCCCACAGACGAGTGGACCCTATTTAGGGGTGTAATCCTTATAGGTCAGTACCTATTGTCTTTTACTGTCTCTACCCTTACCTTTTCAAGTGTGACACAATAGAGTCGCAAGGACCTGTCTCCGGCAAGAATGAACGTTACCACGTCGAATAAGAGGGAGCGGGTCGGGGCTACGTCCATGTCAGGGTCTAGTACCTCAGGAAGCCCGCGAGCATTCACAGCGGGTGGGCCATCCACAAGGGTCATATGAACAGTTTCGTTCAGAGAAGTCGACTCCCTTCTTCCTTTAGGTACACTTGGAATGTATCCCTTTTTGAAAAGATAAGGTGATGAGAGTAGGTTCCCTTTTGGATGCAAAGATAAGACACTCATCGTTCCCTGTTCACCTTTCAAAAATTTTGGACTTCATCGTCTAGAGTTAAAATGGGATCCCAGATTGTTTCGGAGTCAAAAGTTGGAAACTGTTCAAAAGATTAAAAGACCACTACTTAAAGGTAACCTTTCCTAAGAGTCCGCGAATCCTTTTTCGATATTTCGTGTTGGAATCTTGGTCGATCTAACACTTCCTTCCTGAAATCTAAGGAGAGAGACCGAGTCTTTTAGTTTTGGTTCCAGGTGAATTTTGATTTGTCAGACTTCTCGAGGGTGGGGGTGGGGTCGTGACCGAGAACAATTAGGATGATAAAGGTAAAATCAGAGTAGTCACCAAGAGACGTCCTCAACGGTATTAAATATTCTTTATCTAGTTCCCAGTATTTCCTTACTCTTGAAACTTCACCAGTCACCAAAATGCAACTTTACGTCGACTGTTTAGCGAACTGTTACATGACGGGTTTCACGAAAGACGGGGTATGAGAATGTCAGATTCTAAACCTTAATGAAAGATTATTTAATCTTAAAATATTCGTTAAGAAAGAAAAACTTCCCTCTTTCTTGTGTATAGTAAGTACAAAACCCTTTCATTTTGTCTTTCTTCTGGGATCTTTGATGAAACCCTATATAAACAAGAAAACAAACTTTTCATTTATCTTGTTATATTAAACTTTTCGTTTATATTTGTCAATAATTTGTAAAAATTTCTATTAAAATAATCCCTTTACCCTATACATTAAAATGATGATTAGGATTTAAATTAGTTGTTCGTGATGAAGAGATAATCTAAGATTATTGATATTATTAGTCTTCTATGATTCTTGATCCGTCCGAGGGGTAGTGAATGCAAGTCCGAACGAGAGTGTTAATTTCGGGGCCGAGGGAGGTATTGTCCATGTCTGGTTCCGTGACGGGTCCATCCACGCGAGGGTGACAACCAAATAGACTATCACGAAAGGTAACAGTATTGTTGGTCGACATTCTTTACTTCTTTTTTCAGTAATTTAAACCTAGGAAGGAAAAAGGTTTCATACCTTAAAAGAACGTGTTGATTTAACTATTCGGATTCGTTGTTTGCTTGCCCTTTTTTCAATTAGTAGTTTCGTAGTCTTCTTAATTTTCGTTGATCTATAGATTGCTCAATTGGTGTGTAAACGTGTACATCTATAAATCCATAAGGAAAACAAAAAGAAAACTGAATCAATTTACAATATGTTACTACAGTAAAGGTAGACCGGTCCCCAGACGTGGTTTCCTTACCTTTGTAAAACTTTTCGTCTATTGACCCTTAATGTAAAATTTTGCACGTTCCTTAAAGTCGCGAGAAACCCCCATTATTCAGTTCTTCCCATTACGATTCGTCAAAGGTAATCGGTTCCTTTTCCCTCCCACACAGAAACTCTTTGACCTTCTCCTTAAGGTTAGAGACAAGAACCTCTTCGTAGGACTCTTTCGTAAAACTTCGTTAATGTAGAGTAAGTTTCAACCTTGTCGTATTAATAAGTCAATGAGAGGGGAGTAGGGGTAAAACTGTCATAAATTGGCTAATGAATCGTTGTTTCTTTTATTCGCATTCCTGGTGTGATTAGGGTTTTTATTTTCAAATTTCCCCACGTAGTAAAAAGAGAAATTTCTGCTCAAGACCAATTAAGTTTCCTCCTACTGGACTCAGCCATCGTCGGGACGACCTATAGCGACTCGAGGCGGAAGGTTGCGGAATAGATGGATTCGGGTGTTTTGGTCGAACGAGTTTCGGTCAGAAAATACAGGGGGAGAGTAAATCCTCATGTGTGTGAGGTGCGCGCGCGCGCGTGTTTTGAAGTCAGTGTTGAAACCAACCGAAAGACCGGGGCAGGACTCCGTCGGACAAGGTCGGGTGCCAGTCATGAGTGCAAACGAGACTGACTGTCAGTCGCCTCTGACCCCGACTTGCTAGACGACGCGGACAGAGGACGAGAAGCTCCGAGGGCGCCTCCCATGGCGACAGGGGTCCCTGTCCTGCCGGTCGTCGTCGTCGTCGGGCCCGGGGCCTGGGGGCTCGTAGAACTCTGCCACTCCGTTGAACGGTGAATTCAAACCGAGGGAAGCGTTGGACGCCTGCCTCAGGGGAAGGTCATGGTGGTTCTCTCAGTCCCGACCTCCTACCCCTTTCCCTTCCCATCTCCCTGTCTCCCTTCCTCTCCTGCTTTCTTCAACACCGACGTCCAGGGGAGCGGGGGCGAGCGCTGATCCCCACGGGGAGAAGGGGCACGTTTCGCGTCGGCCGCGCTCGCCGGCTCGGGTCTCTTGGTCCCAAATATACCCTGCCAGGGAAGGGCGGGGGGCGCTCCGGGGCCCGCGGCCCCTCCTCCCTGGCCGGCCTGGGGGAGGGTGGGAGGAGGCCGGCGTCGGCGGCGGCTGGCGCGCGGGTAACCGGGTCCGAGGCCCACTGCAGTCCCCTTGACACCCAAGCGGAACTTGTTTTCTCTACGACTAGCGGGCGGTCCTGACCCTGTCCTCTTGAAAAAAGCCAAAGGAAACGCCAGCAGTTTGAAAACCCCCCATCTTCCCCTCCCTACCCTTCGCAGACCTTTACCCATCTGACCCTCCTTTCCCTCCCCGACCTCACGGCACATCGGTTCCCCAGCGTTCAGGTAGGAGGGAGGGGTGGGGGCGAAGGGAAAAATTTATAAAATAACCCCACTCCGCCTCCCCCCCCCTTTCTCAAGTCTAACGCAGTGGCTACCCCCACCCCCCTTCTTTGGAGGCGAGTGACCTCACATGAAGCTGCCCCTCCTTTTTGGTATTTCATCGGTGGTGGAACGTCGGCAGCCTTACATCTGACGGCAGGGCCCCTCGCCGACCGAAAGGACGCCAAGGGAGAGAACCCAGACACGTTACTGACCCCTGAGTGAAACGGAAGTGTCGAAGGACAAGTTCAGAAGACGGAAAGATTTGCGTCATGGACGACCAAGACTCCTGCAAAATTGACTCCCATCCCCCACCCTTCCCTCCTTCCGCTGCCTCCCGCCTTCCCTCTTTCCTAGGGAAATTACTCGAAGATGATTCATGGTCCCTAAGGCGCCCCGCCTAGATCTGCCTTTGAGCCACTTGCTCCAAAGCAACCTTTCCTGTCTCGTCGGCAAACGAAGGGCGGGGGCGGGGGGTGGGGCGGGTTTATACGTTCTTTCAGAAGAACAGGACCCCTACCCTACGGACTATGGCGACTTTTGACCTTTCAACCTGGCTGGAACCTCTCTCTTTCTAGCATTACAGGAACGGGTACAAGTGGCAATGTGTCTTGTCTCTAGCAACTCAGTAATTTTCAACTCTTTTCTGGTAAAGGTCAGAAAGGAAGAATGCCATCGAAGGAACGCAAATAAACCGTAAAAGTAAACCATCTGTAGCCAAAGTAGTATCTTAAGGGGAGGGGGTCGGGGCGACGGTCTGAAAAAAAAAAAAAGTTCATTCATTATGAGATTCTTTACACCTTTCAAGGGTAAATTCTAAAGGGTCAGAAAGGGAGATTTACGTACCCATCTTTCCCTTAGACTCTTCAGCGATCGTAAATCGTTGAGTAGTGTAGTCAAGAAAAATGTCTCTTTGTGTTCAGTGTGAACCAAAAATTTCTAGAAGTTTTCCTCAGGAGTTGAAAGAAGTCGTTGAGGACTTTCTAGATTTGAGTTTCAAAACGGAGCGATCAAAACAATCATCACGTCTGGAGCGTAACCAAAACTCTTAGATACTTCCGACGTTCGTCCAAACAGAAAAAGACGTGTATGAATTTCTTTTTCAAGACGGAAACCATTGACGGTACCCATTAAGCTTGAGACCAGATATTTTACGGGTTGTAGTTTCCGTGTTTTGATTGTAAAGAAAAGTAATTGTGTCCCTAAATTTCTCCTTTTTTGTGTCGTTTATAGTCAAAGGATGTTCTTCACATTTTATTGAAGGATTCCGTAGAAACACTGGTTAAAACGTTCAACTTTCTCACGGTGTTTAAAGGGGTTTAAATCTCAGGACAGACCCAATCTCAAAAAAACAAACAAACAAACAAAAAAGTTAAAGAGTAGTAGTGAACTGTTTGGTCAAAAGAGAAAGTGTGTATTTTCCCGGGGACATTTTAAGAAGTATTCAAAGACCCTTCGACTACAAGGAAGGTCTCCCTTCCCATGGACCTTTAGTCCTACATTTATTCTATTTGAACTTCGATTACGAAAGAATTTTATATGTCTAAGACCCCCTTCCTTTAGCCACCAATTTTTCATAAAACGGTTGGTTTTGGTATTATCAAACTGTATAAATGACATGAGTTTTATGTATTCTTATTATATGTGTACTCTCGAACGTCCTTTATCGGATTCACTGAATGTAAAGTCTTCTTTGACTATAAACTCAGACAACTTTATATTAAACGAATTCCTATACCATATAAACATTTCAGAATGTTCGTTTTTATATGTTATAAGACTGACAATATCTTTAGTAACTGTCAAATGGGAAAATGAATTTTCACCTAAAAAAAAAAAAAAAATTGAAACCTCTGTCTTCGTAAAAGAATCAATTCTGTCGTTCCGAACGACATCATAAGAAAGTAATAGTTTCAAGGAACATTAACACATTCAGACAATAGAGATTGACCTCTCTATTAACTTAGAAAGGTAAGATTGGGACGAGTTTGATAGGTACGGACCACAGGTTCCAAGAGAACGTGAGGACATTCTTAAGACTTCAAATAAAACTGTTCCTAGCGAAGAAGTCGTTTGTCACAGGAGGATAAATAACTTGTATAGAAACCTAAAGAAAAAGAGTAGAGTTTAACCTCTCCCTTTACACTGTTTTCTCTATCTTTCATCTAACCATCCACCGACCGTGACCCAACCCTTACCCTTAATCGACATTTACTCGTATTCCTTAGAACTTCCCCACTACCTTTCCTTACAAGATTTTGATCTTACATCACTACCGACGTGTTGAACTACTTCAATGACTTTAAGTGGTGCAACATTTGAATTTTACCCACTTAAAATACTATACACTCAACTGACAATAACAAAACAACGATTCAGCACAGACTGAGAAAGCACTGGGTAATATGACCGCGGAAGGTCCGAGGAGACAGGTATCCTAAAGGGTCCGTTCTTGTGACCTCACTTAACGGAAAAGGAAGGAGTCCCTAAGAAGGGCTGGGTCACTAGTTTGGGAGTAGAGGACGTAACCGTCCACCTGAGATGGTGACTCAGTGGACCCTTCGGGACCATATATTTAATATGGGGTTGTTTCAACAAAAATTTCATAGCTAATTTCGTATCCTATAGAAATTAGTAAAAATGAACATGGTAGAAGACTAAAACAAGTTCCTGTACGTGAGTTCACCGTCGTCGTATATGTCCCATCGGAGTAAAGAAGTAAAAAGATTGTCCTTTAAACGGTAATTCATCGGAGAATGGTTTGGATCATGAACACACTACAGTTACACACACCATCTCTGTCCTGTATATAAGTAACTGTTGACACGAACCGAAGAAGAACCTGAACGACATCTCTATTCTAAAAGTCTTGAATCCAGTTTAATTTACAAGTCATTGTATTTCCTTGTCTTTATAAACACACAACCCCCATAGTAAACCTACAAAATAATAACTTCTTCCGATTACTCCTTGTACCCGTTAATACCTTTAGACTTCACTTAACTGAAGTAAACTCAACTTGTAATACCAATTCGTGTTTTCCTTAACTAGTCTCGGTCAGTAAATCTCTTCTGACTTTAATTTCGTTAAATTCCTTATCAAAATTTTCCGTCACAAAAGGATTCACTTTTTACTGAAAAGAAATTGTCCTTATGTGTGTCCCGTCTGTTATGGGAAGGATCAGTTTAGGGAAAGGACAACTTTTTGTTTTAGAATAGGGGCTATTCTTTATTGAAGAACTGGGGTTCCCAATGCAAATTTACTTCCACCCGACAAAAAGGACTTTTGGAAACGGAAAATAGGACCAGAATTAGGGAAAGTCAAGACAATCTCCCCTCCGGTAACTAATCCACTGGAAACCTTAAAAGACGGACTTCTCGGACATCACAGAAAATGACAAAGTGTCAGAAGAGGCCCATCCAACTGACCTCTGTTTAATGTCATCAAAACAAAGAATAGAACTAAAATAAAAACCCCGTATTCAGGAAGTGTAGAAGGGAACTTTTGTCAACTCAAACGTTTTGACGAGTAATTCGTGTCCACACTCTTCCTTTTTATTTGACGGGGTACCCGTCGGGGTACCCACCTTACAGACCTGTCAAACAGATCTTGACTGTCCCGGAACGTTTGACCACCCGAACCCCCCACCCCCCCCACCCTGCACCTTATGAACTATTCCTGTAATTAAATACGGAACTTTGGATCAGCCAAAAGTGAATCGTAAAACAAACATAAAATTCAATGAAATAATAAATTAGTCGTGAAAATTGTCGGAATTAGTCACGGGAAACAACGAATTGTCCTCACGGGAAAAAGAGTGATCTCACTACATGGAGGGTTTTCCGAAACGTTTCCACAGAATAAGTTAGTCATCGTACCTCGGTTGATGACCCATCGATCTGGTGAGTGGGTCTTGAGATAACGTCTTGTAAAGTCGAAAGGTCCTATCCATCGTCGAAGAACCCTTTATAAATAAAAACACACGACAACGAGGAATAAAGTTAAGACGAAATAAAATACATCCACCGAAATTTCTAAACAAAACTTTCCGACTTTTTTAAAATCTTTCTAAAAGCCATAAATTTAATAAAAAATAGAAAGAATGTAAGTGTATGAAATTCATAGAACGTACGATTCAGTGAAGTCAACACAGGTTGAGAAACGTGGGGATACCTGACATCGGGTGGTCCGAAGAGACAGGTACTCTAAGAGGTCCGTTCTTATGACGGTACGGGAGGAGGTCCCCTAGAAGGGCTAGGTCCCTAGTTGGACGTGGAGAACAGAGGACGTAACCGTCCGTCCAAGAAATGGTGATCGAGGTGGGCCCCTTCAGAGGATTCGTAGAATTTACTTCGATTAAAACAAATAATTAAGTAAGTAAGTAAATAAGAAACCGGGATCACCCAGACGTAACGACGTGTACCCGAAAGAGACCAACGCCGTTCGCCCCCGATGAGACGTACCACCACACACCCGAGGAGCAACGCAACCGAAGGGAACGACACCTCGTGTCCGAGATTCACGTGACCGAAGTCATCAACATCGTGTACCCGAGTCATCAACACCGTGTGTGGAATCGACGAAGCACTGTACACCATAGAAGGGTCTGGTCCCTAGTTTAGTCGTAGGGAACGGAACGTTCTACATAAGAATTGGTGAGATGGTGGTCCCTTCGAAACACGTCGATTAAAACTTTCAACGGAGTCTACGAATTTTTGTTGGTATTTGTAATAGAGAACCTATTTAAAAATATGGTTGTTATCTGAAAACACTATATCCACCAGTTATCTGTGAGAAAGATACCTAATTTAATCAATATTTTATAATTCCTGAATAAGTGGACTTAATGTCGTTATCTTCATATTAATAGTCAAGTCAAGTCAGTGAGTCAGCACAGACTGAGAAACGCTGGCGTACTTAGGGTCGTGCGGTCCGGAGGGACAGGTAGTGGTTGAGGCCCTCAAGTGAGTCTGAACGTGGGTAGTTCAGTCACTACGGTAGGTCGGTAGAGTAGGACCCAACAGGGGAAGAGGAGGACGGGGGTTAGGGAGGGTCGTAGTCTCAGAAAAGGTTACTCAGTTGAGAAGCGTACTCCACCGGTTTCATGACCTCGGAGTCGAAATCGTAGTAAGGAAGGTTTCTTTAGGGTCCCGACTAGAGGAAGTCTTACCTGACCAACCTAGAGGAACGTCAGGTTCCCTGAGAGTTCTCAGAAGAGGTTGTGGTGTCAAGTTTTCGTAGTTATGACGTCACGAGTCGGAAGAAGTGTCAGGTTGAGCGTGTAGGTATGTACTGGTGACCTTTTTGGCATCGGAACTGATCTATCTGGAATCAGCCGTTTCATTACAGAGACGAAAACTTATATGATATATCCAACCAGTATTGAAAAGAAGGTTCCTCATTCACAGAAAATTAAAGTACCGACGTCAGTGGTAGACGTCACTAAACCCTCGGGGGGTTTTATTTCAGACTGTGACAAAGGTGACAAAGGGGTAGGGTACTCCACTACCCTGGTCTACGGTACTAGAAGTAAAAGACTTACAACTCGAAATCCGGTTGAAAAAGTGAGAGGAGAAAGTGAAAGTAGTTCTCCGAAAAATCAAGGAGAAGTGAAAGACGGTATTCCCTCCACGGTAGACGTATAGACTCTACTAACTATAAAAAGGGTCGTTAGAACTAAGGTCGAACACAAATAAGGTCAGGTCGCAAAGAGTACTATATGAGACGTATCTTCAATTTATTCGTCCCACTGTTATATGTCGGAACTGCATGAGGAAAAGGATAAACCTTGGTCAGACAACAAGGTACAGGTCAAGATTGACAACGAAGGACTGGACGTGTGTCTAAAGAGTTTCCCGTCCAGTCCACCAGACCATAAGGCTAGAGAAAGTCTTAAGAGGTGTCAAATAACACTAGGTGTGTCAGTTTCCGAAACCGTATCAGTTATTTCGTCTTTATCTACAAAAAGACTTTGAAACCGTTAAACTAGAGACCAAGGAGACGGAAAAGATTTTGGTCGAACTTGCAGTCCCTCAAGTGCTAAGTGCATAACGACTTCGGACCGAACCTGTTAAAACTCGTACTGAAACGATCGTACACTCTACTCACGTTAACACTCCATCAAACTCGTAAGAAACCGTAACGGAAAGAAACCCTAACCTTACTTTTGACTGGAAAAGGTCAGGACACCGGTGACGACTCAAAAGGTTTACACGACCGTATAACTCACGTCGTGAAAGTGTCGTAGTAGAAAATCCTAAACTTTATCGAGGTGACCTTAAGATAGTGGAGGTGATCGAAACAAGCATCACTACGAAAGATTCCGGGTGAACTGAAGTGCAAGGTCCTATAGACCGAGATCTACTCACTAGTGTGGTAGTACTAATAGACCTAGCACTTCTAGAAAAAACATGTCAAGAAGACACATTAGAACGGTGGAGGAGAATTATAGAAGACGAAGACAATCCAGGTCTGGTAAAGACAGGAAATAGCTCGGGTGGAAACGTACTTTACAAGGGAACCATAGAGATTAAAAGAACTTCTCTAGGGATCAGAAAGGGCAAGACAAGAAAAGGAGATAAAGAAACATAACTAACGACTTCTTCCGAAAGAATAGAGAAGAACGATAAGAAACCTTGAGACGTAAGTCTACGAATATAGAAAGAAAAAGAGGAAACGAAAAACGGAGAGAAGAAAAGTGTCGATAAACATTCCGGAGGGGTCTGTCGGTAAAACGAAAAAACGTAAAGAAAAGGTACCCCTACCAGAACTAGGGACAGTGGACATGTTACAGTACTTGGAGTAAGGTATCAAGTAGTCCGTGAGACAGATAGTCTAGATCAGGGAATTTAGATAAAGAGTAAAGGTTGATATATTAGTATTCCCTAAACTAAATCCAGTATGGACTTACCAGATCACCAAAAAGGATGAAAGAAGTTAAATTGAGATTTAAATTCAGATTAATATTATTCATATTCATATTGATAAGGATTTAAACACGACTTGGTAAAAGAACTATTTAAATTATATAAGAGAGTAATCAACACTTTTAAAATGACTCTACTTTACCTATAAAGTTTAATAACGATACAAAAGTATCATTATCATTACAAAGTATCATTTGTACTTTTTGATTCCGTTCGAATTCGTGCACCACTTGTTCAAGTATTTCTATACTCATAGACTTCTCTTAATGCTCTTCAAGTAAATTTGACGGTCTGAAATAATTTGTGAAAGAGACTCGGTCTGAGTCATGATTTATGAAATTACGTAAAAAAGTACACACCCAGTGTTGTTTGACACCTTGTAAGGATTTTCTTACTCTTTTAGTCTTTTGGAATGGACAGGGGTCTCTTTGGACATACACATAGTTCTTCGTTGTCATTCTTGGAATATACCTTGTTGACTGACCAAGTTTTAACCCTTCCTCCATACTATACTGACATATAACAGTAGGACGAATAAATTGAATACACGTCTCATGTAGTACGTTTTACGGTCTGACCTACTTAATGTTCGACCTTAGTCAGGATTTTCTTTAGTTGGGACTTATACGTAACCTTCCTACTACGACTTTGACTTCGAGGTTATGAAACCGGTGGACTACGTTTCTCGACTGAGAAACCTTTTCTGGGACTACGACCCTTTCTAATTTCCGTTTTGCTAGACTCCCGTCGTCTCCTCCTCTATAAATCTATCGTATGACTGAGTCTCCCGTACTTAAACTCGTTTGAGGCCCTGTCTCACTGTCTGTCCCTTTGGACCGTGCGACGTTAGGTACCCTAGTGTTTTTCAGTCTGTACTAGAACGTTCACTTGATGTTGGTACGTAAAAAATTAAGTTGGTAGTTGGTGGGAGACTCTATTCATGAGAATAGGAGAATAACCATGTCTACTCCTATGTTTTGAATCTTTGTATTGTTTACTTCGAAAGACTTAGTGGTCGGAATATTTTTAACACCATAGTGAATTACTAGAGGAAGACCTTATTTCTAGACCTGTTTCATTAACTGATTTCCTAAAACACCTACTGAAAAAGTTGCACTCTGATTACGTAAGACATCCACAGTGTGTCTGTACGATCGTTAAAAGAGACTACATAGGTTCCGGTAAGAAAGAAAAAGAGAACATTCTGAAAGTAATACAAAATACTTCTGGTCTAAAAAGGTTTCGGTCATAGAGTATTGAGAATTAATTCGTCAATTGTCAAGAAGAAAGTAACAAGTAAGGACTTTTGATCGTATACACGACACGAACGGGTCAACACAGGTTGGGACCCTGGGGTACCTGACATTGGACGGTCCGGAGAGACAGATACCCCTAAGAGGTGCCCTCTTATTACCTCACCCCACGGTACGGGAGGAGGTCCCCTTGAAGACCTGGGTCCCTAGTTTGGGTCCAGAGGGTGTAACGTCCGTCTAAGAAATGGAAGACTCGGTGGTCTCTTCGGGTATGATCGTATATCGTGTCAGTTTTAGGGGAAAGGGAAGTTCACACTCGCAGTGACATTCTGACAAAACGGTAAGACGACTGACGACGTCTGTCGGAGTCTCGGTAGTACCGACGGTCACTCTCCCTTCTAAACGAAGGGAATGGTCACATTATTTTTAAAGAATGGTTCAAGTGACTATATTAGACTAGATACAAATAAATTTTCAGGAAGGGTACTTATAAGAACTTCAGGAAAACGTTTCGTAGTCGACTTGACAGATAATTTCTGACTTTTCCGTTCCAATTTCTAAACTAGTGTAACACAACTGTTTCTTCGAATTAGTTCAACGACACTTTATTAGTCTTAATACCGACTATCTAATATCGTCCTGTGTAGATATTCAGTCTTTGAAACTAAAGATCTTCTAGATATCATCATTGTAATTGGGTATCTCATATTAGAATCTTTTGAATAGTGAGGAAATCGTTATGAAGGGTACATTAAGTTGTGTAGTTTATTTTGATTAATTTATAAGGAGAACTCTATAGAATTCCCGAGGGATTACTTGAGGTTTCAATCGACCTCAAGTTTTCTTTGATTTAATTTTAAAATATAAACCCATCAAACAGTTTTTCAAAGTTTTGTGAACCAGTTCATTCTAGTGACCAGTGCCAGTCTGTTATGTTTCTATCAGATTTCGAATTTATAATACCGTGTTCCAGGACACGAGTTATTTTTTATTTACCAACTGATTTCCTATGTACGTCGTTCTAATCAATTACGGTTAAAGAGAAAACAACGGTCTTATTCGTGACGAAGTCTTTAAATGAGAAGACCCTTCAAAGACACGTCGGTCAAGATCTATTTATACGATATTAAATTTCCTCTAAATTATAGGGTCCAACTCTATTATAGTTATATATATAAAAGTCTTCTCTAAGGAAACTTGGATATAAATACTCGTAAAGTCCAAAGAAGGTTTTGGAAACCGGTGATTTCTTTCTAGACGAAACACCCTCCTCGTTGAAACCCCTTACACCCGAACTAATAGAATCGTTTAACGATCACTTCTGTATCCACTATCGTCATAATTGGTTCCGGTAAGAAAACACTTAGTTAAAGGAAGTTTACCTAAAGGGTTCACCGAGTCACTATTTCTTAGCCAGACGGTTACGTCCTCTACGTTCTCTGTGTCCAAGTTATGGATATAGACCTCCTAGGGGATCTTCTCCTTTACCGTTGGGCGAGGAATGGACCTTTTGAGGTACGTGTCTCCTTGGACCTCCCGATATCAGGAACCCCAGCGTTTATCAGTCTATACTGACTCGTTGACTCGTACGTTTTTTGGAAGGAAGTTTGTTGAACTTACACGAAACCGTAAAACTAATTATGGAGACTGTGAAGGTATCTGACGTCCAAGTCACCCCGTCTCAGAAACAGAACCGTGAATACTTACTTTTCTTTCTTCCCGTCTACTTTTTGAAAGTTTAAGTGTCAATCACTAATAAATAGGTCTGTCAGGGTAATCATTCACGAGACGTATACAATAAAATCAAATAGGAGTTTCGTTGACGGTCTTCATCTATAGGTCTCGGGGTCAAATGAGAGTCTCTGAGTCTTTCAAATTTCCATCAGGAATTCGAAGAAGTCACTTTCTCCTTGTTTCGACCTTGAATTGTAGGAGAAATGTGTTTTAAGCACAAGAAAGATTCGGTAAGTTCCGAAAGGGGTCTAAAACGGGGTTAATTCCATATTCTTTAGACCTTTTTAATAGACCCCCAATGAGAAAAACAAGAGAGTCTAGAAGTATGAGACGAGAAGTGGCGGAACGAGACAGAAGGCGTCGACTGGGAAACATGACATACCGTCTTAGGAGACGGACGACGTCCCATCCCCCGGTTTCTGCGGTCCAAAATCCCGGTGTCAAGACCACCGTCGACGGAGAGACATCTTGTACGCACGAGTCACCCTCGTTGTAACGGGGGTTCTCTCACTTTTAAGGTAACAACCGTCCGATCCCTTCATTCCTCATTTTTCTTTTTTTATTTCGGTTGAGTTGGGATGGACAAATTTAGAATAAGGAATGAACAATTATATAGAGTAGTCCATCTTAAATTTAATCTAAACTAAAAAAAAAAGTACCCACACCCTTATTATTGATTTTTCTTTACCCCTCCTTGTATTAAGACCTAGTCACCGAGAACGGTCCGACAAGAGACTTCTAGGTCGAGAGGGCACGAGGGAGGTTATTGCCGTTGGGAGTCAAGTTTCATGTCAAGTCAGCGAGTCAGTACAGACTGAGAAACGCTGGGGTACTTAGCGTCGTACGGTCCAGAGGGACAGATAGTGGTTGAGGGCCTCAAGTGGGTTTGAGTGCACGTACCTCAGCCACTACGGTAGGTCGGTAGAGTAGAAGACAGCAGGGGAAGAAGAGGACGGGGGTTAGGGAGGGTCGTAGTCCCAGAAAAGGTTACTCAGTTGAGAAGCGTACTCCACCGGTTTCATAACCTCAAAGTCGAAGTTGTAGTCAGGAAGGTTACTTGTGGGTCCTGACTAGAGGAAATCCTACCTGAGTAACCTAGAAGAACGTCAGGTTCCCTGAGAGTTCTCAGAAGAGGTCGTGGTGTCAAGTTTTCGTAGTTAAGAAGCCGCTAGTCGAAAGAAGTGTCAGGTTGAGAGTGTAGGTATGTACTGGTGACCTTTCTGGTATCGGAATTGATCTTCCTGGAAGTAACCGTTTCATTACAGAGACGAAAACTTATATGATAGATCCAACCAGTATTGAAAGGAAGGTTCCTCATTCGCAGAAAATTTAAGTACCGACGTCAGTGGTAGACGTCACTAAAACCTCGGGGGGTTTTATTCCAGACTGTGACAAAGGTGACAAAGGGGTAGATAAAGGGTACTTTACTACCCTGGTCTACGGTACCAGAATCAAAAGACTTACCGTCGGGATCTGCGTTATTTTGAAGGATGGAACGACCAGGGATTCTCAGAGTTGTAGGAAGGCAGAGGTAGGGAGTTGACACGGTCGTGGGAAAATTGGTACAGAAGTGGTTTCCGAAAGGAACCTTTAGTAAACTTACCAAAGGTCAACTTGGGAACTGTCACTTCTAAGATTGTTAGAAATTCACACTGTACTTGTCAAGTGTATTCGATACTAAAATCAACATTTAATATCACTTTATCTAAACCCTGTGTACTCAATAAAAGGTTTGAATCGTTGACAGGAATGAGCCACTAAACAGGAACATAAAGTTACAGAACTTATCGAGAGAGAGAGAAAAAGAGTAAGACAAACGACTTATATACAGGACTTGTGACATTTAAAGAGTCTCATTTTATGAGACTACTATCCTCTTTTACTGGATCAATAGTGTTGTACTGTTTATTTTCCTTTGGTCCTAAAATAAACACTCATATATCATACACAGAACCCAAAGGGTTCACCGGATCACCATTTCTTGGGTGGACGGTTACGTCCTCTGGAATCTCTACGCCCAAGCTAGGGACCCAGTCCTTCTGGGGGACCTCCTACCGTACCGTTGGGTGAGGTCGTAAGAACGGACCTCTTAGAGTGTCTGTCTCCTTGGGTCACCCAATGTCAGGTACCCCAGTGTGTCTCAGACTGTACTGACTTCACTGATTCGTATGTGTACGTCACACACAAAATTGATGAGAATTGGAGAATTGAGGGAACCTTTAGTAAACTAAACAGGTGGTTCATAAACCAAGTACTTTTCTTCAACCTTAGTCCTTGGGTTTTATAAAAATTTTCAGGGAGTATTTAGATGTTACGGTACATCCATTTTCAATTTCTAAAAATATACAAAAAATGTATACATTTTTATGTTCAAAACAAAAAATAAGTAAAATCTATGACTTTATAAATCGACTCTCGGACATTTCAGTTCCATTCAAACGGGTAATAAAACTTCATTTTATTATGTCTATAAATATTTGGGTTTAATAGTTGGTAAAGTCAAATCTTCTTGTTGTGTCTCAATCATATTTTAATAGTAATCTTATAGTTCAAGACTAAAAAAATTGGAGAGACTTCTTGACTCAAAAAGTTATATCCATGTGTTATATAGTTTAAGTTTTCATAAAAGGAAATGAGTACTTTTAGGAACAGGAAATTAACGAGAAAAATTTTAAACCAAAAATTAATTTCTGATTACTTTTAACAAATTTCAATGTTGAACCTCTTAACTAAACTTTTCAAATCGTTTGACACTAAGATCAACAAGGGTTTAATATTATCCGTTAAAATTTTACATTTTTGTACCTATACCTACATAACAAAAGAAATGTTACAAGGGAAGGTTAAAAAGCTTGTCAAAGTAACTCGATATCATCTGTATATTACTTGGCACGTTTGTTCATATGTCAAACTATTTACAACTATATATATATATATGTGTGTGTGAGTTCTTTACTAATGGTGTCAATTCTGTCACTTGTTATAGGTAGTGGGGAGTTTCAAAGGAACATGGGGTGCCGTTAGAGTGGGAGGACTAAATGGATAAGGATCCGTTGGTGAGTAGACAAAAGACAGTGATTCCTAATTAAACGTAAAAGATGTTAAAATATATTAACCTTGGTGTGTCGTATATTAGTAAACATGACTGAAAGTTCGTCATATTAATAAAACTCTAAGTGGGTGTCACAATGTACATGGTCATCAAGTCAGAAAAACAATGACTCACCATAAGGTAATCTATGTGGTGTTATACAAATAGGTAAGTAGACGACTACCCGTAAGCTCATCAAAGATCACTGATCTTTGTTTTCACGTTATCTTTAATACATACTCAGAAACAAACCTGTATATGAAAGAAAAGAGAACCCATTTACAGATCCTTACCTTATCAACCCAGTATGGTATTCACATAAAAAATTGTAAAACTCTTTTATGTCTTGTCAAAAGGGTTGTCCAACAGGGTAAAGGAAGGATGGACGTTTCATACTCCTCAGGTCAAAGCATTGTAGGACAGTTTCTAATCGAACTAGTTACAAAAATTACAATCAGTATCATGGTCCACACATTACGGAAAAGGACCCCAAAAGTACACGTGAAGGCATTACTACTCATTACAACCCGTAGAAAAGTACACACAAAACGGTAAACACATAGAGGAGAACACTTCACCGACAAACTCAGAGAACGAACAAAAATCAACCCATAAATAAAACATAACTCCAAAAACTTTTACGACATATAAGATCTACGTTCAAATAATCTATCAACAAAATATCAAGAGTGTCACACATCGAACAGAAAAAGAGGGATCACTACAGAAGACAGTGTGTACGTAAGGACGTGCACACTCATGAGTCAGTACAGGGTGAGAAACTCTGGAGTACCTGTCATCGGTCGGCCCTAGAAGACAGGTACCTTAAAAGGTCCGTTCTTATGACCTGTCCCAACGATAAAGGATGAGGTTCCCTAGAAGGACGGTGTTCCTAGCTTGAGCCCAGAGGACGAACTGTCCGCCTAAGAAATGGTGACTCGGTGGACCCTTCGGGGAAACTTTACGTTTCAAAAGATAAAACCAATTCATGTCAAATAGTCTAAAAAACACACAGAGATTTTCTAATGACAGGGAACAACGGACTATACGTCACAGAACTTCTGGTACCAAAATATATGAAAAAGATCTCTGAAGAGGCAGAAACAAAGAGACAGAGATAAATGCACAGAGAGAGAGGAAGAAGGGAGGGAGAGAAACCAACAAAGTTCACTCTATTTTTCAAATGGGAGATCATGAGATAGAACCGACGGGATTACCGAGTTGTTATTTCTTGGGTAGACGTTACGTCCTCTGAACGTCTTCTACCCCAAAGCTGGGGACCCAACCCTTCTAGGGGACCTACTCTTTTACTGTTGCGTGAGATCATAAGAACGGACCTTTCAGGGGTACCTGTCTTCTCGGATCATGTCATGTCAGGTACCTCAGTGTTGTCAGTCTGGGTTGACTCGTTGATTTGTTGTTGTCGTGAGAATAGAATAGACCTTCATTCTTAAGGTAAGTCAAACGTCTCCAAAATTTATATAAGTAGTTGTTGTACTGTTTAGGATAGGAAACTCTAGAAGTCAAGTCAAGTCAGAGAGTCAACACAGACGAAGAAACTCTGGGGTACCTGACGTCGTGCGGTCCGGAGGGACAGGTAGTGGTTGAGGGTCTTGAATAAGTTTGAGTACAGGTACGTCAACCACTACGGTAAGTTGGTAGAGTAGGAGACAACAGGGGAAGAGGAGGACGGAAGTTAGTAAGGGTCGTAGTCCCAGAGAAGGTTACTCAGGCAAGAAGAGGTTCGGTTTCATAATCTCGAAGTCGAAGTCGTAGTCAGGGAGGTTACTTATGAGTCCTAACTAAAGGAAATCCTACCTGACCAACCTAGAGGAACGTCAGGTTCCCTGAGAGTTCTCAGAGGAGGTTATGGTGTCAAGTTTCGTAGTTAAGAAGCCACGAGTCGAAAGAAATATCAGGTTGGGAGTGTAGGTATATACTGATGACCTTTTTGGTATCGATACTGATTTGTCTGGAAACAACCATTTCATTACAGACGAAAAATTATACGACAGATCCAACCAGTAGCGAAAAGAAGGTACCTCGTTCGTAGAAAATTAAAGTACCGACGTCAGTGGTTGACGTCACTAAATCCTCGAGTTCTTTTACTTCAGACAGTGACAAAGAAAACAAAACGGGAGATAAACGGTACTTCACTACCCTGACCTACGGTACTAGAATCAAAAAACTTACAACTAAAAATTCGGTTGTAGAATGAAGTTTATATTGAACCTTAAAAATCTGTCAAAGCACAGAGAATAAAACACGGGTTATCTTCATAATGAAAACTCTCGAAAAAATATATTGAAAATGGATAACAAAATTATAAAGGAAAATCGAATAATATAGGAAAAGATGGTCAGATGAGAAACTCTTGTTTAAAATAAAGAGAACCTTACACTATAGTTTCATACTTCAACTTCCTTTGAAAGTCGAACTTAGGTGTCCCTCTTTTCTATGGTGTCCTTTGTTGATAATATTGGTGTCATAGAGGTCCATAACTTGATTTACCAAAAATTTGATTAACCGTCCATTAATACCCTAGATAATAGTAAAATACATTCATCACGTATTTATTCTACTATATTTACACAAGAGACACTTCAACAATGATTACTACCACGAATAGAGGTGCACGTTCACTCTTTTGGTGGTCCTTTTACTATTAATAATGACTGTTAACATTATTAATATCCAGAGACTCATAAGACCGGGTTAGACGATAAAAAGAAGAGGAGTAAAACTAATATGAATATGAGAAAAGGTACACGACTCAGTGAGTCACACAGGTTGAGAAACGCTGGGGTACCTGACATCGGACGGTCCGAGGAGACAGGTATTCCTAAAAGGTCCGTTCTCAAGACCTCACACGTCGGTAACGGAAGAGGTCCCCTCGAAGGATTGGATCCCTAGTCTAGACCCAGAGGACGTGACGTCCACCTAAGAAATGGTAAACTCGGTGGACCCTTCGGGTTTCTCACCAAAACGAGAGTTGGGGTACCTGACACCGGGTCGTCCGAGGAGACTGGGACCCCTAAGAGGTACGTTCTTATGACATCACCCATCGGTAAGGGAAGAGGTCCCCGAAAAGGACTAGATCCCTAACTTGGGCACAGAGGACGTGACGTAAAAGTATAGTACTATCGGGTGACTTTCTTCAAATGTGGCTAAGAAAAGACGGGTCATTGTGGTATATGAGAAACTAAACCCCGTGACTGAAATCGGGATCGTCCTCGGCAAAATAAAGATAGGATACCTCAAGAACTTCCACATACCACCTCTGACGACCAACAGGTGGGTCTAGGCGAGAGAAGAAGGTGTCAATTAGGGTAACACGTGTTGATCTAGTGTAAAATGTCGGGGAGATCGACAATCCGTAGTGTCACCGTTATCAAGAGTGGTCGCCTTACACTCTTCACTACAAAGGGATGACACCCAGACCCTAAAGTAAGTAAGTTGTACGGACAAGGTTTAAGAAAATAAGGAAGGGTGGTCGACTTTACGTCTGTACCTTTCGTGGGTCTAAAATGGTTCTTTTACTATTTTTACACAATCACTTAGTATCACTTGTCTCCAAAAGGTGACTGGACCTGGAAACTGGACCTTGATAACGTCCTCTTTCTTTGTATGAGGAAATAAGAAATTAGTAGAAACATCGTCGTTTTATCAACACGGAGCTCCGGAATCAACGGGGCATCGTACACCCTAGAAGGACCGGACTCTAGCTTGGGTACAGAGGAAGTAACCGTCTGCCTAAAAATTAACGACCTGGTGGTCCCTTCTGACAGTTGAACGAAAACAAAGATTCCTTCCGAAGGGTCCACCACGATCACCATTTCTTAGACGGACGGTTACGTCCTCTGTATTCTCTGGGTCCAAACTAGGGACCCAACCCTTCTAGGAGATCTCTTCCCGTTACATTGGGTGAGGTCATAAGAACGGACCTCTTAGGGTAACTGTCCCCTCGGACCACCCGATGTTAGGTACCCCACCGTTTCTCAGCCTGTACTGACTTCGTTGGATCGTGTGTGTCCTCGATTTCGAAATGGAGAACGTTCTTATTTCTATAACAAAGAAGAGAGACAAATTCATTAGGTTTCTAGAAACAATGAGATGAAGTACTACAGGGTGTAAACCCTAGGGACCTCCATCCTTCACGTCGAGTATTTAGGTAAAGAAGGGACGAACTCAAGATTTATCTACTGACTATCCCCGTTTCCTTCACTTCCCCGTTTCACTTCCTTCACTAAGTCGTGCTCTCATTCCATTTGGACGATTGACGCGGGACTTAATCCCTCAGAGTAGACGGACAACATCCAGGGTAACCTGACCTTACTGGGTGTGTCCCGTGCACTGTCGGACTCTTTCCGGTTGACGTACCTCCTCGTCTCTTCCTTGTTTTTAAAGTTACCGGTTCGAGGTAGGGATCCCCTCTCTTTTCTCACGTCCGAACAGACCAAAAAGAATGTATAAATGTTTAAGTCATTTAGTGAAATGAAGAGGTCTCCTCTCTGTTTTACTCTTTTTCGAGTCTCTCAATGGTCCTGACACGAATACCTTTAAGTAGTCCATGATTCATTTCTACAGGGGAAAAATAAATAAATAAAAACCATACACCCTATATCAAGGGGTCGGTCCCTAACTTGAGTCCGGAGGACGTAACCCTAGAGTCTCAGAACCGGTGACCTGGTGGTTCCTTCAGGGGTTCTACAGGGGAAAGAATTTGATAAGAGTATTAGCAATGATCGATACAAGAGACCTTTATTTGGTGACTTTAAAAAAAAATTAGAATCTCTTACGGTTCTATACCGTACATTTTATTAAACTATGTTGAAAAGTTCGTCTAAACAGATATTACTTTGGAAAGTACCAAGATGGAAACGTCTACGAGAAACGTTTCTTTACGTACGTACAAATTGTAAATGGAAACTATAATTGACACACTCATGATGATAACGAAGGAAACTGTAAACTCGAAATTGTGAAGATAAATCTCCTTAATTTTTTTTTTTTTTGTGGAGTTTCCTCGAAATTAAGTAACAGTATCATACTCAAGTACACTCACAAAATCTTCTGTGAAGTCTTTACCGAAACTCACTTAAAGTCATTACTTTATGGGTAACTCTGTTTCAAATTCTAGTACGGTAAACTTTAATTTTAGGATGAACACCTTTAACGAAGTTACCTTTATATATAACTCCATGTTACATCAAACTATCTTACTCATACAATCGTCTGAAAAGTAACACTAGTCTATTTCTGGATATTAATTTATTATTGATCTTTCTATTCTTGTTTTATCGATGTTAGAATTCATGTTAAACTGAAAATACCGTGATCTCTCTTCAATATCTCTCCATCTAAAATAAAGTCGTATTTCTGTTTGAAGGATTATCTCGATAGGTTCTGACTTTGTGTGACGTCATTAGTTTCTGATATATTAGTGAACTAATACCATGAATATCGTCTGAGTAACTACCGACATAACATGACCCGCTATAACTTGAACTAAAGGTTTAAGAGAAAGTCAAGATTATCAGATACTCCTCATGACTTTGTACGTTCGGGAAAGTTTCAAAAAAAAAATAATCGATTATTTTATATGATTCTGATAAGTCGTGTGAAGACGATTATTATTATCTTTTCTTGGTCTTTGTAAATTTTATTCCTTCTTCCCCTGGTAAACTTTATTAAAGAAATGTTTAATTCCACAACTCTTGGTATAGGTAAAAGTTTTCAATAAAATTTTCCTAGGAACACACATACTTCCCAGAATCAGATAATCACAAGGATCGATCAAGACTTTTATAATGAGGAAGTTGTCATTACTTCATTACTTCCTAGTAAATAAAGTGTTTACTAGAAAGACTTTAATGACCGGACTAAGATTTTAAATATTCTTCTTTGAGTCATTGTTAGCAACGAGGGGTTTACCTAGTATAACTGAACCTTTACACCAGGATTGCTAAACGTTCACACGAAAGATCACTTAGCCGGTAGTAAACATTAATTAGTGTCAAAGAATAGACCTATCTACTTCGTTGTGACTCAATGTCAGGAACTCCGCTGTTACCAGTTCTGTGTACTGATTCAAGAAATAAGGTAGAATCTCAATCGGAAGTGATCTTTACATGAAGGATTATACTATTATTTACGGTGCGAGAGTTACTGTTGATCCTCCTCGACAAGTCAGAAATGAGACAGAGTCGTGGGAGAGACACCTTAGTTTTGTAACGTGGATGAATGTGACTTAAGCGAAAACACAGAAAACCTAATGTATATATTTACTGTACAAAACATTATTTTCGTACTAAAGACCCCAGAAAAAAAAGGAAGAATTTTTTTAAAAAAAAGAAAATAACCTCGTATCCACGAAATGTTACAACAAAATCAAAGAGGACATATCGTTTCACTTAGTCAAAATACATATGTGTATAAGGGAGAAAACCCCCAAAGGAAAGGTAAATCCAGTGACATCTCGAGACTCATCTCAAGGGACATGATACGTCATCCAAGAGTAATCAATAGATAAAATATGTAACATAGTTATCACGTATATACAGTTAAGGTAAGAAGGTTAAGTAGGGGGGAGGGGAGAGCGGGAAACATAGGTACGTAAACAAGGGATGTAAAACAGAGATAAAGACGAAACGATTGTTCTAGTAGATATGGTAATAACACCCAAGGTATAAATAAACCAATATATACTATAGTAAGAAAGACTGAGTAGAGTGAGACATACTATAAGAGATTCAGGTAGATACTGAGACACTTACCGTGTTAAAACAAGAAAAAATACCGACTCATTAACTAACAACCTAAGAAATACGGTCACTTCTAAGGAGATGGGTAAAAACAAGAGTTTACGAAAGTACTCGACAAAACTTTCCTACTGAACAACTTAAGAGGCCAGTTAGTAGTCGTAGGACAAAGACACGTACCTTTGAAGATGTGAGGAGATAACGAGAAAGTAAAACTTCTTTTTTTCCAATTTTCAGAGTTAGACACCAGATTTGACATTTTACAAAAAAAGAGGGATCACCAGTATCGTTTTGTTTCGGGACAGATAGTGAGAAGTATTGACTTAGTCTATTATAAATGTAGAGTTTTCGGTAACATTTGGAATTACAACATAACAAATAAACAATTGTCTCATACATGTTTTTTAAGATATCCTTTATTTCTATACGAAAGACTGGAGTTTGTGAAATTCTAGTGTAAACTCTTGTCTGTGATCCATTGTCAATCTTTGTCGTGCTAATTTGTATCCTCTACAAAAGAGATCATATCTTGAGTTCGTTACTAGTTGTAGATAGGTAAAAAACCACACACGTAAACCCCCTCATTTCTTGTTTCCTCACTCATTTCAGACACTTGTAAACAAAGACGTCAAAAGGATTCTACAGTTCCTACATTCTTGAGTAGTTGGTTTATTATAATTTACCTTGTGTGGGTTTATTACAATCCGACTTGGCTTACTTTAGTAATAAAGATATCTCGTTTTTGTCTGTTATAACAGTTAAAGTACACCCACTTAGTTATTTTTAGACGTAATCAATAAAAAATTCAAGAAAAATACGTCTAAATTTCAGAAATAAATAACTTAAACAATGTTGTGACGAAAACAAAATGTAAAACCGAAAACGGTGGGTTCCGAACACTCTAAGATAGAGGGACTGGTCACTAGGTTAGTCGTAGGGGACGTAACCTTCCACTTTAGAATTGGTACCCTGACGGTCCCTTCAGGGAGATTATCTTAAAAACTGTAGTTTTTATTCCTTCAGGGACGTAATCAAAAGACAACGACCACTACCACCACCAAATCAGCGAGTCAACACAGGTCGAGAAACACTGGGATACCTGATTGGCTAGAGGAGACAGATACCCTAAAAGGCCCGTTCTTATGACCTCACCTAACGGTAAAGGAGGTCTCCTAGAAGGACTGGGACCCTAGTTTAGACGTAGAGGACGTAACTGTCCGCATAAGAAATGGTGACTCGGTGAATCCTTTGGGATTAACGAGTCGTTCATCGTGAATAACAATGACGACTTCCTTACCTTCTACCTTCTTTTTTCTTCACCTTCCTTTAACTTGATCCGTCTTACTACATCCCTTCTAAATATTTTCTCTACTTTCAACTGAACTTAATTTATCTTAAAAATATTAACTATTTCTCCCTTTAGATAAGTAAGAGTTAATAAAGTTTAAATGGCTATACTTCGAAAATAAAACTCTTCACTCTTTGACTACTATAGACGAAGAAACCTGTCACTGACTATAATCTCTGTTCGGTATGTAAGGTGGAAAACCGTTTATGGTCCAGACACATTAAAATAAAACAAGTTCCTATTCACTTGACCACAGATCAGGTAATTCCGACGATACTGTTTTATGGTGTCGGACCTACTGAATATTTGTTTTCTTAAGAAAAGAGTGTCAAGACCTTCGATCTTCAGATTTTCGTCTCACCGTAGTACTAACCCAAGACTACTTCCGGGGGAAGACCTTACGTCTGAATGGAGGAACAACACAGGAATGTACCACCTTCCCCGATCGTTCGGGAGACAAAAGAAAATGTTCCCGTAATTACTGGATTAGTGGAAAGTTTCCGTGGTATGCTAGTGTAAACCGTAATCCTACAGTTGTACGCTCAAAACCCCCTTGCATTTGTAAGTCTGATATCGTTATCCGTTTGTTTGTTCCGTGTGACCTGGTTATCCGGTGGTCCGAGGTGACCTCTTCGTCCCAACAAAGACTACGTAACCCGAGTGAGGGCCTGTGAACGATTTGACTCAAACTTATAAATCGAACTGATCCCTCCTTGGACCACATATCAAAAACTAGTAGTAAACTAACCGAGTTCGCGGGAATCAGTACGGGAAGGTTGTATTTGGTTCGATTCTACTTGTTGTCGTTTACTAAATTCCGAGTTGGAAGTCAGTCTTGTTACCCTTTCGTAGTGTCAGTAACTCTAAAATTTTTTTTCAGACCCAAATATTGACGGGTCAGTCAGGTAAGACACCTGTTGAATCGTAAATATATGAAGGATAGGTTCTTGACTGATTAGGTTCTGACGAGGATCTACTAGTTAGGTGTCTAGTCAATTGGTCGTCGGTTAATTGGTTAGTTACGAGTGGGAAAGAAGGGGGGATTATATACTGGGGTATTACTTTATTTCGTGGAGTTAAAGGAGACTTCTTCGTAAGGACGAGGTCAAAGTCGGGGATTAGAAGTCCGTACCGAGTGGAGTTCCTATCCTAAAACTGAACACAGACCCATTACTCTCGTACAAGATCGGAAACGATAACTAAGTTCCTGAGTGTTAGGTTTGATCCGGTTAGTTTTAGAAAGGATTCTTAAAGATATCTTAATTGATTATCAACGAGAAGGAAACACGAATCGGTGAGTCAGTACAGGTTGAGAAACGTTAGGGTACACATCGGGTGGTATGAGGAGACAGGTACCCCTAAGAAGTCCGTTCTTATGACGTCACCCAACAGTACGACAGGAGGTCCCCTAGAAGGGTTGAGTCCCTACCTTGGGTCCAGAGGACGAAACTTCCACCCAAGAAATGACGGACTCGGTAAACCCTTCGAGGACTACGAAGGAAATCCCTTAACGATTTCACCACCTAATATCCACATTTCGATTACCACCTACTAAAGGAGACATCTCCTACTACGACGGAGACTTACTTTTGTTGGGGTTCTTTTACTTGAGTCTTTACCTAACTAAGTCGGGACTACTATAGTAGACTCGTGAATTTTGGTCAGTATATTACTGTAGTAAGGAGACTTACTACTTAGATTACATGGTCCTTGTTAGGATGAAGAGGTAAAATTTAATTACTCGGGTTATTTAATAAACATAAAAATTTCGTGTAAATTTTAAAGTAAAGACCGTGATAGTTGGTTTTCTCAAGATTGTGGCTAAATTATAAAAGTATAATTGGTAGGTCTACTTAATTAATTAAAATCAAGGTCTAATATCTTAGGACCACCTTTCTTAGAAATGGAAGACCAGGTCAGTCGACACAACTCGTAGTCTGTCCGAGTACCGCGTGTTTGGACGGAGAACAACCCCAAGTGGGAGCACCCACCTATTCCTCTCCACCACGAGTGTCTCTCTCTGTCTCTACGTACGGTTTTTCAGTAAACCAAATTAGAGAGTCCTGTAAAACCTTTTCTCATTAATATTTTCCCTTAAAAGAGATTACTGATATTTAATGTTGTTAATTTTCCAAATATTGAAAATATTAGTCTTATAAATAATTTCTTTCTTTATTTTAACGAGAAAACAATTTAAGTCACGGAAGATCCTCAAAAATCAGAAATTTATAATTAAATTATTACCTTTACACACTTCGTTTTTACAAGGGAGGTTCAGTACACTTTATTCCCCTGATCACGAGTATACCAAACACCTTTCGGTCTGGTCACATCAGTAGGAAGGAAAAGTACAGAGTATCAGAGTGAGAAATCGGTTTAAGGATGTTGGTCAAGATTCTAGATAAGAGTCAGAGATTGATGGGGGAGAAAGATTTCGTGTAAACGAGGTACCCGAGTAGATTAGATAACGATTCATCTGCCATCTCTAATAAATCTTATCGAAAGAAAACCCTAGTACAAAGGTTCTTCAGTCCTTCTCACTTTATATGTTTTCCCTTCCTTTGGATTAAAATAGTCTTAGGGGAGTTGTTGCACTAGAACGGCATGAATTTAGAATTGAGTCTGATACAGACCACGCCAGGGGACAAATATCTGAAACAAGGATTCATCTAGAAAAAAGGAATCTTCACTCACCAGTTGGATCGAACTATTAATATCCTACCTTCTCCGAAACCTTCAATAGACCAGGTTGGTGTAGTAAAATGTCTTCTTCCTTGAGTCTGAGTCTTTTAACTTAGGTTGTTCATTTCGATTCTCTCTTCTCGTAAAGTCCTTACTTTTTGTCGAACTTATTTCCGTCACTAAACTCTTTTCCCTCCACGAGTCCCTTCGAAAGGACCCTTCGAATCCCTACCCGAAGGGTCCACCGAGTCACCCATTTCTTAGGTGGGCGTCGTGTCGTCTACATCCTCTGAGTCCAAACTAGGGACCCACCCCTTCAAGGGGACCTCCGCGTACCGTTGGGTGGGGTGACAAGAACGGACTTCTTAGGGTACCTGTCTCCTCACACCAACCAGTGCTGACTTCACTGACTCGTGTGTGTGTCCGAGTCCCTGTTGTGAAGGTGTTACTAAACTATGCCGAAACCTACGAACTTTTTGACTGATATTTGGACCTTTCATTTGGTGATCGGGGTAAGACTTCCTCTAGTCGTGAGCCTAAAGAAACCTTCCTTACTACGATTTCGACTTTGAGGTCATGAAACCGGTGGAGTACGCTTCTCAACCGAGTAACCTTTTCTGAGACTACGACCCTGCCTAAGCCCCGTCCTCCTCTTCCCCTGCTGTCTCCTACTCTACCGACCTACCGTAGTGACTGAGCTATCTGCACTCAGACTCACTTGAGACCCTCAACTACTACCTGTCCCTCCGGACCGCACGACGCTAGGTACCCCAGTGTTTCTCAGCCTGTGCTGACTCGTTGACTTGACTTGACGCGACTTGACTCCGGGTTAATATTTAGAAGAATATTTCTTCTAAACTTTCAATTATAACTCAGAAAAAACAAGTTGAAATATTTTATCTCTTTTTAGACTATTACTTGGGGAACTTGGGTAGAAGTTGTTACCAGTTGATTGAGTACCGATTAGACTTAGGTAACTTCGGAGGTGAGGAAGGGAGGGAAGTGTCCGGGGATCCAATAAAACTACGTTTAGTCCAGTATTATAGTTAAATAGATATAACTAAAGTCACATATATAGATCTTTTTCAACGAAACAAAAAAAAAAAAAATTGACAAACTTACAAAGATTGGACTCCATATTACACAAGCCTGGATACCAAAAATCCTTCCAATAAGACCGTTAATGACCCCCTACCCAATACCTCCCTGTTCCGTCGTATTTGTTATAAAAGGTGACAGTGACAGTGTCTACGATGAACTTTTAGGAAAGGAGAAGAGTTTAAATTTCATCGACATACCAAAGGGTACAACTATAAATCCCATCTTTATTAAATGTGTAAGAACCGGCTACCTCGACGAAGGGAAAACCTACAAAACAGTAGAACTGTAAAGTCAAAGAACGAGACATCAAGAAAATAAGTAACTCCATCTACCGTTATAACATTCACACTTAAAAACAAAGACGAATATATAATTTATAAGTAGAAAATTAAAGAAAATAACGAATATTTCTGTAAGTCTCATAATAGAACTACAAATACCTCCTTATGTTGAAAGATTTTTTAACGGAAGAGTCAAGGAGAAGAGGTACTCATTGTTGTATTTAATGTGTTTAATAAGTCCGTTATATTTTTATTTATATCAAGTCTACCGGTAAATACTCAGTAAAGACACTCAGGGCTCAAGAGAAAGTATATCTGTGTCGTCTTGGTACTTTCTGGCTTTATGAAAGACTTACTTTTTCGAAAGTTCTACTACGTCCTGTGTTCCGTAACTTTTTCTTTACTTTTATTCGGGACAGACCGGTATCCTAAGTATGACTTATAAATCTCACCCTTTGTGGGTAAAGTCCCATGTAAAAAAAAAATTAGGGATAGTAGAGTTTCATCTTGTTGTTGGAATCCCTTCTCTATTCTCACAAGCAGACCGGCCAGCTTTTACGACAGAAGGTACGTCGACTTTCTAAATGTCTCATATCATCTCCAGAGTCTAGGACTTAGGTATGTTATGTAGAAGACGAAAATTAAATACGAAACTTCTAAATGTGTTTTACCTCTCTGGTTTATTGAGTGAAAGGTCAATTTTGTGAGTGTAAAGGTAGACCGCATAACGATACTTGTCGTACAGACGTAATGTATTATCGTGTAAAAAGTATGGTCCCGAGCAGACACTAGTTAAATATTAGTGTTTACAGTGTACTACATAACTTTTCTTAAGCCTTAATGTGTACCGACGATATAAATGGAGGAATATAAAGAATGGTCTTCACAAAGGGAAGACAATCAATGGAGATATTTAATACTCCTTAACAAAGTTTTTATAGGCACACTTCTCGGTCTTTGAAGTGCTTTGACATTTTTGAGAAACAAATTGGTAGTGTTATCATTTCGTAGAAAATTTGAAAAAGAATAAAAATACCCACATAAAAAAGAAAGAGGAAGGAAAGAAGGGAAGGAAGGTAGAAAAAGAAGAAAGAAAAAAGGTTCCTTCAAAAGAGAGTAGTGTGAATAAATAAAATGTAAAGTCGAAACACTACTGTATCAACTGTTATAAAATTCCATAAATTTCACACGAAACACTATTAAACTATAGACATATGTAACACTTTCCTGAGGGAGGTAGACCAATAAGTTGGGTAAACCCCTATATAAAAGTTTAGATTTACGTTTTAACTATCTACTGTCTATTAGTTCTTAAAAATATTGGTTCAGAGAGAATTACGAACTTTAAAGACTGTCTGGTCGTCCTTCTTTATACTCGTACACCCCTAACAATTTTACCCAGTCCGACTACGTAGTACGATGGTGTTTCAGATAGAAACTGACACCGTCAGTACATACAAAGGACGTTTATCTTAAGATCAGTGGGATGTCTTAAAGTCAGAATTTTTCAGTCTCTACACGGGTTTCGAAAGAGTTTACAGAAGATTAGTTGTGTCTTCTCTCCGTCCTTTCGACTTTAGAGTAAGGACTAGAAGGTGTCACACAACCCGATTGAAATCGTACGATGACTAAAAGAACGAAATTCACGAAGTGAAAAATTTTATAAAGGTTTATTCTTTTCTAAAATTAATATTTTGTCAAAAATTTTTCGGGTATGTATTCTGCCATTCAGGAAAGTAAAAATGAATGGATTTAAAATAAATGTATTCTGTCATCAACGAGAATAAAAATAAATGGATTCTAACGATTGTTAGTAAGTCGGTGTTTTTAAAATAACTAACAGGTCAGTTATTTAACAAGGACGACGATCCCTAGATCATCACTTGGTCTGACCCAGAGACGAGGTGACCTGTAGTTCACCCTCTCAGTCTGTAACTACTTTCATTAAAATTTACGGTGTCTATAAAGTTTTCCGTCTCATCTTCCGAGACACCGTGACTTACAATCCTACACGATTGGTTTACACCCGTAAGTCCCTTCCGGAGGATCTTCTTGACTACATTTTCAATTTAGAGTTTCCGACTCGATTCACTTCTCAACCACGTAACATAAGGTCCGTCACCTTTGTAGTGCTTATTTTCGGGACTTCCCCTCCTCCTCGATTACGTAAACACCCTAACCTTCCCCTAGGCGTACCGACCTCATCTCGTCACGAAGGACCATAAAAAGTGTAGTGACTTGTGCTGTCAGTCACCTGGTCGAACACGGAGACTCTGGAGCTATAGAACCATATACACGGTAGTCAAACACCTTCACGAAACTCGAAACCGATTGGTCAACCCTTCGAGTTCGTACCGTAAGTTCTCTCTTGAACCGTACTTTCCTACGACTACTTCATCTGTTCCTGGTCTAATCTCCCCTAACCCACCACTCACTCTCCATCCTTTCTTCCTCAATCTTGTCCGGTGTGCGAATTCTAACCGATTCCACTGTCTCCGGAAAGACTCACATGAACTAATATGCTTCCTGTTACCTCTCGATGCCTTCCTCTCTTCAAGTAGATCTTTCCCCTCCCTCACTAGGATTTTACAGAAGGACCTTAGATCAACATCCACAATGTCCAGACCTCGAGTCTCTTCTCAGACTGGGGTTTGGGTCAACAGGTCAAAGTACGACTAAGATTCTTTGGAACTATCAGAAGGTTTTGTAAGGAAAAATGGATGTCGTCGGTTGAACTAAAGACCACGAACGTCAATTCTTTGAGATTATATTAGCACACCTTTATTGTTACTTCTACTGTGACTAAATGTGTTCTGTCCGGAAGTCAAATTAAATAACTTATTTCTTTGTCTTGTTTTACAGGTCACAAATGATTACGACGTAGGGGGAATCCTCACACGACTCAACGGACCGGACGTTCCGGAAACACTCTCAAATATCGTAACTTTCTAATATATCGTAAAAGAAATCCCTTTTTTCTTTACACTTTGTAAGAGAAATTTTGTCCAGTATAAGTAACATTAATTTTCATTTTCAACATTTTTAATTCCTAACACATCCTTTTTTCAGGGTCACAGTTGTGATACGTACTTAAAATACTTTCTTTATATATGATATTGTATAGTTCAATGTATACTATCTGTATATCAATTTTTTGACTTTTCGATAGTTTGAACGACAGAGTAAAAATGTCAGTCATTTTCGGAAATAAAAGGACTCATACCTCCCTTCGATTGAAAATTTCAATAAATTATAAATTTTGAAACGGAGTCATCCATATCTATCTCGTGTCTAATCGATATGAGAAAGGGTTCTCATTTAATACAGTAAAATGAATCGAAAAAGAACAAAGTATACTCAAGATAAAAAAAAACCCCCCCCCTATTCCTTACTCTCTATTTAAAGAATTGAACATAATGAAGTCATCTAATTAAAAGGCAAAGTGAAATTCTAACTCTACCGTAGTAAAGATATTTTTCATACAATGATCTGTATAAATACTTCTCCAAAACGGTTTTAATTACTTCAGTAAGTAAAAAAAATTACGTCCATATAAGGTGTAAATAATTATCAGTCTCGGTAATAAAAATTCTACAAGTAAGAAGAGTAATACCAGGTGTCTAAGTTGTGTTAAAGTAAGTCTCGGGATCATCCAATAATAAACCTATATTTGTTCGATTAAAATCTTAGATTACGGAACGTAATCTGAAATTTACTGTTGTTTTATAACTTCTTCTTGTATCAGTCTTATGTTTATGATGAGTTGAAAGTTTGGCACATACTTCGACGTCAATAGTTATTTCACATCAACATAAATTTAAATAATAATAATAGCGGGTAGACGTACTGGACATCCTAGAACCAAACGACTGATTCCAAACTTGGACACTGGAGACGTCATCTTAGGGTCTCAGAAGACCTGAAGACCTTCAGGTGACTTGACGGTGCCTTCAGGGTTATTTCACACATACCACCACTACCTCCAGTACCTTTGTCAGTCACTTGTTCGTCTTACATTACCCATTAGTCCTCTGTCCTCAAGTTAGACCTCCCTTACCGTAGGCTTGATCCACAACCCCTCTTCCACACCCTTCCCCAGAGACCTCGGACTCTCTCCCCTGTTGTCCTTTGGACCGTACTCACTCCGGGCGTCCCGTAAACTGACCAGTCATCTATTTCGCGGTCGTGGACGTCAACTTCCTTTGCGGTAAGTTAAACCTGTTACTAAAAGTCTCCATCTAAGTTGTCACACATTTATTGGATTTCTTAAATGACCTACATTTTCTTTCTTTTGGATATTTTCGCGTATTTTTTAATTGAGTTCAACAGGTCGAATGTGTACCAAAGAGGAGTAGTTAAGTCAGTATTCACATTGGATAAGGAATGGGGGTAAAGAACCATTTCAGAAGGACAAGACTACATACTAACACATACCTGAGTCAGATCTCTATGGTTGGTACTTTGTTGACCAAAGTGTCACTTGACTTGACAGACACAAATCTAAAGGACAACCAGAGAATTCGGGACAACTGAAGAAGGGAACACTAGTTGTTTAATATGTGGTGTCACTCATAGGGTAAAGTCTCTATTCTGGGTCACCGAGAGTAAGATCACTTCTTGTAAAGATCATCTTAAGGGTGGGATAGGACAACCTGTATTAAAAAAAAGAAAAACGGGATCTTGTTAACAGAGTCGAAATGTTAACTCAGAACTATTCCCTCAGGACTCCTTTAAGAAAATGCTACTGTCTGTATAAATATGAGGATTTTACAATTATTCTGTTTGTACTTTACAAAATTTAAGAGATACGACAATTAAAGATTAATTACACGGAAATGAAGACTGTCGAAGAAATTCCTTCGTATAAATTAAATAGTGTATAGAAAATTAAAGGTACTTGTAAGGAACTTACTCTTCATGGTGAGAAAGGTTTGAAAGTTTACACTCGATGGTTTCGATAACGGTACTCTGCAAAATTTTAGTTTGTATACAACCTCTTCCTTTACCGTTGGGTGAGGTCATAAGAACGGACCTCTTAAGGTACCTGTCTCCTTGGACCGTCGGATGTCAGATACCCCACCGTTCTCAGCCTGTGCTGACTCGTTGATTCGTGTGTATATAAGTACACACTTCTTTTAATCGAATGATGTTTTCGATTTTTATCGTTGTTCTTTTGGGTTTGTCTTTCATATTGTATTACATCAATTGGTCGTTCGTCGGGAGAATCAAACCTTTCAATGTAAGATAAGAAGTCAGTACGAACGGTGGACATGCGAGGTCCATGGACTGTTCTCGCAGAGACTTTCCCTATTCCGACCCTCGTCGATGATTGAAGCGGACGGTCGGGTTATAGAAGTTGAGTTCGATTACTAAACGTTGAAACTTTAAATGTAAAATAGGTCAAATCTTCATCTAATTCTTCGTCTACAAAAACACTGATTCTACATTCTTTTTGTCGAGTAGGAATTTGTTATAACCAGTTGAAGTTACGTTCTCAGGTTTTAGATTGACATTGACCGGACTCTTTTTCTCCCTTACACAACCGAGAATATTGACGTCTCAAGTGTCCGGAGTCTATGTCGACCTGTGTCTACTAATTACACACAGTAGTCCCGTGCCAGAGTAAGGTTATGGGGACCGAGACAGAAGAAGAGTAACCGAACAAAAGTCCTTCCTGAGGTGGGGCGGGGGGACGGGTAGGGTTTATGTCACTATTCTACAGATTGGTCACTAAGGTCCGAAGATTAGATTGTTAAATCTTTGAGATCGTCTTACCTACGGAGAAAAACCCAACTATACTAGAAAGACCCCGAATCAATTATAGTAAGTAAGAAATACAAGACACGGATAACTCTTTATTCCGTTTATTATTCCTTGGGTCTACAGTGAAAATAATGACTACTTCCGATAGTCAACGTAATCTACAGTCAACCGTAATCTCAGTCAGTCTAAAGGTTTATACTTGGGTATCTTGACCCTTCGGAAAGTTGGGTCAGGACCCAGGTCCGTCACACGTGTCCCGACCTGAAGGGTTTCTTCAGAGACACTCATCCGACCGGTCACTTACATGGGTTTAATAAGAAAAGTTTACATAGTCAACCCATTCAGTGAAAAGGAGACACCCGATCCCACTCCTCCCACTTTCCGGTCCTGCCCATATCGATCATCTTGTCGAAGGTAGGTCTTCTTTTACAGTCCTTACACCTCTTTCAAGGATGGAGTACAAGAGACCAAGGATCTAGAGAAGTGGTTGACTTAATTGGTAATTTGGGTACCCGTCGGTGGTCACACCGACAGAGGGAGGTCCCTGTCAGGTCGAAAGAGAAATATCCCGGTAGGGGTTATGATCAGAGAGAAGGTAACTTTTAGGGAAACCCTGGAAGTCATCCGTTTCATCAAACTCCTGGGTCTTTCGAGACTTCACTTAGTCTCTTACGTAATTAAGTCAATTGATATTTCGGTCAAACATAGGTTCCAAGTCACAAGTTAATAAGAGGAAGGGTTGGGTGTGCCTATAGACTCCAGTAGGTTTTATTAGAAAGTCTCTAGTTTGTTATAGTATTTATATAGGGTGATTATTTTACGTATCTTTAAGACGATCATTTTAAGGTTGGTAAATTTCTAAAGGGCTTACATTCATATTATAAGAAAGTTGCTAGTGTTAAGATCTTTCTTCAATATTTCGGGTATTTGTTTCGGGAGAAAATAAATTTTTTTTTATAAGTAAATAAATAAAACGACGTCACCGCGAATCGACGTCGTCTGTCCTAGAAGTAACGACACAGACCCTAGAATCAACGTCGTATGTCCCGGGTCAAGGGACAACAACAAGTCAACGGGTCAGTACAGACTGAGAAACGTCGGGGTACCTGACGTCGTACGGTCCGGAGGGACAGGGAGTGGTAAAGGGTCTCAAACGGATTCAAGTACACGTAACACAGTCACTACGGTAGGTGGGAAGAGTAGGAGAGTACGGCAAACCAGGAAGACGGGAGTTAGAAAGAGTCGTAGTCCCTGAAAAGGTTACTCAGTCGACAGACGTAGTCTACTCTTTTTATGACCTCGTAGTTGAGGTTGTAGTCAGGAAGGTTGTTCATATGTCCCAACTAAAGGGAACTATAACTGCCCGAACTAGAGGAACGACAGGTTCTTCAGAAGAGGCCGTGGTGTAAAGTTTCCATAGTTAAGAAACCGAGAGATGGAAGAAATGTTAGTCGAGAATATTGGCATGAACTGGTGACCCTTTTGGTATCGGAACTGATATACTTGGAAACAGTCGTCTCATTACAGGAACGAAAAGTTGTGTGACAGATCCAAACAGTATCGAAAGGACGGTTCTTCGTTAGTAGAAGATTAAAACACCGACGTCAGTGGTAGACTTCACTAAAATCTCGGGTTCTTCTCCCTTAGACAGGGATGAAGGTGGAAAAGGGGAAGATAAACGGTACTTCATTCCCACTGTTCTCTTCCGTTACCGTGGGGTGAGGTCATGAGAACGGACCTTTTAGGGTACCTGCCCCCTCGGACCATCTGACGTCAGGTACCCCAGTGATTCTCAACCTGTACTGACTCGCTGAAGTGAAAGTGAAAAGTAAAAGTACGTAACCTCTTCCTTTACCGTTGGGTGAGGTCACAAGAACGGACCTCTTAGGGTCCCTGTCTCCTCGGACCACCCGACGGCAGATACCCCAGTGTGTCTCAGCCTGTACTGACTTCGCTGAATCGTCGTCGTCATCGTCATTCTCACTGTTCTTCGAACATAAGTCCAGTCCTTCGTTGTCAATCTTGACCTGTACCTTGTTGTCTGACCAAGGTTTATCCTTTTCCTCATGCAGATCCGACATATAACAGTGGGACGAATAAATCGAAGATACGTCTCATATAGTACTCTTTGCCACCCGACCTTCTTCGTGTTCGACCTTAGTTCTAACGGCCCACTTTATAGTTATTGGAGTCTATACGTCTACTGTGGTGGGAATACTGTCTTTCACTTCTTCTTGATTTCTCGGAGAACTACTTTCACTTTCTCCTCTCATTTTTTCAACCGGATTTCGAGTTGTAAGTCTTTTGTTTCTAGTACCGTAGACCAGGGTAGTGAAGTACCGTTTATCTACCCCCTTGTCACCTTTGTCTCCGACTGAAATAAAAAAACTCGAGGTTTTAGTGACGTCTACCACTAACGTCGGTACTTTAATTTTCTGTGAATGAAGAACCTTCCTTTCTATACTTGTTGGATCTGTCGTATAATTTTTTGTCTTTGTAGTGAGATAGTTGTTTCCAGGTAGATCAGTTCCGATACCAAAAAGGTCACCAGTACATACCTACACTCTCGACCTGATATCTCTTTCGACTCATGGTTTCTTAACTACGAAAACTTGACACCACAACCTCTTCTGAGAACTCTCAGGGAACCTGACGTTCCTTTAGGTTAGTCAGGTAGGATTTCCTCTAGTCAGTACCCACAAGTAACCTTCCTGACTACAACTTCGACTTTGAGGTTATGAGACCGGTAGTTTACGTTTCTCCACTGAGTAAACTTTTCTGAGACTACGACCCTTTTTAACTCGTGGTCTCCTCTTCCCTCCCTTCTGTTTCCTACTCTACCAACCTACCGTAGTGACTAAGCTACCTGTATCCAAACCTACTTAAGACCCTCAACCACTACCTGTCCCTTCGGACCACACGACGTCAGGTATCCCAACGTTTCTCAACCTGTACTCACTCACTGACTTGACTTGACTTGACTTCCCCCTGTTCACAGTACTAGAAGTCAAGTCAAGTCAGTGAGTCAGTACAGGTTGAGAAACGTTGGGGTACCTGACGTCGTGTGGTCCGAAGGGACAGGTAGTGGTTGAGGACCTCGAATAAGTTTGAGTACAGTTAGTTCAGCCACTACGGTAGGTTGGTAGAGTAGGAGACAACAGGGGAAGAGGAGGACGGGAGTTAGAAAGGGTCGTAGTCCCAGAAAAGTTTCTTCTCAGTGGAGAAGTGTACTCCACCGATTTTATAACCTCAAAGTCGAAGTTGTAGTCAAGAACGTTACTTGTGGGTCCTGACTAGAGGAAATCCTACCTGACTAACCTAAAGGAACGTCAGGTTCCCTGAGAGTTCTCAGAAGAGGTTGTGGTGTCAAGTTTTCGTAGTTAAGAAACCACGAGTCGAAAGAAATATCATGTTGAGAGTGTAAGTACGTACTGATGATCTTTTTGGTATCGAAACTGATCTACTTGGAAACAACCGTTTCATTATAGACGAAAAATTATACGAAAGATCCAACCAGGACTGAAGGGACCACCGAGTCTACCATTTCACAGACAGATGCTACGCCCTCTGGACCCAAACTAGGGACCCAACCCTTCAAGGGACCTCTTCCTTTACCGTTGGGTGAGGTCCCAGAACGGATCTTTTAGGGTACCTGTCTCCTCGGACCACAGGTACCCCAGTGTTTCTCAGTCTGTGCTGACTCACTGAAGTGAAAAGTGAAAGTGATCCAACCAGTATCGAAAAGAAGGTTCCTCGTTCGCAGAAAATTAAAGTACCGACGTCAGAGGTGGACGTCACTAAAACCTCGGGGGGTTTTATTTCAGACAGTCAAAGGTAACAAAGGGGTAGATAAACGGTACTTCACTACCCTGGTCTACGGTACTAGAATCAAAAGACTCACAACTCGAAATCCGGTTGAAAAAGTGAGAGGAGAAAGTGAAAATAGTTCTCGGAGAAATCAAGGAGAACCGAAAGACGGAAATCTCACCATAGTAGACGTATAGACTCCAACAACTACAAAGAGGACGGATAGAACTAAGGTCGAACATTGAGTAGGTGGGACCGTAAAGAGTACTACATGAGTCACATATCCAATTTGTTTGTCCCACTGTCGTCTGTCGGGACAACAATGAGGAAAGAGTTAGAACTTGGTTAGTCAACAAGGCATGTCCCAAGATTGACATAGAAGAACTGGGCGTATGTCCAAAGAGTCCTCTGTCCATTCTACCAGTCAGTAGATCAAGGGACCGGTCCCTAGTTTGGACCCCGGGGGACGTAACTTCCGAATTAACGGTCTGGTGGTTCTTTCAGGGTTGTTTCGGGAGAAAGTTTACGTTTATGAATCTATAACTTAGATCTTTGTAATTTAAGATGTTATTTACAGCAACAGGAACACTTGATTTTCCGGTTTCAAGTTTTACAAATGCATCTTAATTCTCGAGTTTTCGGTAAGAGTGACGAAATGATACGTCGTATAATCAGAACCTCACACCCCGACGTCCATGGAACCCTCTCCCCTCCAAGAAACTCGTACATCTCGGACGCACTAAAAAAAGTCCTCTCACACCAAGAAGATCCTGGAGTCTTCAACATAAAAATTACAGTTTAGAGAGTAAAAGATTTTTTACGGTTTTCAGTTATCCTATGTAATCTAAAGGTGACCGGAGTCTAGGTAGAAAATATCTTTGTTCTACAGATTCGGGGATCGCGTCAGTAAGGGTCATTCTGACACGTGTCTCGACTCACAAATGACGACGGTTTCTCGTAATGTCACTGAACCCAACAGACGTCCTCCTCCTCACCTACTTTTAAAACCAAAATCGGAACTGTTTATAACTAATCAGTTACGATCAATGGACCTTATGCATCGGACAATTCTTTGCACAGTTGCGCTGAAAGGAACTCATAAACCTACCAGGGTCACTACCGAGTCGTCCATTTCTTAGGCGGACGTCACGTCCTCCACGTTCTCTGAGTCCAAGTTGGGAACCCAGGCCTTCTAAGGGACCTCATCCTTTACCGTTCAACGAGGTCATAGAACTGACTTCTTAGGGTACATGTCTTCTCGGACCACCCAATGTCAGGTATCCCAGTGGTTCTCAGCCTGTGTTGACGCGTATTCTAACTAAACTAACTTATATTGGGGTTCCCAAGAATTTTTACTCTCGACCTCCCACTCTCAGTCTCCTCGTCCCTTACTGACTTCGTCGCCTCCCACTCTGTACTAACGACTTCCCTCGGTGTTCGGTTCCTTACATCCGTCAGATATCGACGACCTTACCCGTTCCTTTCTAAGACTGGTTCTCGGAAGTCTTCCTTGTAGAACTAAAATCGGGTGACCTCAGGTAAAACCTGGAGACTTGAGGTCTTGACATTCTCTTGGTTAAGTACAAGAAAATTCGGTGGACCCAATAGTCAAGTCAAGTCAAGTCAACAAGGCAGTACAGACTGAGAAACGGTGTGGTGCTTAGCGTCGTGCGGTCCGGAAGGACAGGTAGTGGTTGAGGGTCTCAAGTGAGTCTGAGTACAGGTAGCTCAGCCACTACGGTAGGTCGGTAGAGTAGGAGACAGCAGGGGAAGAGGAGGACGGGGGTTAGGGAGGGTCGTAGTCTCAGAAAAGGTCAGTTGACAAGTGTACTCCACCGGTTTCATGACCTCAAAGTCGAAATCGTAGTAAGGAAGGTTTCTTGTGGGTCCCGACTAGAGGAAATTTTACCTGACCAACCTAGAGGAACGTCAGGTTCCCTGAGAGTTCTCAGAAGAGGTTGTGGTGTCAAGTTTTCGTAGTTAAGAAGTCGCGAGTCGAAAGAAGTGTCAGGTTGGGAGTGTAGGTATGTACTGGTGACCTTTTTGGTATCGGAACTGATCTGCCTGGAAACAACCGTTTCATTATACAGAGACGAAAACTTATACGAGAGATCCAACCAGTATTGAAAGGAAGGTTCCTTATTCGCAGAAAATTAAAGTACCGACGTCAGTGGTAGACGTCACTAAAACCTGCGGGGGGGTGGGGGGGCGGCGGGCGGCGG